>CM041537.1:16563677-16623677 GCA_023238725.1 Scortum barcoo
CATGAGAACAGAGGTGAAGTTGTGACATAAAACGACGCCTCTGCTCTGTCTAACCCAAGCTGATGAGATAAGAAGAAGGTGTAGCTAGTAGAGTCACGATAAACTTTGTCTGCTTCAAGGGGAGAAGGCAAAGGGGCCCATTAGGGACACGTGACAGTAAGATATAGAAAATGCCTCAAAAAGCAGTTCCTGCATCACAATATTGTGTTGTTTCATCAGTAAGGACAATACGAAAGTAAAAGCAGAGTCAGACTCATATTTCAGTGTATTTTCTGTTTTGTTTAGAGCTCAATTTGTTGATTAATCGATGAGTCGCCTGATAAAACCAGTTAACAACAACTACAGTCACTGATTGATAACTTTAGATCATTTATCAGATCAAAATGTTAAACATTTCTTGATTCACACCTCACCAATAACAGGGATTATTGTGCAATAACAAAGTGACCTCACTCTGCGTTTTTAACCGTTTGTTTGGGTCCTGTGAAGATGAAAGATGCTCTTGTCCATATTTTATACATATGTAATCTGAGCAAAAAATTGTGATGATTGTGATTTATCAATAGATAAGTGAAGTAGTTTAGGGAAAATATTCTTTGTAGTGGATTGCATTAGACTTCTCTACAGAAAGCAGCATGCATGCGGAATGCATAATATACAACATCTGTCAATCTCAAAGCAGATACAAAACAAAACTGACTACCAAACTACATTTGCAGCAGTCACCACCTCTTTAAGCCCACTTCTTTCTCTTATTGCTACTGCTGAGAAACACAGATTCTTAAATGCAGAAGCATCTGTGTAATTTTCCACATTCTCCACATTACTCCACATTTATGTAACAGCCGAGAGTTCACTCATTCTCTCCATGGGACCCCTTTCACCCACACTCACCAGGGATGGTGGTGCTCTGCAGGCTCCCCCTCTTGCGAAACGGGGATTTAGGTCTAGGCTTCCCTTGTCCATCATTGTTGGAGGAGGATGAGGATGACATCTTGCTGCCTGTGCTCTTGTTACTACTGGAGCAGAGTGAGTCAGAGCTGTGCAGCGGCCAGCAGAGGGAGAGAGGAGCACGAGCTCTAACGCTGGAGCTCTGTCTCATGGTGGGGCAGCAGGGCGGCAGGACCCATACTGGGCCGGGAGAAGCTCCTCTGCAAAGTTGGCTCCTCCTCCCAGCCCGCAGCAGGTCAGCAGGCATGCCGCACAGCGAAGAGCTGAAAGGCAGCCCAAGGCTTCCCCAGCTCCTACTGGGGGCCATCCTACTTGGTTGCCCTAGCAACCAGGGAAAGAGCTTCCTATAGCCAATGCAGGGAAAAACAGCCACGGAGGAGGGCATCGCAGATCAAAGAGTGTAGCTAGCATGACATCCAGCAAGCCTGGAGACCGAGTACAACCCGCCAGCTGAGCGCCAAGGTGAGTGAAGGACAAAAGTTTTTCCGCTGATCTAAAAATAGCAATTAGATACGCTGGATATCTGAGAATGCGTATTTAGCCGAGAGAGAAAAAAGACAAGGATCCAGATGAACGGCAAGTGACAAAAAAAGACAGAATACAAAATGGTCAGAGTGGATCAGCACAGAAACCAGCTTAGTGTGTAAGATGACTAGTGAATTCTCAATCTTCTTTGCTGGAAAATTCTGAGGGGGGACAGACAGCCTAAAGAGACACAGCACAGGCCCGCCTGACATGAAGTATTATAAATAGTGACAACCAATGCCCAGCAAGGCTGGTAATGAAACCCTTGACGACAAGTACAGGCACTACTTTCTCTCATGTGTTCACTGTAGTTTAAGAGCATTAATTTTTACTACACACTTTAAATCAAAGTGTTATAATCACACATGCCTCCAAAAGTAAGAAGAGCCTTTTAAAGTCAAATAAATAAAATAAAGCAGTTCATAGTTTTTTTTTTTTTTTTTTTTTTGCTTTATTGACACTTCATGACCTGTTTGAAAGTAATTATTAAAAGTTAAAGTCTTAGTTCATCACACAGACAAGGCACAAATACACTTCAATGCATATGATCAGGTTAGGTATAATAAATATAATAATAATAATATAATAAAATAATTCCAGGTTAAGGATTTTTCATGCCGTAGATTAATAAACAGTACATATATTCAAAAACTGCAACATGTCTCTGTATATTGAAGCTGGAAGACTTAGACTTTTGATTGTTTGATAATGGCATTACAGTATGGTTTGATAGCGTGGGATTCATCACTTACAAAAGAAGTCAGAGAATGAGAGCTACAAAAAAAGAGTAAAGATCCCCATCTAGTGGTCTGATAGATTTATGCAGTTAGACAAAAACAGGTTTGTCCACTGAGCAAACAATTGCTCTTCAAGTAGTTTAAGTTTATCAAAACTAAAACTGTACAGCTCTTATTCTACTTGTACATTAACAAAAACAAAACATTAAGAAGCTTCACCATAATTTGACTGCAGCACACTGATAATTTCCGTGGGGTCATTTGTCCCTCATAAAGACAGTTTTAAATGAACTCTCTATTACCTCTTCAGCACTGAAAACGTCCTGACTACCCAAATATTCATTCAATAATTTCTTCAGCTATCACCCTCTAATTATATTTAAACACATCAGAATACAACTGAATTGGTATTGCAGCTTAAGGACTACAGTATGCACTGACATTACAATAGACTGGACTTGAGCAGTTCTGGAGTTTCATTTAGAATAAATTTCATTATCATTAAGAAACCAAACCCAAAAAAACACTTAAACCTAATCTCTAAAACTCAGAAACATCCATGAGTTATTTATGTTTCAGAATCAGTGTGGAATTAGCATAAACACAAAGACTAGGTCAATCACAAACCTGAGAGTTTACAACAGACATGCACATACAACAGTCATATAACTAAAAAGATAAATGCTTGTGGGTGACTGACAAAAGTGGAAGATGTCAAGGTTTATCTTTGTCAAGTTGACATAAAACTCTTCCAGCGTTTCTCCAGCTCTTTCTGAAATCTGACCCAGTTTTTGAAAGAGCTGACGCTCACCATCTGGTGCAGCAACAGCAGCAGCAAAGGCTAAAAAACAGAGGCCTACTTTTGTAAAAATCTTAACCCACCCCCATGAATATGCACACATGTTGCTAACACAAAACTAGTCACATAATCAAGATCCTACCTGGAAACAGGAGTCAGTTCTGTCAGCCTGATAGCTCTCCTTATTCCTTCTTTGGTTTTCTCTGCCTCTGCTTCTTGCTAAAGCTTTCTGTCTACACACCCTTTTGCTAAAGTTGAGACCACTGTGCATGTCACTGGCTGCTGGGGATTTTTTTCACTCCTTCAGAGCAAAGCTCATGGAATTCAGCATTTTGTTTGCAGAGGCCGTACACCAAAAAAGAAAACACACAGTTCTGTCTCTCCATGTGCAGCCTTTAACAGATGATGTGAAATGTAAAATCAAAGCCAGTCCACAAAGCATAACTTTCTCTAATTACATACATTACATACACCTTGCATCCATTCAAAGGCTAATGTTGTCAAACCTACGCATGAAAAAACTAACCCAAGATTGTTTTAGTGTATTTTAGTAGGGTGTAGTCATGGGATGGTTACCATTACAATGCCACCACGGCCACTTCATGGTGACATGTAAGTGTTATAGTGATGAGAAGACCGGTTCCTTTAAGTGAACCCATTTGTTACGTTCACCTGCGGTTCGCGAACCGACTCATGAACGACTCTTTTAGGTCTTTGTTTTTGGATTTCAAAATAGTAGCTCCAGCAGCTCAAACTGGGAGATGTGTGCGAGCAGCAGGTTCACAAAGTTTAACAAGCTTTTGTAGTCTAAGACAAAAAACAAGTTAATGCCACAGCCATATAAACACAAGCAAAACAGCCGTCACAAACATACATCTGTGAATCTTTCAGTCTGAATCGGCTTCCCGACCCAGCAGTTCACTTCTGACTCAGATAGTTACAACAACCTGACACCAAAGACTGGCTCACTTGTTTTTAGCTCACTGGGTTTGTTCTTATCAGCAACTTGTTCTTGGGCTAAGTGGTTTTGTACATGTGAACTACAGGTCTGAGTTTGAAGAAAGTCAACTGGACTTGCTTGAGGTTCTTGAATACGTTCCTCTCATCCAAAAGACCTCTTAATTTCTGACTTACTGGTAGGAAGTCTGGGATTTTAAATTCTAGTAGTGGGTTTGTACTCGTGATCGACTTGTTCTCTGCCTCAGTGGGTCGTACTTGTGAACTGATGGGTTTGCACTTATGAACGACTCTTCTTCGGCTCGGTGGGTTTGTGCAACTGAGTTAACTCACTGAACAAGAGTCTGTCGCTGAGCCGCAGCTCTCATCCTTTCTTTGGCTCCCACGATTTGTGCAAAACAAACGCGTCAACTTGTTAACCCGGCTCCTTTGCACAACCACTCGTGCACCAAACGGAGGAAGGATTTTAGATTCACTTCCGCTTGTGAATCACATTAACTTATTCCTCTTCACAGAAAACGATTTGTTCATGAATCAGACATCACAAATCAAGTGTCACCCAGTGTATTCTCCAAAAGCACTGCGTTTAAATGTTATGCGTGCAGATTTGAACACATGGAGCATTTATTTCAAATAAGTATAGTATAGTATAACTAAAACTGACTTCAGTATGCTCCTTCTCTAATACTTCAACCTGCTTATAAAGTCTGTTTGACACTTTGTTTGCTGCAAAGCCACTAAAAAGATAGAGAAAGACCTCTGACTTAAAGTACATTCAGGGAGTTTTAGGTTGCTGGAGATGGGCACTTCACCTGTAGACATTTCAGGCTATACCTCTCGTTTTCCTGTAACTACGTGCTTGTGTTGAGTGTTTCTTGGCAGATGTTTGACTCACCACCTGACATTGTTGAGGATCAGCAGGAAGCAGAGTTATGACGACACGAGTCCTGCGGAAAACACACAGCAGCTTAGCACGACGCGTTACACGACACAACAACGACAACAGGGGAGTTAGCTCTGTTATAACGACACCTGAACAGCTGGGCTATCATTAATGTTCACGTAAAGAGCACCAAAATGAGAACTTCACCTGCCGGCTAACATTAACTTCACCATTATCTCCGCTGACGTCAGTTAATTTAACCGTTAGGTCAGTAACTTCTCGTCAGTTAAACGTCGTCAGCTTTACTCCTGACTTTACGGACAAACAAAGTAAATATGTAAGATAAAGTCACCTGTTATTTTCCCCTCGGATTCACTAAGGCTTGCTGGTTTTTGTTTTGACGTAGATGCAGTTTCCTCAAAGGAAAGACGAAGTTGAACTTTGAAAGGAGCCGCCCGCCGCGAGAACGCGTCGGGGTTCAAAGGTCGACAAATTGAACGCACCTTGAACGCGTTTCTTTTTTTTGTGTCGTCCTGAAGTTTTCTTAATGAGCGAAAATCAAAGTGGTAACTATCATCTTTTTACACCACAAGTAGCGTTTACTTTAGGAAAAATAGGAAAAATAACCATAGTTTGGCTCTCGTTTTTCAAAGCTGGTTGAGAAATATTCAGATCTTTTAGCAAAAGGTCACGGTGTAAAAAATACAAAGAAAAATCTCCATTATAACTAAAAGTGGGCCAACAGAAGTATTAGCATGTATTAACAAGTATTAACAAGTACTTTTACTCAGGTACTTTCACTGAAGTGCTGTAGGCTACTTAATACTTTTCTTTGGTGTTTCCATTTTATGCAACGTTATATTATAACTAGTATTATAGTAGTACTATGAGAACAATTACTATTTATTCAATAACTTCAGTTGATTAAAATATAATAAACAAATACATTTTAACCTGTTATTATGGAATGAACTGATCTCTTGGTGAAATTCACAAACTATCCAGTGTGATCACTATAAAGTGATCAAAATGAGCTCCACCTTCACCAGCTGCTACATGAAAGTGATGAACACATTAATGCATCAATAATTACCATCCAGTTAAATGATGCATATTATTTCTAAATGAACCATTGTGTATAATGAGCACTTTTATTTTTTGGTTTGCAGATTTACTGCAGTTTAAGAATTCTGGTGTGAAATAAAAGTAATAATGTAAAAAGTTTAATGTTTCTTAAACTTGTCAAGCAGATGTATAAAGTGTAAAAAAAAAAAGAAAAGAAAAATGGAATTACTACGGTAAAGTAAAAGTATTTCAAAGTCTTACCTAAGTACACTACCACTGACCAGATCTTATTTGTTAACACAACACACACCAGTTTTTAGGACATAAATAACATGTAAAATGTCTTATACACTATTTGTGTATTTCACTGAAGTAACAACCAGACTGGCTGTTTGCTAACTGAGAGACTGCCAGGCACATTTAGTAAAAAAAATCAAACACTAACAGAATAGTGTTGGCTGAGAGATTTCAAGACTGAAGTCCCACTTTTGTTGTGTTAGCATGTGTGCCACTCATTAATAAAAACTATTGACCTTTATTAAAGCCAGCAGATAGAGATTTATAACTAGTAGAATACAGTTACACTGTTACAATATGATCCTTCAGCACCATAACTTAAATATATTTAAATATTGTTGTCTTATAAATCACATTATTGATGTATTAATGGTTATTGCATTAAAATGTTGAAATCCATTTTGTCTATTTTTCTTTGAAATTTTATTCTGCCTATGTGCCTTTCTCCTGTCTTTCACTTCTTCTTCCCTCTTCCTCTATGATCTTTCTATCTGAGACCCCTCCCTTCTCCCGTCTCTGCAACTTTGTCTTGTCCAATGGTTGTCCTTTTAAAAAAAACAGCATTTCTCTTTAGTGAAATGCTGACAATAGCCTGTAAAGTTAGTAAATACATATCTTTAATGTTTTCTTGTGCTCTCCATGTCTATTTCCTCATCACAGATTTGTTCCTGCCACAGAATCCAGTTGCCAGCATCTTGTCCATCTGCTTCATCATTTCGGCTTGATGATCAGCAGCAGGAATGAACGTGATGCAAAGCACTGCCCTCCGCCTTAGTCAACTTTTTGCATATCTTCAGTGACAATGTAGTACAAGTGAAATAAGATTTTTAAGTTAACAGCTGGGCCCTTCATCTTTACCAGTAGCTGAATATTTTGAGGACTGTTTCCCAGAATGTCACCAAATCTTGACTCAGCTACTGTATCTCTGTATAACCATATGCCCTGTTGATAGTGGCACACTAATATATATCTTTGTCTACAAATACTGTATGTTGATTTGTTTGGGTGAATACTGCTTACAGCTCCATTAATCAATATATTCATACATAATATTAAATGTGAAAGGTGTTACTCACCATGACAAACACACAGAAAGTGATCACCAAATTCTAGAGTTCCCCTCTGCTTCATGGGTCATCTTTCAGCTTGTTGTTTTGGTTTTCACAGCCTTCACCATAAGTGTTTTGTTTCACCATGACCACTCTCATCAGTGCTGTTTCCAGATACAGCAGCAGCTGTTTTCAGTGACCTGCTGTATATTAAAGAGCAGCTAATGTTTCCCTCAGGCCAAAGCAAAGTCAAAGGAAAGTGAATATTGGACTTATATTCATCAGGTGGCCAAAGCAAAATTCCAAATGAATGCTAATGTTGGTCTGTGTCCTGGATATGTAAATAGGAAACTGTTTGCCACGTTGTTTGTCATAATAACTTCTTAAAATGACAGTATGTCAGGGTTTTCAGTGGCTTCACTGCCCCCAAAGTAAATAAAATGATTACTGCAGCTTTAACTGTGTGCGGCGTCCACTTAAGTCTCTTTACTTTTCCAGATCTTTGTTTCATAATAAACTTCAGGCCATGGTCCATCAATTTCCTCTTGATAAATGCCCTTTGCTCTATTCCAGGCACTCAGTCACATAAATACATACATACTCACACATAAAGCTTGACCTTCTTTAGCTGATCTAGCCTCCATATCATAAAATCATACCTGCTGTCCACCCTCCACTCTAACCTGAAATGCAACTCATTCACAGTTATCTTTTATCTGGACACATAAATGTTCACAGGCTATCAGGTTAAATTGATTTTATTGTCTGGTGCTGTTGGTTTTGTTAATGGGTTTTAATCATTTTTCTTGAAATAAATCAGAGGTATCCATTTGCTCTTTAAAATGTAAATAGAAGACTTTAACAACAAACCAAATTCATGACAAAAATATCACCCAATATGAAACATTTCATTTTGAATCTAGATTATCTGTATCAGAATATTCTATTCAAGTTTAAATAAGCAACCAAAGATTACAAAGAAATCATCAAAGATAATTCTAAACAGCAGAATAGGTAGAGTTACTTCAGTTTACAGTATGAGATACTCACACAAGCAATCCCAAGACTGTGAAGAAAAAATAAAATAAAATAAAATAATGTCAGCTGTGGTTTAGTCTGGAGGATGTATTTTAAGAAGTCATAGATATGGGTGTCTTGTTGGATTCCCAATAGAGATCACTCCTCCTACCGCCCACTACAGCACTGAGAAATGTCACTAGGTAATAATTGCCATGGGGATGGCGGAGCCTGGCAAAGCTGGGGGCGTTTTGACTGAGGTCCATCGTTGAGGTGTGAGGCCTGTCGCGCACCAGCATCTTCCAACTGAAACAAGGCCTTACACAGTGGCAGGAGGCATTTGTTTACGTTAAGCATATTTACATTTTTTATTTACATTTACATCTTACTATCTATTTATCTATATATCTATCACAGCATACTGACAGTTAGATCTTTTCTTTCTGATGAACGTTACGACACTGGCTCTGGCCTTTGAAGTTTAAATGTTACCTTAAGGTCAAAGTGTTTGAACTGTGTCCCCACCCTCCCCCCACCCCCCCTTTGCAAAGGAATATCAAAGCAAAGCAGAGAGATGCCACACACACTGAATTAGCACAATCATACAGAAACAGAGCACAGAGACGTTGAGTGTACTGTAAATGATCAGAATGCACCCAAAGTGTCTTACAAACATAGAAACTCTTTATTACAACATTATCTCTCACTCAAGTGTTAGCCATGTATTTTCCTAAACACATTCATATCGTTGCAGTACAGTGGAAGTCAATCTTTTATCACAGCATAGAAAACAATCTCTGAAGTGGAAATCCTAACACAAACGTTCACCATCATTCACAGTTTGGGATATTTAGACGTGATGAAAAGAAGAAAATCAAGCTCGACAAGCTTATGATTTTGGATTGGCATTGTCACTCAAAAAATATCTTTAAAACCCTGTATCCACAGTATGTAAGAAAGAATCTGGTATCTCAATCAAACATTTCCACATATAGTTAAATCATATTGATCCCTAACAGTTTACTATAAAATACTGATTCATCTCATCATGAAACTCAAGCTGCATCCTCATTTCTAATAAACCCTCATTGGTCAATCCCACCTGCTCCTAAAAACATTAAAATAGAGTGTGCAGGGGTCATACTTGACATGGAACTGCGCAGGACTGTAAAATAATGTGGTTTTCTTTTCCTGCATATGAGGTAAAAACCCTGATGAGCAGGTTAATAAAAAAAAAATCTAGACATATTCTCCTTCTTGAATAAAAAAATCTCCACAACTGAAAAACGCTGCATACATGTCCAGATTCATAACAAATACTTACACTCATAAAGAAAAGGAATATGGGCGTGTTGAGTGAAACACACAACCCACAACTTATACAGTTTGTTTTACTAAACATAACATACAGTTTTGTACATTTAACAAATGTAAGGAATAGAATCATATTTTAATACAACGCAGTGCATTGAGAGAATACTGATTTTTAAGATCTATATCCAAATACACTGATAAATACATCACATGGCAGAAAGCTGGGTGACCCTTAAGATGATGTTATAAAGTCAACCTACATCACAACAGATCTGGCTCACCTTTTAGGAAAAAAAAAAAAAGATGTTTGGGCAAGCACCAAAGAAAGAGGAAAATTCAAACGGTTATCTGTAAACAATTTGTAGCAGTTCCATGAGAGTTAGGCCACAGTGTGGACACGTCTTATTCAATTATAATCACACGAGCTATAAGGGTTAAGAGTTATCATTGATGAACGCGTAGCTACCAATCAAATGTGACAGTGGAGCTTCTTCGTCAATGGATCCCTTAAAGACTCATAATTTTGGGTATTTTATTGCTGTCTTCTTTGATATGACTTTTCTTGCAGTCATTTACACAACTCTTCTCAAAAACAATCAAGTCTCAAACGTGATTAGTTTGGCAGTTATAAAAACGATATCAGTTGGTGTGTGGAACCATTTAATCTTCGTTTCTGGATACCAAAGGCAATTCGCCTGATAACAAGAGCATCTCTGCACAGTGGTAAAGTAATTAATAGAGAGGGAGCCAGCGTATTTCCGCAAGTGTTCCCTAATTTGAGTTCAAAAGGGTTTGTGAAAACATTTACCTCCAAAAACTTTTCAGTTATCTTCATGGAATCAAACATATAATGAATGCTTTTTTTTTCATTTAAAAAAATGCTTTAACAAGTTACATCAATATTAATTCACTGAGTCATTTACTGTACAGAGCTGAGCGGTTGTGTGGAATGTTTTAAAATCTAGCAGTAGGTTCCCTGTTCACCAACAACAGTTTGAAATGCATCTCAAACAACTGCATGTGTTTGTATTATCTTGACTGTTTACGGATGAAGTCTTATGAGGCAAATTGCAATGATTTAAAGATACAATTTAAAGTCATTTGAATAAACTGTTGGACAGTTTCAGTTGAAATAGACCAACTTGTTTTTCGCTGAAATAAATCCTGAAACTTTTTAAGTCTGAGTGATCAAAACTATTTTTTCAGGAAATAAACACATTAAAAACTTAATTGTCTGTATATATGTGGTTGTTTTTTGCCTGTTCATTCTCAATAAACTCTGAAGTCTCCTCTGCAATTTGCCCAGGGATACGGAAATCTATCGGTATGGGCTGTGCTGGCTCCAGTGGCTGGGACTGAGCCACGGGGCAGCAGGCCTCCCCTTTAGGACTGGAGGTGCTGTGAGAGTTTTGAGGATCCAGGTTGCAGCCTGTGCCCTGAAGAAACTGAAGGAAGTTCTCCTCTATGGACCCCTCGCGGCTTGGCAGCCTGTCCTCCACCTCAACCCCTGCTCGACGAAACAGACAAGGCAGATGCTTGCCCAACTCCTCCCGGATCTGTCTGTTGAGACAGCCATAGAAGAAGGGGTTGGAGGTGAAGCAGAAGTAGCCAATCCAAGTGACCACCTCCTCCAGAGAGGCCAGTGTGGCTGGGGGGCTGGCAGCCAGTGCTGAATACAGGTGGAAAGTAAAATAGGGCAGCCAGCAACAAAGGAATTGTCCACCCACTGCTGCCAGCACTGCTGCAGCCTTTCCTCCCCCAAAGGGGCGCTGGGGAGTCGCTCTGCCTGTGCCCGTCCCCGTCCCAGAGCTGGTAACCATCGTGGAGCGGCTGCTGAGTGATTCTGACCGTTGGCGACGAGGCGTGTCCATCCAGGTGGGCAGAGGCCCGTGGTGCATGGCTGCCACCCGGGCCACTTTGAACATATTGCAGTACACAACAAGAATGACCAGTAGTGGACACAGGAAATACACCAGAGTAAAGAGGACCATAAAGGCCAAGCGGTTTGACCCTCCCCCTGTCCAGTGTAGTGAGCAGCGCCTGTGACCCTGAGCAGGGGGAGATGGGACTGCCCCGCCTCCTCCTCCCCCGACCCCACTGCTCTCCAGAAGAGGAGTTCTTCCACCTTGGAGGAACCAAGCGAGCAGTGGCAGAGCAGACATGGCGAGGGCTTTGACCCATATCCCCACCAGCACAGACGCTACCAAGCCAACAGTCATCTTTACTTCGTAGCGCATTGGGTGTATGATGTAGTAATAACGCTCCACATTGATGACGGAGATGGAGAGGATGGCAGCGCTAACCAGGCACACACTGAGAAAGAGGTAGCTCCGGCACAGGGCCTCCCCAAAGAAGGCTCTGCTTGAGAGCATGCCAAGGGGCATCAGCACCAGTGCTGCCAGCAGGTCCACCACGCACAGGTGGAAGACGAAGGCAAACTTGTGGAGCTGTGGGGCCTTTGCAATGACCGCCATGACAGCCACATTACCCACCACAGCCAGCAGATCCATGAGCAGCATGGCCAGCAGGGCTAGCGACTGGGACAGAGCCCAGCCCTCGGGCAGAGACGAGGCAGACATGTTGGACATGAGCTGTGGAGGTGGGTGGGAGGAGTTCCACAACGTCTCCATTGAAGGGTGGGATGAGGCAGGCAGGCAGGATCAGTCACAGGCCCATAACCCATCCTTCAAAGCCAGGAAGTACGGCCAGAAAACAGCGGCTTGAAAATGAGGTCAAAAGCTGCCTTGTAGTCGGGAAGATGATACAGCAATCGTCAGGAGGTTCAGATTTTAGGATCCCTGTCCATTCAGAAAGTCCTAATGTCTGCCATCAGTCACAGCACACCCTAAAAACAAGAGAGAAAGACAGATAAATAAATTGTAAGTGTGTTCACCTGTTGTTATATGAACCAATCCTTCCAGTCAGTTGCTCTTGCCCAGTGTCAATTTTGCCCCAGCTACCATTAAGATTAATTCACTCAAATGAAGTTGTAAAAAATCCTCCTTAGCTTCTCAAATCTCAGTTAGCAATTTTACTGATAAGGTAATCCAAAGCCAGCCCTCAAACCAATTAACTCAATTAAGAGTGCATTTTCCAAAGAGGGGACATTAAGCACCTTTTTAGCAACATGCTGAGAACAATTATAAATCATCATGCAAAAGAGTTGAGCCACTTTAACAAAAGAATCTGCAACCAGATCATGACGCTAAAAATCTATGATTGCACTGGACATTAGTAAAAAACAACCATCTTTGCACTTTTTATCAATATTACAATAAAAAAACAAAAAACAAAAGGGTCAAAGGCTACTGTCTTCCCGAGGAGCTGCAGTCGATACTTTTCGAGCACACATCCTGCCAATGCATGATTGCAAATTCTCCAAAACCAATCTTATCACCAAATAGGTAATAGCACATGTAAACCTGCTGTGAGAGCTCTTAATGAATATGTATAGCTACTTTTTCTGGAGAGCCTTGCCAATGTGTACCATGGCGTGCAGATCCGACATCCACTGTATGATTTTTGCTTGGGTACATGTGCTACAAAGGCATGTCTGCCACTATGGAAGCCTTGGCCATTTAGCATGAGTGAATTTAGTGTTTCGAATGGAAAGCCTGAGGGTATTTATAGGTTGCAGAGGCTGTCTGCATGCTGTATTAACTGTGCCTACAGACAACAAACAGACATGGGTGGCTGCTATATGTGTGTGTCAGATGGAGGAAATCCAGTTGCTTACTGCTATAAATGCTCTCTGTCACAGATGCAACAAAAGCTCAGGATATTCTGCCTCCTGTCTACAGTGATTGCAGTGCAAATCAGGCTTAAAATTGAGCTCTAGCCTCCCTAATCACCTGTGAATGTTTGCCCTAATTGAGCAATTTCTCTAAATCACACATAGGGGTGCTCCCAGTTCAGCTGAACCCTGCTGCCTAGTTTAGTCATGTCTTACCGTCTACTCATTTATATATTAATCATTAATGCATTACACCCACTGTGCAAAGCAAGGCCCACGTTCTATACATCACATTACAATTGAATTAGACTCATCGCTGCACTCAGCACTATGTAATCAGCAGATGAGAAGGAGAGGGTGAGAACAGGCAAGGAAATGTGGTGAGAATCAGGGAGCGTGAGGAGAAGAGAGAGGATGGAGCAGAGAGCATTATGTACCTGAATCAGAGTATTTCCTGATGCAGCTGTCTGCTGCTTTGGTCTCTGAGGATGAAAACCCGGTGTAGCTCCCACTGCTGAGGCACACAGTGGATATCAATCACTGTACCTTATGAATGCTGCTGAGGTGCTTCCCACTATACGAGACTGCTTCTCTTGCCCCCATCCCTTGATCTTGGTCTGCCTCGTGCATCTTCCTCCCCGGATGACTTCAGCTGTGGCGGGCAGGGATTTTTGTCTGAGACGATGCTGATGTAAATGCTTGCAAAGGCAACCAGCTCACTCTCTGCTCTCCCCCTCCACTCACACACAGTGACTGCAGAGATGGAGCAGGAGGCAGAGAGAGACACCAAAGCTGCTGCCTCCACAGGGTCCTAGTGTCCTCACTGTATTGTCAAACCTTATCTTCAGAAGTGAGGATGTAATATAATGTAAATATAATAATGTAATAATATGTAAAAATATGTAAATATAACTCAGCAACTAAAAGCTTTCCATGTAAATTTGAATCCCACAGGCATTCACTATCATTACAGGATGAATCAAATCAAGCCACCAGGTCAGAATTTCATGTTAACATGCCTGATGCTGTTACACATGCCACGTCCATGGTTAGGATGCAAACATGTTTACTTTACACATGTTGCAAACTAAATCTTACTAAACATCCTACTGTGTCAGCATGTGGGCACAAATGCTAATGTTAGCAGGTTAGAATGAGATGATGACGATGAGAATCCTTTTGTGGGGAAAAAGGTGGAAGTAACCATTAGGAAGAGCAACTGAGGAGGGATCACTGTCCCAGTTGTTGAATAAATCAACAATAACATCACAGTGTTACAATTTGATGATGAAGATATGAATTATAAATAAAAGTGAAGAGGATGCATCCAGGAGGACCTTGACCAACTTCCAAGAATGCCTGATATGTAGGATTCACACAAATAGTGACACGATAGCAGACAGATTAGGGAAAAGGGGAGAGGAAAGAATGCACAATACTTTGCCTTCATATCTAATCCCTTGTTTCTTGTTCTTCTCCCAGTGTATTTATCGGTGATG
Organism: Scortum barcoo; assembly: GCA_023238725.1. Classification (NCBI taxonomy): domain Eukaryota; kingdom Metazoa; phylum Chordata; class Actinopteri; order Centrarchiformes; family Terapontidae; genus Scortum; species Scortum barcoo. The sequence goes on from CM041537.1 coordinate 16,578,504, forward strand.
ATTCGGGTTGTAATTTCATGGATTAAAGTTCTCTCCAGTACAAAATTTGCTGAAACCCTGAGGACAGACCTCAGCTTCTCAAACAGTGGCTCCTGTTGCCACAGTGATCTTTTTTTATATACAGTCCATCTCACCGCTCTATCTGCGGAGCACAATGAAATCTGGGCTATTATAGGCAGGGCTACTCTACTGAAGAAGCAAGCATGGAGCTGCTTGGTCCTAGGTGTTTCTCATTTGCATTTGTAAGGTTCCCCATGATAATACACATTTGCATTTCATGGAAATTACGTCTCGTGTTTGAGTTTGCAGCACCTCCAGTGAATTGATTGATTAATCTAGTTCACTAATAGCCTGATTATCATAATGTCACTGGTTAAGTCACTGTGAGAGTTGAGGTGTCTGGTTGAAATATTGTACAGGTTGTTTCTTTCAGCCCACATATTAATGTACTTACTGAGTTAGAAATGATAGATGCAGACAAACAATGGTGAAAGGCACTTGTTTCTCTAAGATTGTGCGCTACTGAATCAAATACTTACTTTTATTTTACAGACTATAATACCACTTTACATATACCAATGCATAGTAGAGCTGCAGTGATTATGATGATTTCCTAACTGTTTACATATTTTTTAATGTAGAAATGTCTGAACTTGTCTGGTTCCAGCCTCTCAGCTGTGAAGATTTTCTGCTTTTCTTTTGTTGTGTGATAGTAAAGTGAATGTCCTTGCTTTTTGAACTTTTATTTATGTACCTTCTCACCCTCAGCTCAGAGAAATTGTCATGGGCATTTTTCACTATTAATGACAAAATGATTGATTGATTAATCAGGATCAAAGCAGCATATTAAGACATTATGATGTTAGCTGCAGATCTACAGCATATTTCTGTGCAATTTGAAACCTTTATTTCACATTGTGTAAAATGACATTTTTGTCTACAGTCTCACAATACCCTTTATCCTCTGATATCACACATTGCAGTTTTAGACAACCGTTACCACTTTCTATTATCAGATTACTCGATTTCAACATTTTTCTGCAAGCCTTTAGTAATCTATGATATTTTGAACGAAAACCTAAGTCTAAACCTGGCTGATTACAAGCCAGCATCGTCTGACTCCTCCTGTAAATACTTCAAACATGACAGACCTTGACAGCAGAACACAAGAAAACACGATGCAGTTGGGTGGAGAGATTTAATGGACAGCGATTACTACTGTTGTCATGGTGAAGATGTATCAAGATGTCTGGTAACACTGAGGATAGATGGAAAACATACACATGCTTGTGCAACACATAATGCTTCTTAAACAGTATATGTGACTAAAACAACAACACAAGTATGTGGTGTGATTTTTGCACACTGTGTGAGTGTATCTGTCTGTTTTCATCTGTATTCAGGCATGTACACCTGAGTGTGTGTGTATGTGTGTGTGTGTGTGTGTGTGTGTGTGTATCAGGCGTTGATTCATGACAAAAATAGCAGAGTCTTGCTCGGCCGGCAGCACCAATCGCTGCTACCACAAATACAATGGTTTCCATGGCAACCTTGAAAATAGACTCCACATTCGCACTCAGAAATAGCAAAGGACGCTGCACTAACCCCAGTGAGCCCTTGCTGCCAATAATAACTACCCGTAGATATGGACGCACAAATATCTGCCGCACTCAGAAATAAAATCACGCCATTACATTTAGCAAAACATAATTACTGCAACCTACACAAACAATCAACTCAAATGTACATTTAGCACGGGTGTACCGAGGCATGGGAGAACATTAACCTCCTTTGTGTTTAACAACATCAGAGCAAAAAAGCACAAAGAGATTGCTCAGTCACAACACCTGACATGATTGAAGAAGAGATGCATTACAAATGTCGAACATACTCTTCTGACGAGCATCTATCACCGTCATATTTTCAGATATCTTGTAAAGTGATGTAACTGAAGATAAAGGGTAAAGTGATGAATGTTGCCTTGGAGACACTTGGGGAAGAAGGTTTATATTGCTGCAGACAGTTAAACAGAGGATGGAGGAACAGCTGACAATGACTGTGTGTATACAAGCCAGAATGAGGTCTTGTTGGGTTCTCCTAGTGATGCGTCTATTGAGCGTTCACCAGTCTGGCGCGTTCTCTTTCCTGAGATTCATGTGTTGTTTGGTTGTTTGGTATCAGGAATTACATGTAACTCTGGGTAATAGGATGGTGCATCATATCAGACAGTCATTCAAAACAGGGATGTTGTTGTTTTTTCTAAATCACTGTGCCGATAAAAAACAGATATTGAGAAGCTAACCAGTAAAAGTCTGGAATCAGTTTACAGTGAATTATTATTATTATTATTATTATTATTATTATTATTATTATTATTATTATTATTATTGTTATTATTATTATTATCTTTATTAGACAGGTATCTGTAATGATGCAAATGCATGTGGTTCATCATTTACACTGATGTTTTTGGTATGATGAGGATGATGATGATGTGGTTTCCTCTGTAACTACCCAGATATCTTCATTTGAAGGAGCTCTGGGAGTTTAGAAAGGAAGTCAATGCCTGCACTTGAGTCAATAAAAATAATATTGTGATAAGCAGAAAATGAAAAAGAACCACACTGCTCACTTTCAAGCATGTAGATTGACTTTATTTTTCAACATTTCATTAAATCATTTTTAAACAAAATTTTACCTGATGACAGTCTGAGGACTGAAACATCATGAACAGAGTCCAAGTGAACAACAAAAGTGCAATATGTTTTGGTCCTTTAGAGTTTGTAATGTGGTGCACTATAATACTTTCTGGAGTGCAAGAACCTTTTAATAAGTTTTAAGTTTTAACAACTTAGCAGTAGCAGTGTCTCTCCATTTGCTCCATGATATGTTCCAACTAAATGCATGAGGGCGCCTTTGTCACAATTAAATTTCCATCTTTAGCATAAAAAAAAGACAATAAGACAAAAACATTTAAAAAAAAAAATTTAATTTAGATTTTTATAGAAATCTCAAGGGACATTCTTCTCTTCTGTCACTGCTGGTATGAGGTTTACTGTGTAATCTGGTTAACCCTAAACAGAACTTTTACCTCAGTCGTTGTTTAATATTCAGTGGGGTTCTGGATCCAGATAACTCAGCAGTCTGCCTCCTGAACAGGCCCGTGAACATGCAGGCTAAGCCAGATGGTGGCAGTGTGTCCACTATATTGTGCATGTGGTACAGTAACTGCCTGCTTCACCCAATATAACAGATCTTACAATAACATCTCTAGGAACTGTTTTGATCAAAAGCTCAATTTAATATTCATCTTTCTAAACATAACTGTGAAGCATCAGTGCCAAACAGAGAGAGAGGCGACATGCAAACAAGAGAGATTTTCTGGCCTTTGATAGATTGAGACCTGGAGCTTCAACCATGTACAAGACAACTGAGAGCAGTGGTTCCTTACAATACAAATTCATACATTACAGATACAGCAACATCAAACAGGCAAATACAACTGATAATAATTTAATAATAATAATAATAATAATAATAAGAGAAACCTTGTATTTTATTGTTGTGTTTTGGTGCAGATTTGGATCAATCATTTTTAAAGATATTAAAAAGAAAAAGTTCAGCCTGTACTATGATCATGTTTTGTGTGTCTGCAGGATTATATGGTGTCTCACTGTTCTTCTCTAATACAAAGAAACCTTACAAATGCTCTCATACTTGTTCTAGCTTTATTTCTGGGATTTGTTCGTTTATTCTCTCTCAGGCTGTGAAAAAACTATAATTGTGCGATACATCTAACACATTCATGGAATTGCTATAGATCTTTCAGTGTGGACAAAGAGTCATTTGCAGTGACCTATTTAAACTTTCAAAGAAAATATCATTAACAAATAGTCTGATGACAAACCATGACACTGATACCTACCCCAAGTGCACAAATAGGATCTTTGTTATTTCATTTCATCTCCCTGAATAAACTCCAAAAACAAGAAACTGCTTTACGTTTAATCTTAATTCTAAGGCCAACAGCACAGTGATCACTGAAAGCACAAACTCATGCACATTATAGATTTAATTCATTGTAACATAATATAATATTTTTACTTATTCTGTGGTAACTCAGAATTTGTCTGAGTTACATTGAAAGGAGAATTACAAAGCCTGAGACTCTTTTATAAACAAATTAACATGTTCCTTGCATGCAATTGACCTCTGAATTACAAAGAAACCCTGCTGGGTTTATCTTTAACTTCATAGTTGATAAATTGAATAACTACTGAAGAATTAAGTAAAAGCAATAGTTAATTTGTACCATTTGATTTGTATATCCTTAAATGCTTAATACATGATAGGCATGAAAGCTTAATGACACATCGGTGTACATCATGACCATTTCTGATCACATAATGACCTGTCAACTGACATGTGGATCATCATCAACAATACTTAATTATGATCAGTAGCAGTTCGCACAAACAAATACATCCATCATTTTTTCAGGAATGAGCAGCAAACCACCCTCCTTGAGAGAAAAAGGCTGATCTTATTTAGCTGGTGGAGCTCTTTGGGCCTGGCTGGATATTACACTAACCTGCTGCCACTGCCCCAGAGCTGAGAACCGTAAATCTCCCGAGAGCAGAGTGCCCATCCTCCAGGCTGCTGCCTAAATCTATCGTGCTATCTGATACCTCCCAATCAAATGCACATCAAGGTGAATCAGCTTTGTGAACAGGCAGTTGTGACAGCGAGAGGCAAGTTTCCAAGACCCGCTCTGGAACAAAACTCAGAGACTGCAGAGAGACAATGAGAGAGAGTTTGTAACTGTAGAATGAATAATTGAGATTATGATAAGCAAACGCTGCATACATTTTGTCCTTTGTGAAGACTCTCTATGTGAATTTAAACAAACACAAAGAGTTTCAGATATTGTCAACAAGTCTCATGACAAGCCACCAACAATACACTCATCATTCTCTCAGTACTTCCCCAGGCTGTCTGTAGCTCTAAACCTCAAGCCCATTCCCATTGGTTCCAACTAAAAAAAAAAAAAAAATTATATATATATATATATATATATATATATATATATATATTATGTTGTGACCTGCTTTTGAAGCTCTACATTTTTCTTTTTTTAAGGCTCAGAAACAGCCGTGAACTGTAGTTTTTAGCTGACATTTTTCAATGGGGACAATTTTCAACTGCGGATTAATACACGTTTGGTGCAACTAGATAGTTTTTAGAGCAAGAGGATGGGAAAACTGACTCAAAATAAAATATGTTCATTGTAATAAAGGAATATGTCAGCTAGTCCAACAGTGCGTCTCCCTGATGTGTTTTTGGATGACAATGGGGGTGTGTGGCTCAGAGGAAGAGACATGTCAGGCTTTAACTATAAAGGCAACATGTGTAGGATCAATCTGCTGTTGATCGTTTCAGGGGATCTGTTGACTATTTGTTGCTATTAGGCCACACTCCTTGCATCGTGGCAGCAATGCTGTACATTTGCACAGCAGACATAGCATTTAATCTGCTTATTTTTGTGAGCATGTGTGTGCTCCTTGCATGTGTATTTATGTGTCCTAACACTGGTAATGATGGGTAATTACTGCTACTGAGATCCTTGTCACATTATTATACAGTGGAGATTACAGATGCAGCTTGCTCTCAACAGCACAGCACCGTGTCTCACCAGAACTCGAGTAATAATACATATATATATAGTACATATATTATATGTATGTATATGTCTGTATATTGACATCTGGTGGAAACACATTTTCCCATGTTATGAATCAGAGCAGCGATTAGATGATAAATGCTCTTTTATGGGTTAAGACAATTCTTCTGTGTCCCCTGAATAAACATTTAAATTCACTGTCACAAAGCTTAAACAAGGCTGTTTATGTTTCATGATAAACTGACATTTCGGAGACACACTGTTTTAATTGGAAAGTGACAAGATGATTGGTTGATTTCAAGGTTTAAGAAATAACTCTACATTATCATTACCTTCTCTTGCAATTTACAGCACAATATGCCATGCTTCACACTTTCACTAAACTCCAGTATAAGAACAGCTGGACTCCGTAGAGTCAGTAGGGCAGCGCACGTGATGACACAAGCATTAAATTAATGGAAACACACGCTGTAGCAGTGTTGACGACAAAAGCTCCAAATGAAGGGCTGTCCTCTCCATCTCCTATAACTCCACTCAATGTAATTCACACCAGTTTGGGAGAGGATGTAAGCATGGATCCCTACGGACATCTGACAAAAAGATTAATGAGGATAATATCAGATAATATTCCTCAAGTTACAGCACTCTACATGAGCTGATCCATATACAGATTCCATCTTCCACTGGGACACTGAAAAAGGTTTTAGTCGATTTCTAATTTGTAGGAGTTTACTGGAGCAAATAGTTGTTAGAGCTTTTCTCATTATGCAAGTTTTGACACATTCATTAAATCGCAGAAAGCATTAGTCATTTTCCATTGTGGGATAAATAGGAAGGAAGGAGGCAGACTGCATTCATCAGTGGTGGAAAGTAACTAATTAATTCAGGACCTGTTTGTAATGGTCAGAGAGTGCGAATGATATGATTATTATTTTGGTTGAACTTTTATTTAGCCAATTCTATATCAAAATCAAATCAAATCAAATCAAATCAAACCAAATCAAAATCAAATTCATTTATTTAGAGCCCAAAATCACAAACACACTGTTTGCCTCAGAGGGCTTTACAATCTGTACAGTTGTGACACCCTCTGTCCTTAGACCCTCGAACCGGGTCAGGATCTAAGGACAAAGGGTAGATGGTTTACAAAAAAAAGTAATCTCTGTTGAGGCTTTCTGTCAACAGGATGTGGATTAGATTGTCCCGGTTGTGGATGTAAGCTATGTGGACAATGTAACATTGTCCTGTAAGTGAGACCTCACAGCGCGATCCGATCCACCGTTGAAATCGTGCCCTGATTCCTTGTCACAGTTTAAAGCTTTTAATCAAAGACTTGTAGGTGTCAACCTTTTGCTCCCTCCTGACATCACTTCCCCTCTTTCCTTTCCACTGTTGCTGATGCCCACGTTGACTCATGTTAATTTGTTTTTATGTTATACAAGGTGAAGGAGGTCACACCATCCTACGTGTGCTCATATGCACACAAACAAACACATTTCAAACTACACATGGTGCTGTCGTTGTTTGCTTTCTCACCTCCTCCCCTTTGCACCCATAGCAACCAGACCTCTGGACAATTTCATCCTCATGTCTCTTTTTATGGGAGAGTTCCTGTGTGAGGTGACGTTGTGCGCAGAAGATTGATAACAAGCTATTTAATGTACAGCCAGATGATCGTCTATCATGTCACATCGGAGTCGCCGCCCTTTTCACCTTCTTCAGCAAAACATTGTGTCTCCATTCACAGTCCCAGAGTGTGTTCCTCATTTTCCATACTCTGTCATATTGCTCTCAATAGACCTTTTTAATTAAAAAAATTGTCAGAGAATAAGCACCACTAATGTAAATAATCAACTGATGTAACAAAGGCCTTAACATACTGCTGATCCTGTTTTATTACCTTGTCTTGGAAAAGGTTCTTGTTTTAAATGTATCCAATTTCAAAGTGGATGTAATAAACCATTTTTAGAATTACAATGTCTCAAAATACAATGTGACAAAGTAAAAGGAGTGGTTTGTAGTGATGAATGTATAGAGATTAATCACCTCAACCTGCAGCTCCCCTCTGGCTTTACAGAGCATTGGAGTGAGTTTTGCTCAGCACCGGACAAAAGGCTAGCTAGTTAACACAGTGAATCATTTAAAAGCGTGAGAGATACGCTACTGTTGCTCTGTATCTGCTGGGTGTTTAAATAAGCTGCTGACAAATTCGACATGTCAACTGGAAAGGTGATAATATGTCAACATGGTGTTCGCAGCTTGTTAACGCTGTCCCCAGGTGGCTGAAAAGACCTTTCTTGTTTTGGTTTTGTGCGTACATGTTGCATTGTATTCCAATCATGAGTTTTATCACATTATCACATTACAATCTGGCCTGGTAGTATTAATATGTCACAAATTGTATAGTTCCCATTGTACAGAAAGTGGGAGTAATGAGATAATAATATGGTCCAAAACAAACAAACAAAAAAAACTGAAATAGCTAGCAAAGACTCTGATTTACACAATAACTCACAAGTTACTGTGCCTCATATTTAAACCCTACTAATGAAACATAATGTGCATTAAAAGTGTTTCATCTGGTTTACAGGACAGGACTCTATGCTGTTTATGTTAACCCCATGCTGTGCATGCTGCTCTGAACTCTCCATATTGATCCCTCACACACTGCTGCATGCACATCACGCCCTGTGGTGATACTGCTGCAGCTGCAGTTCAGCCACGTACAATGACTGTTTGCCCTGTCCTTCACCAGAGCAATACAATGAACCAGGAGGACGGACTTCATCATTAAAGACATCATCACAGGCAATCATTTCTAGTTAAAGGGCCTTACAGGAAATAAAAATGACACCATCCCTGAGGACTCTCCTTTGTTTTAGGAAAATGCATAATGATAAGGGCCAACACAGCAATCTAATGAGCGCTGAGGGAGGAAAAGACAAAAAGGAACAATCAGCTGCCCTCCTGCTGGAGATGTGGAGCTCATCTCAAACACAGTTCATCTCCCAGATGTTTACAACAGTGCATGGCAACCAACATTCAGCATGTTTAATAAAGACCCATCCTTTGATGCTATTATGGCTGCCAGGTGGAGGGAGTGTAATAATCCTACTCATAACGTTAGACACTCTTTTGTGTTTACAATAGCCATTAAAATGATCTTATGGTCTTACTTGAAATGGTAGTAAATAGAGAGAGATACTGAGAGAGAGGGGGGGGGGGGGTGAATGTGACACACCCCCTGCTCTGCTGTTTGCGCCCCTCGGATCAACTATCAGCTGGTTGCATTTCCTCATCAGTGGAGACCGCAGACGGGTTTCTCCGCCGATCGCAGCTGTGATGAAGAGGATGAGGCTGCCCTGTAGCGGATCACCTCCAGCACTGGACTGCTGAGGACAGACAGACCCCCCCTTTTTTTTTAATCTCCGGATAAACCGACACAAGGTAAAGCAGCAGCGGGCGGGACGCTGGAGCCTGCCGGGACAGACGCGTCTGACTCGGTGAGATCTGATGATGTGATGATGGTCCCGCAGCATGTTCATAACCTTGTAGGCTACACACAGTTTTATTCATTTGATGCCAACTCGCTTATTCGTTGACGGCATTATGATGAGATTTTTTTTTTTTGTTTTTTTTTGCCGAGCACCCAACTTTTTGACCGTGTAGTGACCTGGCTGCTGCAGAGCAAACATGAGCATTTAGCTGCTGATCTGTTTATCTCATTGTGTGATATATCTTTACAGCTCTATGACCATCTGCTGTGAGGACTAGGTGCTTCCAGAGTCCTGTAGTTTATAATCCTGATATCACAAGGGGGTCCCTCTGGATTTCACATAGTACCACTGGAGCAGTTTTCAGAAGAAGGAGCATCATGGCAGTCCTCCTTCTGGTTTTATTGCTGCCAGCAGTGAGAGTCAGCACACAGCTCATCAGTACCCCTCTGGACTGCCGCAAGACTTGTGTGTGCGCCAGCAACATCATCAGCTGTCCCAAGATGAATCTCACCAAAGTCCCCATCGCTCTTCCGCAATACACAGCTGTTCTGGACCTCAGCTTCAACTTAATCACCAGGCTATCTGCTGAGTGGACCCCCGTCAGTCTCAGCAAACTGCACAGACTGGTGCTCAGCCACAATGACCTCCACTTCCTCTCCTCTGAGGCATTTGTGTATGTGACGAAGCTTCGTTACCTGGATCTTTCCTCTAATAGCCTCCGCCAGCTGGATGAGAACATTTTTGAGCCACTGGAGCACCTGGAGGTGCTTCTGCTCTATAACAACCGCATCTCTCAGATAGATCGCACCGCCTTCTCTGGCCTCTGCCAACTGCAGAGGCTGTACCTGAGCCATAACCAGATCTCACGCTTCCCCTTGGAGCTGGTGAAAGAGCGGAGCCGGCTGAAAAGCCTTTCAGTGCTGGATGTGTCCTCCAACCGAATCAAATCTCTGCCCATCCATGAGCTTCAAGCTCTGCCCGCCTGGATTAAGAATGGCCTGTACATCCACGACAATCCTCTGCCCTGCAGCTGTGAGGTGTATGACATGGTGGAACGCTGGCACATGAAGGAGCTCAGCTCTGCTACAGACTTCAGGAGCAGCCACACTTGTGTGCTACCAGGCGTGCAGAAAGAGAAAATGGCCTTACTGGATCTGGACAAGGTGTATTTGAACTGCAGCAAGGTCAGAATTATGGATGAAGAAGCCTATCTGGAGCAGTTCCTGGTGCTGGACTGTGACACCAGGCAGAGGGACGTGATGAAGAGATGGGTGCTGCCCAGAGACGTCTCGGTGTCTCTGGTGAATCACACTGCTGTGATGCGTGCTGATGGTAGCCTCCAGATTGGGCCCCTGAAAGCAGAAGACTCAGGGGTCTACACCTGTTATGCCTCCAGTGACTCCTTCAATGAGACGCTCTATGTAACTGTTGTGGTGTTTAATTCCACCAGTGGCGGTGTACTGGAGAACCTAAAAACAGCCTACACCACCCTCGTAGCATGTTTGGTCAGTGTAGTGATGGTTCTCATCTACCTCTACCTCACGCCTTGCCGCTGCCCCTGTTGTCCCGGTCAGGGCCTGGAGAAAAGCGAACCTGGAGACAGCCCCCACTCTTCAACTGTGAGCATCTCTCAGGCACATGAGGAGACTGGACAGGAAAGAGTGGAAGGCGGAGGCTTTGCCTACAGACATGTGGCCTTCCAGGAACCCAAGGACCAGCTGGAGCAGAACGGGCGGTTGAACCCAATAGGGAAGGAAGACGAGGAGTGGCAAGGGGACAACAGAGAGTAATACACAGCAATACACAGCTGTTCTGGACCTCAGCTTCAACTTAATCACCAGGCTATCTGCTGAGTGGACCCCCGTCAGTCTCAGCAAACTGCACAGACTGGTGCTCAGCCACAATGACCTCCACTTCCTCTCCTCTGAGGCATTTGTGTATGTGACGAAGCTTCGTTACCTGGATCTTTCCTCTAATAGCCTCCGCCAGCTGGATGAGAACATTTTTGAGCCACTGGAGCACCTGGAGGTGCTTCTGCTCTATAACAACCGCATCTCTCAGATAGATCGCACCGCCTTCTCTGGCCTCTGCCAACTGCAGAGGCTGTACCTGAGCCATAACCAGATCTCACGCTTCCCCTTGGAGCTGGTGAAAGAGCGGAGCCGGCTGAAAAGCCTTTCAGTGCTGGATGTGTCCTCCAACCGAATCAAATCTCTGCCCATCCATGAGCTTCAAGCTCTGCCCGCCTGGATTAAGAATGGCCTGTACATCCACGACAATCCTCTGCCCTGCAGCTGTGAGGTGTATGACATGGTGGAACGCTGGCACATGAAGGAGCTCAGCTCTGCTACAGACTTCAGGAGCAGCCACACTTGTGTGCTACCAGGCGTGCAGAAAGAGAAAATGGCCTTACTGGATCTGGACAAGGTGTATTTGAACTGCAGCAAGGTCAGAATTATGGATGAAGAAGCCTATCTGGAGCAGTTCCTGGTGCTGGACTGTGACACCAGGCAGAGGGACGTGATGAAGAGATGGGTGCTGCCCAGAGACGTCTCGGTGTCTCTGGTGAATCACACTGCTGTGATGCGTGCTGATGGTAGCCTCCAGATTGGGCCCCTGAAAGCAGAAGACTCAGGGGTCTACACCTGTTATGCCTCCAGTGACTCCTTCAATGAGACGCTCTATGTAACTGTTGTGGTGTTTAATTCCACCAGTGGCGGTGTACTGGAGAACCTAAAAACAGCCTACACCACCCTCGTAGCATGTTTGGTCAGTGTAGTGATGGTTCTCATCTACCTCTACCTCACGCCTTGCCGCTGCCCCTGTTGTCCCGGTCAGGGCCTGGAGAAAAGCGAACCTGGAGACAGCCCCCACTCTTCAACTGTGTGAGCATCTCTCAGGCACATGAGGAGACTGGACAGGAAAGAGTGGAAGGCGGAGGCTTTGCCTACAGACATGTGGCCTTCCAGGAACCCAAGGACCAGCTGGAGCAGAACGGGCGGTTGAACCCAATAGGGAAGGAAGACGAGGAGTGGCAAGGGGACAACAGAGAGAGAAGGAGGTCTGACGCAGAGTCTGTCAGCTCTGTGTGCTCCGATACGCCCATGGTAGTGTAAAAGTCTGCAGGGTAAGATAGTGACTGCGCAACTCGTGGCTCCTCCATAGAGATTTGCGTGCTTTGAATGACGAGCATCTTCCAGACAAAGTTGAAGCTTTAGTTGGCTCTCACAGTTGGTTCTGCAGCAGCATGTACTGGTGATTGAAAAATAAATTAAAAGTGCAATGCCGTGATAAAAACTATTTCAAAACACCCCAACACATTCTGGTAATGCTTAGAAATTTAGTGTTGTGAAATGTTTCTGATGAATGTGTTCATCTTAGTTGTCATTCAGGAAATTCACTTAAATTGTCTTTCAATTAATGCTTCTATTATTTTTAACAGTGTCACTTTTACTGCAAATCATTGGCTGGCCCTGCTGAAAATTGCTATGCAAGTAACAGTATAAAGAATTTGTATAATTGAATATGCACTGGGGATCGCAATACTGCAAAGTTTTAAAGCTGCTGGACCGAAGTTACTGCTTTAAAGAGAAGAAAATTTTATGCAGAGCTTGCAGTGCTCACTTAATCATTGCTGCAAGATGTTTAATATTGATGCTGCATTGTACTTTCCTGTTTGGTTTTATTGGCCTCTACAGGACACGATACTGTAATGATTATGCTTATGCAATTTTATCTACTGTATTTATGTATTTCAGATATGAGTGCAATTTAAAGCTCAACTAATAATGTGTGCTTACAGTAACTGACCTGCTGTTGAAGTGTTTCTAAATAATGCTTTGACAGCTGTCTTTAAACCTTGCATACAGGTCTATTATAAATCATTTTGGTTTCAGCATAACTACAGAATCATCAGCCCAGCTCTGTGCTTCTTACTGTAATTCACTTCATGCAGATTCTGAACAATTTTCTGTTAAATGTAGTTTCTCGATAACTAAAGGTTTTCAGATAACCACACTACATCCAGTGTTGTGGCAGTTATTCATTTTGCAGTGACCATACACACTGCGAATAATACTGAAACTGATATCTAGTTGTTTCCATCAATATAAATACAAATATTGACTGTTAACAGACTAATGTACATGAATTATTGATTTAAGATGAGCCATTTATTTCACGTAGTGCACAACACTTATCAATATCAAACAAAGAAATATTTTTAATATTGATGAGATCTAGCAGTGCAGAATATTTGGCCTCTAATTGTTAGTCAAAGATTTCAATCCCCTGATTGCAACATATCAGCTTATTCCAACTATTTTACAGCCTAATATGCACTTATGCCTTTTCCTTTTTTAAGGAGGAAGTAAACTTTCAGAGAACTTCTGTACAGTGTCATCAGGGACTAGATCCCATAACCACTCCACTGGCAGACTTCATCAGTACATCAGCATTACCTGTGGGGGTCTGCAGAGATATCACAGTTTGTGGTTCAGAGAAATCAGCATTGTAATCAGCTAAAGCTCACTGAAAGCTTAAACAAACATTCCACAAGTCAACAAAGACACCCAGCTGTCCACCGTCAGAGCAGCTGCTGCAGGCTTTGTATCCTGATCGCAAATTTCAGCCTCAGTTCTTCAGTGTGAACTGGGTAATGATGTTCAAAAATATTATAATGCCAATTCTAGTGTAGATTTAATACATGGGAGTGAGTTGAAATTCTAAAGAAGAAAAACCTACTCTATTGTTTTGATGCAGTTAGAATGATGTGTTCAGTGTGAGATTCAGGCTGGAAACATAAATGTACATCCTGCCATATTGTTGAAAGCAGCCAGGAAGCATAGCCCAGGGGAAACAACTGAGAGCGAGAACCATCCACTGAATGCTTCTGGGCATTAGTGCCCAACCCTGAGCAAATCAGCAAATGCCAGCCATCCACCCAGCAGTCTCATAAACAGAGTCAGAAATAGAAGCCAGTAGCGCAGCCAGCACGCTGGCTGCTTGACACTGAAATGTAAATATAGAAGTAGTGTTTTTCAAACACATGTTAAGTTTAGTTACTTTGCTCAAAAATGCTTGAGGCTTGCTCAAGAGGCTTGAATGGTGTCACCACAAAAGCTGATGTCCATCGTCTATGCACTCGTGGATAAAAATCAGGAAAAGATGTGAGATAAAGTCCCATACAAATGATATTTCCACAAACTTGCTAGTAGTTGACACTTTGCAGATCACATACAATAAGAGTGAAGCAAGTTAACACCCAGATAATAGATGTAGCAATCTACAGTAAATTAACTTTTAATTTGAGAATAAGTATTATTTTTATTCTTTTACTTCTCCTGGTGCTTTTTCAAGTTAATTTAGGTGAATTAACATGCTCATTAAATGTGTCTAGTGGAAGCATTGAACATTGTCATTACATTGTGAGTGTGGTCTGGTAGCATTATTTAGCTACATCATGATGAACTTTATCGAACTATATCTCTCAAAGAGGGGCACATATTTACTGTATACCAATGTTGTACATATTTCCTCTGAAAGGTACTTATAACCAAAGACTGATTTTCATGTTAAGAATAAACAACCTACATGTTCAGTGTTTACAGTCAGAACAGTGATATTGGCATTAGTATGCTGAGGTTACTTGCTGTATTTCTGTGTAAAGCCACCAACTTATATTTTAATATATGCAATCATGTATAAGGACTTATTTGATGTATCATTTCTCGTATTATATCTTGTCTATTATTGTATTGTTCCTGTATTTCATAAACTACAAAAATATCACAACAAAGAGTAAAAGATGTCCACCATATTCCTGTAAGGTGAATTCACTTTTTTTTAAAAAAAGAAGGTAAAGGAATAGTTCCACCTTTTGCTTTCTTGCAGAGACTTAAATGTGATGGTTGATAACACTACAATGTTTGTAGTTTACATATGAGGCTATAGCCAATCAGCTTATCTTAGCATAAAGACTGGAAACAGAGGGAAACAGCTAGCCTGGCGCCATCAGAAGGTAAGACGATCTGCCCAACAGCACCTAAAGCTCACAAACTTAATATATTATACCTCCTGTTTTTAATCTGTACAAAATGGAGTAAAATGATATGTTTGTGATGACAGGACATAACTCTCTGTAAAACCACAACATAAAAATGTTTCTGGTTTTTATATGAATTACACAAACGAGATATGTCAATCAGGGAGCTTTATATTTACTGCACAAAAATGAGAGCAGTGTCAGTCTTATCATCTAACTCAGCAAGAAAGCAACAAATCATATTTCCCAAAATGTCAAACTTTTACTTTAACTCCAGATGTGACAGAGCAGATTACCTGATCTTGATGTCTGTTTATGCAAAGATCAGACTTCAGTCAGCCAAGTTAGCTTGGAGCTTTGCAGGCTTCAGTTTCTGTATTACACTAATGACACAGGCTTGTTCACTTGAGGGTGAAATGGGAGACCTCACAGATCACTGGAGCGGAAACCGTTCTCCCAGGGAATCGTATTTATTGCACCTGTCCCTAAGACTTACTTTCTTCTGGCAACATTCGCCGTTGCTGGCTCTTCACCCATATTTGGCTTGTTGACTACTGGATGTCCCTGAGCAGAGGCAGAACTCTGGTCTCTACTCACTCTCCTCTGCCTGCTTCTGTCTAGGACTCAGTGTGATCTGTATTATGTGGGCCTCAGACAGATAAAACCTCAGTTAAAAATGCAGATGTATGTAAAATCATACAGTCACACCAATAAGCATGATAATTGTGTAGAATATGCTTGGTCACATTTCTTTATACAATAGCAGCAGATTGTGTGCAGAATCAGAATTTGAATTAAATATTTTTTGTCGGTCCATCTTCATCACGACAGATGCTGCAGTGTGACACCTTACCTGCTGTCCTGTAACTGTAGCAGGATGAATGATTGAAGAGGTCTGCAGGGATGTCCATGCTCCGTCTTTCAGTAGCTGCTATCTCATGTTACCGCATTTACCCACACTGCATGCAACACCAGCCAGGTGTATATAACCTTATGCTTATGGTATATAACCTTATTTAGAAAATGCAGAACTGACCTCTTAGTAGTATTATATGTTTAAAATGTTAATTGAAAGTAACTGTGCTCTTTCAGAGGTAGGAAGGGGATAATGATAGCTGATCTGTGTCTCCATTCACGTGTTTCAATGGAAAAGAGCTGAATGACGCATCCCAGTTGGATATAAAATCACAGATTATAATTAGAACAACTGCAGCAGTGTAAAGAAAATCTCAGATCGCTGAACATCACAGACACAGATGGCATGAATGTGAGCCAGCGCCTGTTGACAATGAATGACTGGCATTTGCCTCTGTGTTTTAGAGACTGAATTCTAAGTAAGATGAGTCATCCTCTCCTCAGGCCCCTCCCAGGAGAATCACATGAATGGTGAAGTGCCTGAATGTGCAGTGAGTCCTCCGCCATCTAGTGGCCACCTAAACCCACATCCACGCCAGAGCACAACATGTGGGCTGACACTCGCCTCAACACAATATTCTAGGGAGACTCTGCAAGCATTTTAATCCCTCCTCCTGCAACAGAAACATGCTGACTCCAAGGTATGAAAAGCGATATTTTATTAGTCAAAATAAAGTCTATTACTTTCAAAATGTCTCTCACTCTTTCAGGGTGACAAAGACTCGAGTCGCTGAGAGGTGGCTGATGTTTTAAACTGAACTCCTCACATGCATTCACACAGCCTGAGCAAAGCCCACCCTGTTGTTGCCGATGTCGAAGGCGGTGTAGAACTGGCGCATGAAGACCTCACCCAGGATCCAGGAGCCTGGTGCAAACCCTGTTGTACACCCAGAGGCAGACTGAGGAGACAACATGACAGATCAGATCAGAACATTTTTCACTTTCAAATATGAAATACATAAAGAGTTTATATGCTGCAGCTAATGCCTTTATTAATGCCTAATGAATTTTAAATCATTTAACCATCCTCTCCATACAACCACTTCTGTGAGTAGATTAAGAGGAGAATACTGATATAAATGGTGTGGACAAATATCAGAAACTCCGGCCAGTTAAACAAAACTGAGTGTTATAACCTTCATGAAGGTTTATGCACGTGAGTTCAAGTTTGCTTATATTTGTTTAGCTCAACATTTCTGTTCACCTGTGTGTCTGTGTCTTTATCATGCTGTAAAGTTCTTCTCTGCGCTGCATTTAAGCACACTGAGATCTACAGAATTTCTTTGTATGTGTTAATGTAAATGTAAATGTTAGGGTGTGAAAAAAAAACGTTCAGCGGGCGTTGATCCTCTTCCAACAGAACAATAAGATCCTTCCCTTTAACCACTCACTTCTGGAAAAGAACTTCAGAACATCCAGACTATAATCTGTATATCATGCACGCCAATAATAAAGCCTAGTGGATTTATCACTTTATAATTAGCCTTTAAGGCTGGAGGTGTAAATGTTGACAGATTGTTAATAGATTTTTATTTGGGAGATCTGCAGCTCTTTTTCAGAAAGTAATCACTTGATGGCTTAAATGATTTATGGCTTAATGAATTATTGATTAACACTGATCCATCAGTAAGAGCTATCCATTCTGTCAGTATGCCTCAGAAAGTGGCACCATGTTCCACTGAAAACACAAACCTTCGTGATATAGGCCGAAGGAGGAAGAGCGAAGCTGTAGCCGTTTATGTTGAACACAACATCCGGCAAGAGCTCCATGTTAGTGCAGCTCACAGAACCCTGCAAGACACATGAACAAAATGTCAATTTTGAAAAAAAAAAAAAAAAAACACACACAATATACCATACTAAAAAGTAAAACTGTAAAAACACTCACAGCACCATACGGATTTGAGATGGCCCCCAACCAGCCGTTGATGTTGTTAATGTCGTTGCTGGAGCCGGTGATCACAGAAGTGCCAGAGTCCACGAGAGCTTCACAACCTGCCGAACATGCGACGGTGTTTCCGTTGATGGTGATGCTGCAACATGAAGGAAGTATTCAATAAAAATGCATCTGTTACGTGCTTCACAGTTAATAAAAATAAGAAGTCCCAGTGATGTCAACTGCGAAGAGGCTCTATTGTTTCAAACACAACATTTAAATCTGTTACGAGGATTTAAAGGAAAACTACCTTTGAATGTAGATGTTCCAAAAGTTAGTGGCCCGAAAGAGGGGGATCCAATTCATGCTCCCATTGTAATAAGAACTATCTGTTCCTCCCAGGATCAACATGCTGTCCTCTATAGAACTTGAGGAAGAGAGAAACTTGTAAGAAAATGACCCCTACATCATCTTGTACATAAGAAGTTGAGCACTAGCACATTTGCATTTGATTTACTGTATAATTACTGTTTTGACTCCAATAAAATCTCACCTGCTCAGGTACATGGAGAACATGTTCTGGGGGATTTTGCCCTGGTTCCACATGCTGTAAAATAAAGGTGTTCCTCCCTTGAGTCCGTCACCGGGAAAGGCCAGACCAAGAATCCCATCCCAGGGCACAGAGTCCACAGAAACCGCTTCCGAGTCAGTGAGGCCGAAGATCTGGTGCTCCACATAGATGTCACTTATCTGAAAAGTCAATGTTCGTTCAACAACTTTGAGGAGGTGCAAACTGGAAAATATGATAGGAAGCAGATCACTGTACTGCTATGCTAGGTATATACACGGTAAGAAGTACTCACATCCTTTACTTCAGTAAAAGTACACATACACTAACGTAAATATTTAACTACTTTACACAACTATGTACAGTTCAGTATTTCAGTCCAGTGGTTCCCAGTGTAAGGGTCGGGCCCTTCAAACATTCACAAGATGAATCTGAGGGGTCATGAGATGATTATTGGGGTTGGGAAAAAAATGTAATACAGCAATGTGTTTGGATTTTTGGGACTTTTATCTAATCTTTGTATATGTGTGAAATATTGTTTAGTTTGGGCCTTCAATAAATACTTTGATGAAACCAAGCCAAACAGGTTGGGAACCACAGGTTTCATCATTAATAATGTAGTGTAATATATAATCTCATAACATGTTCTTTTTATAAAATATTAATTCGAGAAAACAACTAGTAATTATAGCTGCCAGATAGAAGTAGTGAAATAAAAATTATTGAAAGTAATATTTCCCTGTAGTAGAGCAAAATAATAACATAGCCCAAAATGAAAATAAATAAAGTGTACGGTACTTGATTAAAAGGTATTTGCAGTAAAAAGCATGCAATAATAATATTCTCACCTTTATGACATCATATCCAATACTCCCTGACACAAATCCACTGTTATATGAGATGTAGAAAGGCTCTGTGCCGGCCTGAAAAGTGGAGGATGCTGAACTGTTGAACTTCAGGTGATTTTCTGAGAGAGAGAGAGAAAGACAGAAAGAGAGAGAGAGAGAGAGAGAGAGAGAGAGAGAGAGAGAACAGAAATAGTTTAAGTTTTGCCATTAAGTTTTCCTTCATAAAGACTTAAGAATGTGCAAATACTCTTGCTTCAGTAAAAAACAAAAAGTAGAATTATGACTGCAACTAACAATTACTTTCATTAACAATCAACCCACTGAAAAAAAAAGACCTCACCACAAGCGGAGCTGGTGCAGCTTTCAGAAAGAACCCACAGGTCCGAGGAGCCGGTGTCAAAGATAATCTTAAAGAACTGAGGTGGAGTCCCGATGCCGATTTCTCCGTAGTACGTTATCTTTGCCCAGAGTGAGATTATTAAGTTATGTCTTGTTATTTCACGTTTGCACAGGTACACACTGGTTACATACTACTTACACCGAGGTCATAGGTCATGGGCACCGCACTCAGCTTATCCCTGGAGAGAAACTTTGCTGCGGGGTCGTATGGAAACTTCTTCCTGTACTCTTCAAACAGGCCTCTCTCCTCCAGCAGCTGCCTGGCTGACTTCCCTCTCTTCAGCGGGATCCTGAAAAGACAAACTGACCCCTTCAGCTCCTCATAAACATGGCAGCACACTCATTATTTCAGCTGATCTGGAAACACACTCACAAACAATTTTTTTGGAGAATATATCAGAGCTCATAACTTATCCTTAAAAGGAGTTTCAGCCTGGGAGAGATTTAGGAAAAAATAAACTACAGTGTTCTGAGCTAGAGGGGGAACTAGCGTCAGAGGAGTAGTGAGGGGCTCGTTCCCAGTATTCATTATATCCACACAGTTCACAACATGCTTCCTTCATTAAACTACATGCAAGATCTGCTATTATACAGGGTCACTAATTAAATCAACTCAGTGCCTGAAATTCAAATATTTTTATCTTAAGAATTTGTTGTTTGTATTCAGTGTCCAAAAAAAATTTAAATATCACAATGTGAATGTTGCGTGCGGTCATATTCTATAGTTTGGAGTCTCACGTGTTTTTCTTATTTGTGTTTCCTTCTTCTCATTGAGAGGATCTAAAACTTTTTAATATCTTCATCTTCACAATTTTGTCTACTGCCAGGCCCTAAACTGTTTTTCTTCAAAGAAGTAAAAAAAAAATAATAATAATAACAAAAAAACAGTGTAATAAAATTGAGATTAAGGTGATGGCAGATGTTTTTGCAGTGTCATTTTATCTCATGGTATTAAATTCCTGGCAAAACTTAGTAGGGTTTAATTATTTTGAATATATTTCAAATAATCAAAAAACAGAGTTTCTCAGAATTTCTCTATCTGACTCTTTCACTTGATCTAAATGGCACATTTCATTTTATCATAATCTTGTATAATGTATTTTATTTTTATTTTTCTATGTATATCTTACCTGAGGAGAGCCTGTGAAACAGCCAGAAAGGCCAGCAGCACAAAGGCAGACTTCATCATTTCCAGATTTCTTCAATAAAAATTTCACTCACACGAGCAGGTGGTGGTTTTATATACAGAGGTCAAAACTGCGCACAACTCCTCCTTTTTACCGGAACAACTGAACTGATAACAAACCACTTTACTGATAAAGGAAAAAAGGGAGCCGAGTGTGTTTCTCCTAATGTCCTTTAATCTAATGTCAACCAATTTAGTGTTGACAATATAATTTAGGTTTACCCAGTTCTTTAATCAAAATAAATTTAGGCCAGAAATCTGCACAATCAGCTGAAATAAACTAAAGTTTTATAGTTTGACAGTTTGCTGAATATAAATAGCTAAATAGGGTTATTTGACCTTTTCTGTTAATTCTTTTAATAATTTATCCAAATGATATGAATAATAAAGGGAATGGCTTAAGCTTCAAACAATAACATTTCAAATAAATGATTTCACAATAACGGATGATAAATGATGCCAAAATGTTTTTTAAGTATACACTCCATTCTTTTAGTTTAGATTTATGTTCATACTGTCAGTAAAGATTTATATTTTTTCATACTGTTTTGCACTAAATGTGTGAGGCTTACTAAGTGAAACAAACCTGTTTCAGCTTCTTTAATTCTTTATAGTGAAAATATAATCGAACAGACAAATAAAAGGTCTCTGGGCTTTGACGTTTACCTTAGTGGACAATGAGGGGTGGAAACATGCTCTCTCTTCATTTAATACGATGAACTGAAACGGTTTCTTTTCAGCGTCACCTCCCACAGCGACAATGTATGTTCTAAGTGGTGAAAGCCAGCCGAGGTTTGACCTTTCCTAGACTCACTTTCTGTTGACTTTTCTCATCTACCGCAAGTACTTACAGGAAAGAATATGTAAAGTATAATTGGATACAGTAACCTTAAAGGCCCCTCTGAACTAAATAATAATATGCTGTCTGTGAGGCTGACTTTATATGAAAAATAAAAAGCTTTTTTTATTTTAGTTCTTTCTGCAGGCTGTGAGAGAAAAATGGTTTTAAATCTAAAAATAAAACTTTTTTTGTGTCACTACATCACTTTTTCAAGTGATGTTAAACTATTAATGGCTTTTAAAAGATAACGAGTAGATGCCTTGAGACCTATTGTTACTGACATTCGTGAGAAAGACGTTAAATGTCTCACAAATTTGTCACCTGTCAACCTTAAATCAGCTGGATAAGCTTATCGCATTACACATAAGAAACACTGATACTGTATCATTCCCCCTCCTGTGCACGTCTTCTGCTCCTGTTTCTCGGGTCGTTTAAAAACTCTGCCCTCTGCAGGATGAAAGTCCAAAAACCAGAACTGAAAAAAACATCCTGTCATTTCAAAGCCTTGAATACTCAAGTGCACATTTTCACTGAATGGCTGTCGTAAAGAAAAAGACACATCAGAGTGAGTTTCAAGCCTTTATTGAAGCACAAATCAAAAGCACTTTACATTATGAATATGAAATACTTGATAAAGCAATGATATGAGATGTGCACATTTTTAAAAACAAATTTAACATGCACTCACCTATGCAGTTTCCGTAGTCTGATGAATTCCTTGAATGTGCAACAACATTTCAGTGCTTCAGTGTCACTCAAAACTTCACCAGAGTTCACTACAGCTCTGCAGAGTCACTCTGCAGGTCTTTTCAAAAGTCTTTTCAAAGAGAACAGACACAGAAGAGCCTTCTTCTTTTCTTTCTTCCATACTGAGGCGATGACCTAAAATACTCAAACTTGAATTATATGTAGTCAAGAAAATTCATAAAAACTTCAAAAAGTAAAAAAAACCAAACAAAAAAAAAACAGTATAGTGTGTTCACAATCACAATCACATAATTATCTTCGGATCAGCCTGCTGTAACATCAAGAGATTCTTTGAAAAAAAAGTGCTTCTAAAAATTGATTCTACAACTCCCCATCACATTGAGAATGCGTTCACAGTAAATACAGCACAGACTGATTACAGGTGCTACATCAAATTTTCTCTATCAAATATCTTTTATAAACTCTGGTTCATTTCGAGTCGTACCTGTCTGCAGCATTCAAACCCTCATCCAACTTAACTCAAGTTTAAACATCTTTGCAAGACCTCAACTTTTTTCAACTATTTATATTTGTATAGCATTTTATTTTATTTTATTTATTTTTTATTTATTTTATTATTTATTTTTATTAACTTTAATTTATATTTTGATCTTTTATTTAAGTGTGCTATATTTTATTCTATATCCTATGTATATATAATAAGTTCTTCTTTACATGTGTGATCTTCCTATACTTTTTCTTGTATTATTGGAGGGAGCCAGATTTAAGAATTTCAATGTGTCAATGTATGCTTCCTGTAATTGTTGTGCATATGGAAGTAAAATATCTTGAATCTACCTTTTACTTTTACTGCCCTGATCGCCCAGTTAGCTCACCCTGAACTGTCTGTGACATTTTATGTTCACGCTGCAGAAACTGTGAAACTCAGGAACTCAACACCCCCTCGTATACAGCAACCGCCGCCTTAATATTCATCTCAGCATCCCAACATCTCTAATCAATCTAATTACACTCTTACACTATTTGTCTTAACACAAGATGATAAATGATACCACTTTCATTATCCAGGAGGAGGTTATTCTTACTGCTGAGCCTCCATTAGAGCCAGCCATGACTCAGGTTGTTCTTCATCTACTGATGAGTGATTATAGGTTATCTAAATCTTTTCTACTCAGACAGACTGGACATTACTTCTTAATCACACATAAAATGAGGGCATTAAACAGAGGGCAAATGAATTTTATTCATTTTTATAAATTGAAATAACTTATCTTAAATGATCAATTTAAAGAAAGCTACGTGTTGTCAAGTGATAAAAATACAGTAAAGTACGGATTCCCTAAACAAGGTTTTAAGAAATTTTACATTAACCATCTTCTATTTGTTCCTCTTCAATAATGCTGTTTTCTCACATTTGTCATCATCTTTGATACTTTGCAACTTTGCAACTTTTGATTATTTTGCTAATGTGTCAGTAATTTAAGCAGTGTCTGTCCGTGTTGGTACTTACTGACATTCAGCTGTGGTGGAAGTTGATGAAGTATCTTTACTGTAAGTTCTGTACTTGTCTCATTTATGCGTCTTTATACTTCACTGCATTTCAGGGGGGATTTTAACACTTTTGAAACTGCTGCATTCATCCGAGTGTTTTTACCATTTAAACTGCACATTTAAGTTCCTGGTTACTTTGCAGATTAATATTATGGAAAACATGTTCATCATCTAATAAGATACATTGTGCTGCCTTCAAACTACTCAAAAGTATGCAGTATAGTTTTATTTTTAAAAATAATTTAAATCTATTTTTAGTCATTTCAATTGTGTTCATGTGACAGTAATTAAATATTTATATATAAAATATAAAACTCAAATGGGCCATTCTGCATATATATACATCTATAATACTTCAAGTACATTTCACTAATAATACCTCCAGCCTTCAAGCTGTAATTTTGAGTACTTATAAATTGTGATACTGCTTCCTCTACTTCAGTAAAGGATCTAAGTGCTTCTTCCTCCACAGTGACTCACTTGTGCAGCTGCCTGTGTTGTTGGGATTTACAGCTTGTGTGAGACCTGCTGGTGCATTCAGGACCAAGACTGCAAAATGATTTGTAATCTGACCCAAAAAAAAAGTGTCAAAAATCACGTAGAAACAGAAGTCCTACAATAGGTGAATCCTCGCCTGTACTGACTGAAAGATACTAAGGGGAAATTTGCCTAACTTGACAATCAGGATTTTTCTTTTTAAATCACCACCTGTCTAAACAAACAGAGCTTTTTGGACAATAGTTTAGTATTTGCCTCAGGGACATTTAAATGTAGTCTTTTGTTATTTTTTCACCATCTAACCAGCTTATAAATAGAACCTAGTGTGTTTATAGTCTTAAACATTTGAATACGTACCTTAATCTGTAGATCAGGCCATCTGAATACTTTACCTGTGGAACAGGAGCAGGTAGAGCGGGGGTGAAAGTCAAACCTGTTACACCTCACAGTTCCAGGACACCTTGAATCCCAGGAGCAGCTCTGCGTGGATGCCTCGAAGCTGCAGGGAAGCTGCTCGGGTCCCCTTTATTTGAAGCAGTGATGAGCAGGACCGGCGGCGTGTCTTGATGATCGCAGGATGCTCTTCACCTTGCGTTCATATGCAGCTTGGCACAGAATCTTTTTCTTTTTTTAAAGTGTGTAAATCACATCAACATATGAACTAAAGATTAGGATTCCCTGTATAGGCAATCTTTTCTCTTCTGTTGCGTTTCCTTTCCATTTTACGGCAAAATAAAGCAGACGTCGTCTCAACCTCCTCTCCGACACGGGGCAAGACTCGTTTCAAGTCTGGCCCCAGCCCAGAGATCTTCCGTCAAAGCTCCAATGCAAGAACAACAAGCAACTACACAAATGAACACGGCTCCTGCTGCAGACGCTGAACCAATACTCTGCGTGCCAGATGAGAGAGGAGACCCGGGCAGCGGGGCCTTCAAACGCTGCCGTGCCTCCGCAGAGAGGCCTTCAGGTGGAGACGACCCAGGTGGTCTTAACAGAGCTTGTGGCGCCTGACAAACCAGGTGGATGAGCCAGCCACTCCTCCAGGCATACAGGCCAGAGGCGACTGAGAAGTAAGCCACAAATATCTGAAGAGACACAGTGACTCTAGAGCTGCTCTTTGCAGTTGGACTGGGGAAAAGAAAAAGCACTCTAGTCTGGTCAAATCTCAATCTGAACGAAGGTCACACGAAAAGCTCTTCACAAAGAGGTCACTCAACACATGATGATCGACAAATTGAAAAACACAGAACTGAGAGGCTGACCTCCCTCGACTCTCACACTCCTCTCCTTTCTGCTGGGAAGGCTCCTGCTGTCAAAGTGATAAAGCCTTTAGAGTTTGATAGACAATTCCAAGAACAGAAAAGGTCACAAAAGTTTTCTTCCGAGGCACTCGTGTTTCCCACGAAAGAGTAAATTTATTGAGACAAAATCAAGTGCATGTTGCACTTTGTGTTTTTTTTTCTGACAGGTTTTTCTCTTGAGCACTGATGTTCCTCATTTCTCTCCAGATATCCTGAGTATACAAATCTTTTTTTTCCCATTTGAAACACAGAACTCAAATCAAAGCATGGAAAACAATCATTAAAAGTCCTGTCAGAGGAAGGCATGTAAGGCCACTGGAGCACGGCCTTGTCTCCTCCGATTCATTCAGAGGTTTTCATCATCAAGTCCGCTGATAGCATAGCAATATTTTCCACTCATCGACTCCTCGGTTATTACAGATGTGCATGGCATACATATAGCTCTTAATTTACAGGTTACATCATCTTTTTTTTAAACAGTACATGCGTTGTTGGGGTAGTTATTGTACTTGTAACATGGAAAAAAAAAGGAAGAATTTAATCAACCAATTACCGTTCAACCATTTTGAATATGATGCCCATAAAAGCGCAGTATAAAAAAGGGGTGGACACGAAAGCAGCCCTGTATAAGATGATGCCATTCAAAACAACAGACCTACAACACCTGTCAGCAAAGCAACATTGAGACTAAAGAGAGCTGATTCACCTCCATGGTAACAACATTTAGAGCTGATGTGATAAGTCAAGCAACAGATAATTAATAAGCAACAATATTAATAATTGGTTAATCAATACATTTGTGCTACATTTGCCAGATATTTGCCAGATGATTCTGGCTTCTGAAATGTGTAGATTTGCTGCTCTTCCTTGTCTTACATTATAGTACACTGACTATCTTTGGGTTTGGGGCTGTTTGTGAGACCATAAAAAGCTATTTGAAGATACCACCTTAGGATACTTTTGAATGTTTTCAGATTTTTTAGAGATCAAATTAATTATCAGTCCAGCAGCTTGAGCAATACTGAAAATAAGCAGTCCTGAATGTTAGCTTATACCATAATGCAGTTCAATACAAACACTGAAATAAACAGAGTTCAAACATCTTCTCTAACATCACTTCAGCAAAACTAATCATGATTAGCTTTCCCACGGTTGCTGTATTGAAATGCATTATAAAACAGTGCAAGTGCTCGCTGCTGGTGTCCACCCCAACATACACATAGCAGTGCTGAAACACAGACACTCATGTCACCTTTCCTCCGGTTGCTGCTCAGAAAGAATCACGTATGTCAATATCATATATTACACTGTAACCCTTGAGGCCCTTATGTATGTGTTTTAACGTATCCAAAAGTAAATTATGAAAACATAAGGCCAGAAACCAGAAGGAGTTTCTTTTATCTATAGAATTGTTCGTTTCTTTTTCCTTTAGCTTTAAGCAGCACTGGTCAAAACGGACAAAATTAGAAAACCTGTCATGTTGAAACCTTGAATTAAGAAGTGTTCAAAAATTTTTAGTCAGTCAGCAAAAAGTAACAGATGCACGTCTGGAATATGCCTATTAATGAGCAACAGGTAAAGCTTTAGAGCAGATAGATATTTTTCCTTAATCAAGAGAAATCTATGTACATGAGTTTGATTGAATCCTTTCAGCAGCTGGCTGTACAAACATTATACTATGTGAAACATGTCAACATGGACCGATTGAATCTGTGCTAAGAACAGATAATATGACTTAAAGAGTATACTGTTTTGTATTTTAAATCATTTTTGTTTTAAACAGGTAATGTATGAAATGGAATAAAGGAAGTGATTCTTTTTTCAATGAGATAAGGCAACATATAGTATTGATTCACAGGACTGTAGCTTACTCTGAATTACTTTAAGCAGAGTACCCTTCAAGTAATGTACATTTATGTGATCACTAGATAACAAAGGGCAGCATGCCACCTGTCTCAATAATCAAATCTATTAATTTGTCAAAATGTATTCAATTCAAAGTGACTTTCATTTCTAGAAACTTTCAACAAGCTGAGATAGAAGCTACCAAGGAGGTCATTTCCTGTTACTCTGCTACTCCATTACTTCTCCCTGTTTTTACAACTCACAGTTTGACAGTTCATGACAAGAGACATTTAGAAATTTGAACTTTCTCTCATGATGCTGCTCCTTTGATAATGATCATCAACATGTAGTCGTCCTCTGATTTGGCAAAGGCTTTGGCAGAGGCATCCAAGAACTGCTGTGAGAACTCACATGGTGGAAAAGCGTGAAGGACTCCTCCGTGGTCCTTGTCACGGCTGCCCCCCACAGGGAGGCTGATGATGCCGGCTGCCTCCTTCTGCTTCAGGTAGGACACCAGGTTCTTCAGCGGTCTTTCGGTGGAGCTGCCGGCGTCCTGGACCCCTCCTTCTTCAGATTTCCCGGGCACGGCTAGGAGGATGGAGTATCCGCTGGAGCCTGCAGCCTTGATGCGACGAGACACCTCGTCCAGTTTGGGCTGGTCCAGGCGGAGACGCTGGCTGATCTTCAGCTGTGACACTTGACCCCCTGTGGAGCCCTCCACCAGCAGGCTGCTAGCCACCTCCATGTCACCCTCCAGCAGGTGCAGTGAAGTGGGAAAGCTGCTATTCTTCAGCAGGAGGACGCCCTGCCAGGCCTGACTCAGCTTCTGTCCTCCAGCTGCCGGCTTTGGCTGCTGGCTGGACTTGGAAGATGGATGTCCTGAGCGATCCTCCTTTTTTGCTGGGCTCTTTGAAGAGTCACTGGTTTTGCGTTTGCGGTCCTTCTCGGATAAGGAGCCTGGCTCAGCCGGGCTAAGTGTTCTTCTTTTCTTGTCTCCAAAGCCAGTGTCCTGGCGCTCTCTTACAGGGGAGGTTCTGCCAGAGCGAGGCAGGCGTTCGGGGTCACTGTAACGTCCCCCATCTCGGCTGCTCCCTCCAGGGCTTCGCTCTAACGAGCTGCCATGCTGGCGCAGAACATAATCGCTGATGTCAGGTGAATGTTCCAGTCGGCAGCCGTCACCCAAATGTCTCCTTTTGCGGCCCAGATCTCGGCTTTGGAACTCACGCTCACGCTCTAAAGACCAGGACTCACGGGCGCGCCTCTCCAGACGATCTATGGGGTCAAAGCCTGCCCCTCGCATCCTGTCGTGGACAACCAGGCCAGACCACTCAGCAGAGTACAGATCCCGGTCTCTGAAGCGAGCAGGGAGTGGAGGAGACCTCTCTCTCACTCTCACCGAGTCAGTAAGGCGGTGGGCGAAGGGCTCAGGGACCAAGTCATAGTGCGGCAAGGGGAGGGGGAGCTGCATGTACTGCTGCTGCTGGTAGCGGTGCTCTGTATCAGCAAAGTCCACTCTGAGTCTCCTGTCAGGACCCCCGAGGGGGAAGCCTCTCATATGAGTACATGCAGCCTGAGCAGCATCTAAACTTTCATACTGGATGTAAGCCCACGCCTCACCTTTCCTGTAGTCTATAGTCCTGATGGTGCCGAAGCGGTCAAACTCTTTAGCTAGTGCAGCCAGAGGAACCCAGGGTCCGAGGCCCCCCACCCACAGCCTGGTTGTGGGCGTAGGTTTGCCATAGCCAATTTTAATTGGGTTGTGGCCCACCACTTTCCCCGCCATCGCCACTTTGGCACGATGAGCCATGTCAAGGTTTTCAAATTTGATGAATCCATAAGTGTTGCTCTGGCCTCTCACGGCCCGTTTGATGTCCACCTCCGTTATCACCCCAAACCGGTCAAACGCCCTCCGCAGATCACTCTCTGTCACGCTGACGTCCAGATTGCCCAGAAACAAAGTCCTGTTTGCCCTCTGGTCGTCCTCTGGGCTCACCAGGTCCTCCTCACGGTAAACAGCACACTCAGGGATAAACTGAGGTCTAGTCCTGGCATCATACATGGAAAAGTCTCTGTCTCTCTCCAGGTCCCTTATGTGGGATGGTGGAGGAGGGGGTGGAGGAGGGAGCCGGCCCAGAGCCAGCTGCTGCAGCCTGTAGTCTCTGTAGCCCAAACCAGTGGGGGACAGCTGTCTCTGGGGGTGGAGGTGTCTCTGTCCTGAGGGGAAACCGTCTTTAGCAGCAGGGGAGCGGCTCCTGCGCCTGTTCGTGTACACGGTCTCTATCTTCAGAGGCCGGTCGTACATCACCAACTTGCCGCGGGCGTGTTTGGCCGCCCGGGCGTCCTCGGGCCTCCTGAAGTTCACAAACGCCACCCTCTCGTCGTTTTCTCGGCTGATTTTCACGCTCACGTCGCCGAACCTCTTGAACTCGTGAAACAGCCCGTCCTCGATCTCCTCGTCGTTGAGCTGAGAGCCCAGCTCGCTGATTTTCAGAGTCTTGTACTCGCTCTCCGGGTTGGACGAAGGCCGGGAGTCGCTCCGGGACCTGGCCGCGTCCGAGGCGTCGCCGTACGGCTTGCTCGCAGAGACCACCCCGTAGTCGTAGCCGCCGCCGGCCCTGCTGCTCGATGAGTTGTGTCCGTCTGCCTCCCTCGGGTCTCTTTTCTCGCAGTGGAAACTTCTCCTCGGAGCGGAGCCGTTGCCGTTACCGACAGGCGGCAGCGCTCCGCTCTTTTTGCCGCTCGGGTGGCTTCCTCCGCGGTCTCTGCTCTCGTCGGGCGCCCGGGGGCGTTTCTTCACCGGCGATCTCTCTTTCCCCTTCATGTCGATCCCTGCAGTCCGCACACACCGGCCTTTTTTCAATAAGCTAAAACGCACCTCGGGCAGCTGAGCTTGTTCGCGGTTTCTTCTTCACTCTCAGGCGAAAGACACAGCCGCCATGTTGGACTACTTTCACTACTGTACAGGAAGGCCCGCCTACACGCCCCGTAGAAGAAGCTGATTGGCTGTCCGGGCTGCCACTCATGTGAACTATTACAAACATGGGTGCGGCTCTGCTGTGAGGTCAAAATACAGTCCTGCAGGGGGGGCTGGTTTGAAATGTCAGTGACTGACACAGTGTGCAGCGAGTTTTTTTGTTTGTTTGTTTGTTTGTTTGTTTACATTAGTCTAACCTTCATCTTAAATTGATTCATATTAAAAAAAATACCGAGTTGATTTAGTCTACATGTGGGCACAGCCTTTTGATAAAGTATGTGAACATTAAGGCTGCAGTGTGTCCTTGAAGTAAGGACACTGATAGTGTATTGAGTAATACACACAGTCAGGAAAACACTTAAAGAGGGGCGAGTTGTTAGCTGTAAGAAAGTTCATTGTGTGACTGCACTGTGGTGCAGCTGCACCAGATAAAATAAGATGCATGAAGCAAAGTGCTTTGGAGTGTAATAATTAAGTAATGCAGAAAAAAACACAAAACGTCCTTGTAAAGGATATTTACATGTATTTTGATGAGAATTTATAGACAGAGATTCATTCTTTTGCATTGTAAGACAGACATAAATGTCCAAGATGAGTCCTAGTGGAGCATACTGAGGAAAGTTTCAAAATACATCTATCCTATCCTGAAATAAAACCAGATAAATATATGTTTCATATTCCAAAGGAGACTCTGAGGTTTTATGGGATTTCAAGTCTTCCTCAGAACTGATTATAGGGCTGTTTCTTTTTTGAACATATCCTGGAGAAATTTCCTCAGGGGATCTTTACATCATGTGTAGATATGCAGAAAAAAGCAACTAAAGAAAGTGTACAGTGTACTCTCTTGTTGTATATGGTAAAAGTACTTCATCTGCATTTATCCACAACTGGCACCACACTAAATTATTCATGCTGTGTGGCTTTAGTGGGGGTAACTACAGCAGACCTACACTGTATTTTGTTGAGAGACTAAAGAACAATTTCAGCTGTGTAGCTGTTGACATAATATACACTAAGAGGTGTCTCACATTTTTGTCCCCCCAACATCAATCATGGGGTGGGGGTCAGAATATTATAAACACCCCTGAATATAATGCAGTACAGTACAAAAGCACCAGAAACTATGAGTGAATTTACACATCTTAGAGCAAAAGCTAAGCATCATGAACTTTGTAGGGGTAGGATTTAAAGCATTGTATTGACTTGCATTAGATTGTACAGCTGTACCTAATAAAGTGGCCACTTAGTGTATTTTTTATACTTGTGTTAAGAAGTGGCAAAGAAACTAAATAAATGAATTAGTCGGGCAGTTTCCCCAGAGCTGGCTGGCCCATTAGACAATATGAGGCAAATGCTAAGGGCGCCGTGGCCTCCAGGGGGCGCCACAAAATCGGGAAAAAATTCAATTCAATAAAAACAAAAAAAAACAACTAGTTATTACTATTAACTCTTAAAATGGAAACGCTCACATAGATTCAAATGTACTGCAATGCCCAATTAATATTACTACAAATGATAATACCAAATAAGTTCCCCCTCCTCCTCCGGCTGATGGTACCTGCTCGCTCTCTGTGGGGGAAGGGGCAGATTTATTGATGTGACCAGAGAAGTTTGTAAAAATGTCAAAACGAGCTAAAGTGTCCGGAGCACAGGGAAGAAAAAAAGAAGAGAAGAGGAGGAAAAACAGGGAGAAAGAAAGAGGTAAAGTAAAGATACAGTAATGAAATGAAGCATCAGTTATCTCACAGTGTACTGTGAAGTTGATAACTTCTTCTGAGCGATTAGCCTCAACATGCTAATCAGTAAATAAGCAGTTTTATATTTCTGTAGCTGGGCGGCATGGAGGCTCTTTACTTTATGGATCATTTGTAAAGATTAAACCTACTCAGTAGGTGTCTACATTGGCCTAATCTACGCTTTTATTATTTGTATTTATTTACATCTGGCTAGCTAAGTTTTTCCTGCTTTTAATAGTCAATCAAAATGCTTTTCCCTTTTCACCCCTTTATATATCAGATTTTTAACCCTCGTTGTTCGTTGTGTTACAGTTCATATTGTCTAAAGCATGTTAATTGTTTTAAACTTTACATCAGTGTTAAAGTACACATTATTATTATTATTAATACTCCATAACTTTAGCATTTCCCACATGCCATATTAAACTTGCAGTTTACTGCTTCTTTGCATCTGCTAATCAACATTTCACTGTAATGAAAATAAAGTTGTATCTAATCTAATATGTATATTAGAAAAAAATACATTGCATATTATACATGCATAGTAGACAACATGTATCTATTAGGTTTTTCTTTTTTTCTTTTAGGAATCATCATTTTTATATAATAGCTTTAACACTCCTCTTCTCTCTTCAGACACACTTTTCTTTCATGAGATATTTAAGTCCAGCCTCTGCAAATGTTGGGCCATCAACAGATATCACAACTTCAGCAGCCTCAAGTGCTCCTTCTGGGCCCTCCACCTCAGAAGAGCCCAGGGATGCAGGGATGCAGCCTATTAGACAGAATCAGATTATTTTATGATGGTAATGCAAGTTCAAACTGTGTTTAAAAAAGGGACAGGCTGTGTGACACAAATAACGAAGAGGATCCATTTTTATGTGTGTGTTTTGACCAGCTGTACTCCGGTCTGCCTGCTGGAGACTGAACAAACATGTTTTCAGCACCAGGGGGCAGAGAAGCTCCTCCAAACATCCTCTTTAACTGCAGGTCATCACTAATACAGGAAGTTAAAGGGAGCTGTCCAGACTGGCAAAACTTTTCTATCCTGATTATTGACTGGAAGGAGGCAGTCGCGTCAGCAGCTTCTGAGAGTGGAGTGAAACTATTCACTTAGAAACCTCCGCTAGTGTGTCTCTGTGTCCAGTCTTTCTTCCAGGTAGATTTGTATTGGGTATTGTTTCATTACTACTCAGCATAAAACATGAAGACACCACTCAAGTTTATATAAAACATCCTCTGTCATTCTACACTGTTCATAAATGTAGTTATTTGTTATGAAACAATTAAACACATTTGTCACCACCCCTTAGATAACCACAATGTGTTACATTATAGACAAATACCAAAACATGATGATAAAAATTACAAACCAAAACAAAAGACATACACTAATAACACATACATTACAACAAGCAGAAACACAAATTCCAAAAGCTTTGCTTAATGAGATAGCAGCTTCCTAAATGATTTACTAATGAAAACCTCAGATTATTTTGACCCTTTAATTTCTTTTTCTTTACACTGAACCAAGTCAATCTCTATTGGAGCCTGAGCCACCATCAGCACTATACCAATCTGTGTAGCCAGCAAGGTGGATGTGTGAGCTTGCACATTATTATTGATAACACATAGGAATAAAATGCTGAAACATGTATGTAGAGCGCTCCCACGCATAGGATTACGGCCTGCTCGACAGCAGGGGAGAGGTGGTCGTCCAGTTATTACATTGTGTTGTTTCATGGACAAAAAAGCCAGCGCTTCAGAAACTCCTATCTCCACTTTGTTGTTCTGCAAACACATTGTATATGCACATTTTCTTAATTTTCTTTTTATCTGAGATTCTTAAAAACTTAAAAGTTCTTTCTTTTAGACAAAATGCCGTTTTCTCTGCCAGAATATCACAGAATATTCGTATTAATATTGAATAAAGTTCAAACTTACTAATATAGATGTATAAAAGACAAATAATCACATCTTGATCACTTTAATATTCTCATATTTACCAGAAGATCTTAATTGCCCTTCTGGTTTAAATTTGACTTTTAGTCTGTTCAATTTTTTGTCTCACTGCCTCTGACCCCATTATGTGTTGTATCAACCTTGTTGCAGCAACAATACTTACTAACAAAAAAAAAGCAGTGTTCTTTACCGCAGGGGTATTTTAAAGGGATTACGTTGTCAAAAAAAAAAATGGGGACGGGAGCTTTGCCCTCAACCTGGACTGGCCCCTCTTTGAGAGACCATCTGGTGAAGTTCTTCTATAGACCGTCACATGACCCCGCGCAAGCCCAGCAAGGCAATCTGCCACCCAGTATTAAAATGAGTTTAAAATGTGTGTCTATAAAGATAGTGTGAGGGGAACAAATGTGTTCCTGCTTTAAATCTCTTCCCAATATCCAGGTCAGTCTCCTCAAATGGAGCAACTGACCCATTGTGAACTATGTCAACAAAAGTGCGCTTACATATAAAATGGTGGCAAACCTATTAAAAGGACTTATAGTTAGATAACCAACTGGAAGCAACATACATATTTTAAGTCACTCTTAAATAACATATTTTTAAAAAAAAGATTAACACAATTTTAGACAAATTCACCAAGGTGGCTGGTGTGAATCCACTGAACTATGAAACATTGACCCCCCTGCAACAGATAGGCGTTTCATGTGTTTGTAACCATCAGAAACAGAGTGCTATGCAGGGTTTGTTGCTAATGAGCTGTCAAAGGGGAAATCTGAAAAGCATTAGTGGGGAAAAACAGCTTTTAATGAGTATCTATTTTGGTGCATCGCATTAAGGTGAACAGCGTGGCCTGACCCACTGCACCCTGACTTTCATGTGTGACAGATGCTCAGTAACAGATCTGTTTGTACATTTCTGTCATCGACCCACCAAAACACAACTGATCCCTCACCTGTGCAACCTGAGCTAGCAAGCAATCCTTGATGAATTTTTCAACATGTTTTTTTAATGAAAAATGGACAGTCAGACTGAGAGCCACCTACTGTGTCTCACCACCACATTGTACAATGGCACCCAACTGGTTTTTAAATGCATTCACCTGTTATATTTCTCACAGTATCCAGGACTCCTCTTTTTTTATTATTTTTTTTTTTATTAAAACCCATGTAAGTGGACACACCATCTTGGAGCTTTGCCGTGTGGCAGAGCGCCGCAGTGTGTCTGTTCAAGCCTGACATGACCCACTTTCTCCATCATCTGAACACCTGCACAACACAAGCACATCCCTGCGCACTGAGGCACTCTGGGAAAACAGGAGGTATCACAGTACTTCGAGGATGAATCTTAGGGAAAGATGAACAATGCATGAAAAGTTCTTGTTCTTGCTTTTTATTTTTGGTTACAGTTTTGCACAGGTTTTGTGTGATGGTGAAAAATAGTATTGTGAGAGAATAAGCCTTTCTGGCTAAATGGAGCATCCAGCATCAATGAACCTCAATCTTCCATTAATCTTCCATCTATCAACCCCCTTGGACAGAGTCATTGAACTATCAGTGCATTGATCACAGAGAGCAATGTCACGCACAAGTAAAGACATCAGTTGCTTTAACCCGTCCATTCACATCTATTAGAAGTCTTCGCATACACTTGCTTTCAGCAGGAATTACAGTGCAGATGTAATTTCGTTTGTTTAAGTGCTTGCATGAAGAATAATAGACTACATAAGAGATACTACGAAGCCCGGTGCAGGCTGAGGCTTTTTTTAGGAGCTGAGAGTGACCCAGACAGCGCAAAACACAAGGGGAGAAACAGGAGGGAGGGAGTAGGGGAGGAAAGGGATGGGGAGGGAGGAATATAAATGAGACTGGAGTGAAGGAAAAGTACTGGGCGGATGTGGCGGTGCAGATGCAGAATGCATGAGCGCACGTGAGTGGAAGTGGGCGTGGGGGTGGGGGGCACAAAAGAAAGCGGGTGCTGCAAAGCAAAGGAGGAGACAATGTGAAGTTGGAGGCAGCTGAAGGTGAACAGCAGAGAGGAGTAGAAATGCGCTGTGAAAGGGTGCTGACGTCAGACACCGAGGACCACGAGATACAAGCTACATCATGGAGGATACTGAGGAAGTGAAGATTCCAGAGAGAAAGTCTTTATAATGTGAGGAAGGACACCGTGCAGAGGGACAGGAATAAAGATGTGATGTGATTAAGATAAATGTACAGCAGTGGAAAAAAACTGAGTGCAGTGACAAAGGTTGATAAAGAGAAATGTTAACTTCACCTCTGGCAGGAAACTTAAGCTTTGCTGGTGTGCAGCTGAGATTTATGCTGAATTTATTACTCATGCTAGCTGGGATGAAAATGTCAGTAGGTTCACCCCTTTGATCCATACAGATATATCTCTACACTTAATGTGTAAACTGTCATTAAATTTTGTATAAACATTCATGATTCCCAAAGAATGAATGCTACTCTCTTTACTGATCCCCTGACCTTTCCTCTAGTGAAATGTCTCAAAATATCTGCAAAGTAATGACTTTCCATCAGCCTCGCCTGTACTTTGTGTTTAGTGCTGATTACCAAAGTTTACATTCTGACACCCTAAACTAAAACAGTGGTAAACATTATAGGCTAGCACTGAGCATGCATTGTTATTGCCTGCATGCTAGCATTAGCTCAACCTCATCTGGTGCTGAATAAACAAGAACCACGAGGGAATTTCTTGGGTTTTACCAAACCACAAACTCTGTAGACTATCACAGTCAGAGTGATGTTGAAAAAGGTTTAAAAGTATGTACAGCAAATGCAAGTAGAAGTAAAAGGACACGGGGTAAATGAAGGCAGAACAAAGCTGCAGCTTCTCCAACCCAGATGGGACTGTTCGGTCATTTGCTAACCAGAGAGGGCAGCAGCACCACTGTGCCGACAGTCCCACAGGCCTGCAAAGCTGCTGATGCAGGCTTCATAAAAAGCCCACAAAATTATGTGAGTGTACCTCTGAGTGACACGCTGCTGTCCACTTAGCAGATGCCCTGCAGCAGCTCAGGCTCCACTGCCTCGATCTCGGTTTTTGTGGAAGATAATGGTGTTACTTTACGATCACTTGACTGTTCTGCTACATAAGTTTAATCCTTGTTCTTAAACTGGCTTTATGAGACTTTGTCATCCTGTTAGACTTGTTTCAGGCACGAGGCACTGTCTCAGACATGCCTTCCATTTTCATCTCAGAGAGTACTTGTCAGACATTTTTTCCCATGAGACAAGGTGACAAAAAACCGTGTCGAAGTAAAAGTGGAGCTGACAAACACTACAGATTATCTCTCTAATACACTGTACACTTCTGAAACTTGAGGGAAAGTAGATCTGAAGAAAGAGAAGAAATACAGAGGGAGGAGTGGGTGTCAGTGGAGTAACTACTTAAATGACTTATGATTTGGATTAAATAAGGATTCATCTGTCAGCTGTAGCATGCCACAGAAACTTCAGAGACCACAGTTTAAGCTAACTATGAGGAGAGGAACCAGCAGGTCACAGCATGTGGACGTTTGAAAAGCATTTTGTTGTTCTCCAACTATAAATCAATTTATCGAGGGAGGAATGCAGAAAGGAGAGTGCAGAGATGAGACAAAGTCTGTCATATGATCCTGAGGTTGCTGTGGCAACTGCTCCCAGTAGTCAGCTCGAAGAAGGTGCGTCAAAAGCGTCACCGAGCAAGGGCCAGCTGTAGAAATAGGAAAGACAGATTGGACCCTGTGCTCGTCTTGGAGGCTGGAGTTCGGTGTGGGTAATAGTTTGCTCAAAAAACAGTCTGAACAACATCCTACTGCAAAGCATCAAAGATACAGAACATATGAAATAGGAGCTGAGATTCACATGAACAGTAGAGGTCATATCTTATTTAGAGTCACTTCAAACTGCATCAGATCTTGCTAAACAGGATTTTGTTCTCACAAAGATTTTGAAGCCACTTAATTCTATGTTGACTCCCCTATGCTGTCTATCATCTCTTTTTACCAAACTCCATGGTGATTCATGTTTTTGATAAGGATGCAGATGAAGGAAACATCAAGGAGCAAGTGAGGAAACACATCTAATAAAGATGACCAATGAGTCAGACGTGTGGGAATGGGTGGACAAAATAAATCCATAAGATCAGGATGAAAAATGGCCTCTCCGTGATGTCTTCCTCTTCTATCTCGGTGGCATTAGAGAATTTGCCAGCGGCCGGTGCATGATTTATGGTCCCCCGGGGGAGTGTGTCTGCTGCAGTCATGTCGTGTGTCCGAGGTTCAATAGAGAAATGACCACCCAGTTAAAGTTCAAAGACTTAAATTTTGATCAGGGAGATAAGGCTGTTAGAGAGAGATTATTAGAGAGCAGTCGTCTATACGAGGAGAATCACATGTATATTCTCTTAGAGAATAGCTTTCTGTCCCAAAAGAGGATTTTAATAGAAATAGACTTTTTTCATCTTGACTGTAAAGAGAGCAGTAGTAACAAAGTAGTACATTTACTCAAGTAATGTAACTAAGTACAGTGTTTAAGTATTTTATATTTGTACTCTTTTTACAAAACTGCAAATGTAGTTACTTTTCAGATCAGGTTTTTACATATAAAACACAGTGTATGATCATTTTTTGAAAGTGATGCAATCCTACAGATACTAAAGTACTATAGATAAACTTCATGTACAGTCCTGCTTACATGTTAATGCCTCAATAATACTATGATAACCCAACACTGACAGATTGTCCTTGTTATTCTGATACTTTGAGCACATTCTGTGCTTTTATTAAAGCAAATATGTGAATGTTTGGCATTTCCTTGTATTTGCACAACGTGCTATTTCTTTTTTCACTCAAGTGAATGAGAACTCACCGCTGGAGGACGGTAATACTGCCACATTTGCTCTTCCTCGAGTATAAAACGTCCTTCTTCCCCCCTCTCACTGTATTATTCATTTATTGTTTTTATATTTATGATGACTTTTATTCATTTATTAATGCCTATTCATTGTTGAGCGGTGGGGAAAAGGCTTGCTCACCTCACAGCAAATGCCAACAGCCTCGTTGCCACCAAAACCTCAGCACCAGGGTAGTTTTGTGACCTTTTGTTGTTGTTGTTGTTGCATCCTGTGCATCCCACGCTACTATCCTGACGGGCCAGTGTTGAATGGCTTAAATGTTTTCTTAAGTGAGAGAGTGATGACGAGAGCTGCGTCACACACTCACTTCCTCAGGTAGGAGTGGATAACCTTGACACATCCGCGCACAGTTTGCCCCTTTTTTCCTCTCTTTCTTTCTCTCTCTCTCTCTCTCTCTCTCAGCATCCCCAAGCATCCCGTGCAGAGCTGGCCGGAAGTGTAAAAAAAAAAAACACAACAAGTGAGTGGCAGGTGATAATTTGTCATTGTTGTCAATGAGCGGCTCCTCGTGCGTCACGGTGTGCCCGGGACTCTCCACCCTGCATGTCAATTGTAGGCAGAGCAGCATGTGATCCTCCGTCCTCCAGTGTCCTGCGAGCGCTCAGTCAGCATCACACCGACACACAAAGTGCTGCCCGGCGGATGCATCCATGCCTCTCCACAGATTTCCTCTCACAGCTGCACCCATGATAAAAACTGGATATTGTTGATCGCCGCTCACGGTGAGAAAGATGATTTTCTCTCTCTCTCTCTCTCTCTCTCTCTCTCTAGCATCCCTACACTGTGCATCTGTGTCATCACCTGGATTTGAAGAGGATGTTTATATCTGGCACAAAGTTCCCAGACAACCCGGGAGAGAGTTTCAGCGGCTTTTTTTGTCTTTCACGCAGAGCTCATTCCGAGCGAAGTTGTCTGTGATGGTGTAAAATGTGCATCGCGGGCAGAGATGCGGCTGTAGTTTGCACAGAGGTCAGGAAATAATCGGATTTGACCTTGATTGCGCTTAAAAGTCGTCGCGGTGAGGTGAGGGATGTGAGGACACGGCGGGGCTCTCAGCATCAGCACCAGATGTGTCACCTGGTGGCCACAAAGAGTGATCCGCTTTGAGGTGTCGGAGAGGGAGAGCATCCAAGAGCTCCACACGATCTGCAGCTGTTCTGCTCAGCTGGATTTTAGAGTTAAAAGATGTTTTTATGACACAGATTGATGCGGTGATGCTTCAGGTTTATATTTCTTAAAGCTGTGGGATCCAGTGGGCTGCTGCCAGAGAACTGAGAATAACAAATCAAAGACATCAGACTTTTTTTTATTTTTAACTCATCTCATTTCCAGTGTGGAGCAGTGGATTAACCTCTGAGTGTGGTGTGTGTCCAGACTTGTAGAAGAGGCTGGTAATCACAGGATCAGTAATCGATTCATGAACAAGTGTGGACATATATAACAGGGCTGATTACTGAGGCAGATACCAGCAGGCTCAGCTGTTATATTGTGTTACTGGGAGTGGTTGGAAACCTAGCTGCTATCTATTCACATATAACAACGATAACATGTTTATCACTGGTAGTGTAAAGTACGACACCGTGCTATGGTTTGTATGACAGTCTAACTTTTACTTGGATGTTTATGATTTTGTGACATGTTAAGAGCCTGTGTTCACAGTCAGCGCTGAACTTGTGATCTTGTTGGTGACCAAGTTGCCAGTGTGATTTCTTATCACGCAGCTCTTTGCAAAAATGTGCTTGCATGGCAGTAATGAAGAGCTACAATAATGTTTTGCTTGTAATGTTCTTGACTGTGAGGGTGATTATGATCGATCGGTCGTTTGAGTGTGTTTTTTTTTTTTTTTTTTAGGCAGAAATACCAAACACTTTCTCATCCCAGAGTCTTATTTGTGAGGGTTTGCTTTCTTCGTCATATGTGAAAGGATATTTTGGCTTTTAGACTGTCAGTCAGACAAAAAAGCTATTTCAACATCAGGCATTTGTGACATTTTATATATTATTAGTTTCAGCTCTAGTCTTGGTTCACCCATTCTAAGAGTATGATGTCCAAAAACATGGATCCACAACAGTAATAGATATTTACAAAGGTTATATGTTTGAGAAAAAGTCATGCTCAGGACAGGAGAAAAATAACATTACAGGCCCTGCCAGTGGCTTTTTCCTGCCATGGAAAAACATCCTTTTACTGTGATATAAAACCGCCCCGCACAGTCAGACTCTTAGCCTCGTCTGGGGTCATGTGAACTGTGTGTTTTTTGGATTATTGGTTGGGTGCGTTGATGTGTTTTCATTTCTCGGTGTTGGCTGGATGATGCGGCCTCTGATTAATATTACGTGTCTTCTATACTGTGGGATGGGATTGAATGACAAGACAGAAAAGCAGCGCCGGGGGGGTTTTACAGTTAATGCACACAGGATTATAAAGACTTGTGAATGGCCGTGGATTATTGCATCACAGGATCATCTTGACATGCACACAGGAGGAAATCTGTTGTGGGATGAAAAAATGCATCGGCAAGGAAAAGCAAATGTACATTCTGAGCACAAATAGGGGTATTATATAAATTCTGAGCACAAATAGGGGTAAGCTCTTTGTGGAGAATCTGCTGGTGGTAACAGAGTTTGTTTTTGGTTGATGTAAGAGTGAGTGTTGTGACGATAAAGACTCCTGTGCATCACTGCTATTGCGTCAGCATTGGTGCAGCATCCTCATTCAGCCCCAGTCAGCCATTCATTTGCCTTCTGCTTTAACAGGCGACTTGATCAGTCAGAACCAAAACAGAATTATGAGAGAGGCTTTATTCATAGTCTTCTGTTTCTTTTATCTTCTTCTCCAGCATGTGAAACAGAGTTCAAAAAACCTAAAAGCTATACAGTTTTGCACTTCGGTGGGAGATTTTTTTATAATGGAGAAACAACTCGCTCAATAAGTAATGAGCCCGCACAGTGGCTCATGATGTGGATCAGGAGAACACATGACGGCACTTCATCCAAAGCATCATGTTCACTTCCTCCATTACGTTTGGGTCGAACCAACCACTCCCTGAAAAAGGGGTGAGGATGGATGTTGCTGCAAGGCTTCAGAGGATTAGGGGATTTACAGGAGAAAAAAAGCTCCACTAAAGTTAAGCTTTGCAGAACAGGGAAATTAAATAGAACAATTTGCAGGATTGGGAATTTTTTTGGAACGGAAAACATTGCATGAGAAACAAAGAGCTGCTGTGTTTTTTTTTTTGTTTGTTTTTTTTACTGTAAAAATATCTGTTCTAGTTCATGCTGAGTTTTTTTAACAACCAGGTGTGACGAATGGTCTCCTGTCTTCATGTTGACATCTACCATGGCTCTGGAGAGGCATAACCATGTGTTACAATTCAATGTCTTATTACGAGCCTAACCAAGCACTAAATGGAGGAATAATTGTGTCAGCGGCTTTGTAAAGTGTTATTTAAGGACCACAGCCAGGAAAAGGAAGCTAACAAAGACTGTTTAAATTAAATGAGCCCAGTCAAGGGAAGGAATATGACATTATTTCATTCAAAATGTAGATTATTGATGGGATTAATGTCCAAATAGAGACCATTATTACATTTTAATTTTGATGATGTCCTTGAAACACAATTTTCAGTTTGACCTTTCTCTTTCTCTGATGCAGGACTGAGGCCCAGACCTGAAATCCCTCTTCAGCATCGCCCTTACAGCTACAGACGTCCATCTCTTCTCCACAGCTCTGCCTGTATCACTTCCTTCCTGTTCCTACCAGTCTCTGTCTCCACTCTCTCTTTCTCTCTCCACCCCCAACCCCCCTTCCCGACCCTGATGCCTAAGAACAGCAAGGTGACGCAGCGCGAGCAGAGCCATGAGCATGTCACGGAGTCAGTGGCTGACCTGCTCGCACATGAGGAGCCTCTGGACTACAAGAACAGCTCCCTGAATGTCGGAGGGG
Source organism: Scortum barcoo (assembly GCA_023238725.1). Classification (NCBI taxonomy): domain Eukaryota; kingdom Metazoa; phylum Chordata; class Actinopteri; order Centrarchiformes; family Terapontidae; genus Scortum; species Scortum barcoo. The sequence goes on from CM041537.1 coordinate 16,621,794, forward strand.
CAGCGGGGAAGAAAGTCCCGCAGATAGAGGTGCCTGAAAACGATGGACGCCCCGCCTGGAACAGCAAACTGCAGTACATCCTGGCCCAGGTGGGCTTCTCTGTGGGCCTGGGGAACGTGTGGCGCTTCCCTTACCTGTGCCAGAAGAATGGAGGAGGTGAGTCACTTGGCATTACTCCAAGGTGCCATGTTGCACAAGGCAAACATTGAATTATCACATTTACTGTCACTGCACTTCAGTCAACACTAAGTGAAGACTTCCTTAACAATTTCAGATGTTTTAATTCATCTTAATTTAAAGCCCACAATGGTAAGATATTACCATGAGCCTAAGGGGCTGAAAACAACACACATAGTGCTCCAATATTCACCTTATTTTTTCTACTAATAAACACGAATGGTATCTGAATATTTAAATATTATATAATCCCAAAAAAGTTCCAAACATAGCAACTTCAAGTCATTTTTCCATGAAGTGGAACATGTAATGGATTTGATTTCCTACACTCAAAATCACATCCATACAGAAAACATTTTTTCAACACACCATGATTATCAGAAAACTGTAATAAACACCGAATAGTTAAATAAAGAACTGTGATCTGACATTACTTTGTTCTTGTGCTGTGATTATGTTGTTGATTATATGTTGCACTAATGGGGTTATTCCAAGGATGGAGATGTCTTCCACTTTGGTTTACCGTGGAATTTGATGCAGATATTCATGTTCCCCTCAGGATCATTTATACCAACTTTTATGAAGTGGCTTTTTGTCAAGCAGGAATAGGGTCAAAACTGAAATTTGTCCAACACTTAAAATAGTACTGACATTCCCATCCTCCTCAGCTGTGCCTTGTGTTTAGTGCTGATATGAAAATGTTAGCATGCCAACATGCTAAATTAAGATGGTGAACATGTTTGACCTGCTGAACATCAGCATGTTAGCATCATCATTGTCACCATGATGATTCTCAGTCTCGTTCTGTTTTTCCAACAATCTGGTTCGAGCTAAGCAGAACACGTCAAAATAGTTTTACCCCAACGTAATAACGATACATCCCTCTGGTCTGGGCATTAATTGTTTTTCCACCATGGGCTAAGCGATAATTCAATATTATCCTTCATCAACCTTCAGTGGATAGTATGATAACACCACATTATAATTATTCAATTGCTAAAACTAAAAATAACTTACTAGAAACTTTCTTTCAAGATAATCTGTGCTTTTGCCACATCATGACATATCTGTATTAATACTGTGATATTGATTTTCTCAGTCTTATCAGAAGCAAGTGAGACACAAATTAAAATTTCTCTGACATCATTTCTCACATCTGAAGTCGACATCTGCTCAGCTTCTTGTTTAGCTGTTCACTTTAAGTCGCTCTGTAACCCCCGACCATCACAGACCTCTTCTGTTCAGCACAGAATGCCATGAGAGCAGCTGTATTGTGCAGAAAACTGCCAAGTCTAAATATAGCTGCACTATTGATTACTACTCCCAGCAGGGCAGCTCGGGCTCAGCTGATAGTCTGCTAAACAAAAAAGAGCCCGATAAAAAAACACGAATGTAACTGTATAGTGATGAGGATTTATTTTGCTCTGGGAGCATGTAATCGGAGGCGTACGCAGTGTAAACCCATGTTCCCTACAGGTGAGACACACCTTGTCACTATGAATTGATTGATGCACTTCTGCTTACATTTCTTTGAGGCGTTAATGTTTCTGTGTTTGCTGCTTTACTGTCCATGTCTGATTTACTGCATATAGGCAGGATTTATTGCCTATAGGGAGGATTTACAGACTCCCACATCAGTCAGGTTGTGTGACCTGGTGAGCGGCTATTTTTTACTCTGTAATTGTCTGTCAGGCAGCCACTTACAGG
>CM041537.1:17224177-17627480 GCA_023238725.1 Scortum barcoo
ACGGACAGATTTGCTCTGTGTTCACTTCTGCCTATTGAAGCGTGTTCTTTGATCAGCAGGTTGGCTGTGCCTTCCAGATAACAATAAGAGAAAAAGGTGTTCTTTTTCTTCCTGCGTGCAAGCCCAAGCGTGCCCTCGACGCTGTGCCCGTGACACTGCATTTACTCAACACTTGTTATTATTAGAGCCATTCTGCATCAGAGAGGCTTTGACATTTCCTGTTACCAGCCTTTGCTGGCTCTATCTACTGATGTGACATAGTGTGTGATTTACTGACAACTTTTGTCTGACCTTCTTTGTCTTCCCAGCTCTGCCTACGTGATTCAAGTGACTGCCTTCGGGAGCAGATGCGGTATATGATGAGGTCACTGCAAGACCTGAAACAACTACCCAAGGTCTGCCCTGCACGGCCCCTCGCTCCAATCAGCACCCAGCTCCCAGCTTTAGTGCGCCACTCTGCGGTGGCACGTGCTTGTCAGCAGCGAGCTCTGCAGCGAGAACAGCGCACACGCCTGCGAACATCTGACGCCAGCACGGCCAGCACCTACGACTCCGCCTGCTGCCTGGCGTCTCCTCTGGAGGAAGAGGAAGAGGAGGATGACTCGAGCAGCCGGCTGGGCCTGAGCCTCAGGCTGGGCCTGGGCTCTCCCTGCAGTCAGAAAAGTTTGGAGTTTGATTCAGGATATTCTGAGGCGTCGTGGCAGGATGACGGGCTGGTTCTCAGGAGGACGAGGAATGTGCGAGTGTCGTCCTCAGCCTGCCTCCGCACAAACAGAGCACCGAGCGGACGTATCCGACCCAAATCCACCTCTGACGCCTGTCTGGAGACATGGACGTCGTTTGAGGTCAGCGACCCAGAGGACTGGACAAACTCTTTATTGACCAGAGGGCGCAACCGACAGCCTCTGGTTCTGGGTGACAACAGCTTTGCAGACCTCATACAAAACTGGATGGACTTGCCAGACTGCCCTGAGCCTGCTGAGCTGAAGCAGAACCCAAAACATAGACTGGGAAAGGGTTTCTTCATGAACATGAGGAGGAAATTGGCTGGGTTTTCTAAGAGCGTAGAGGACAGAGTGAGGATGAGATCCACAGAATCTTCTCATATCAACAGAGCTGCCAATGCTCCAAAACGGCTGTCCTGTCCAGTCGTGGCCACTCAGGCCAAAGTCCCCTTTTTCCATCAGTCTCATTTGGGCATCAATGAGCTGGACAAAGATTTTTACCACTTTGCAGCCCTCATGAAGTCAGGCAGTCGGCAGCCCATAATCTGCAAAGATATCATTGGTTATGTCTGACCCCGTTTTCAAATAAAGCCATGTACAGACTGGACAATCCTCAGAGTCACTTTATTTTTATATGACTGTTGTTTTTTTTTCACCTTTTATATGCTGTGCCTAAGCTAATGGAAATAAAGATGTCATCATTTAAACTCTACATGCTCTCATTTATATGCATTGGTGTCATGTGACACAGGATATGTGGTTGCTCAATATGATTTTCTTTTCCCAGAAGACATCTGAACACATTTTTTATTTGTATGAAGCTTTCCGCCACGGTCATCTGAGTTTCATTACACCTCATTACAGTCAGACAGTGACTCCTCACTGCCGGATTAGTTAAAGAAGGCTTTTACTGTCTTTGCAGTCAAGCAAATGAATGTGGGTTCATCTGTTTTCATTAGGAATATAATGCTCCAGCCGTGCATGATGGAGTTTGTAGCTGCATGGTTTAGTGTAATTGGTGCATAATAAAGATAAATTTGATGACATGATAATATCTCAGATCTGCAGACTTGTAATCGCTCCAGGACTAATGAGGGCATTCGAGTGTTTTTTGAACAGAATTCTGAGCTCACATATTAGACACTGAGGGGTTCGGTGTTCTCAAAAAACTTCTGTTCTTACTCAACAAAAAGTTGAACCCTTTGCAGAGGCTTTAAACGGGGCGACAGTGCTATTTACAGGACAGAAACAGGGTCTGTATCAACACGGAGCGCTGTGTGTCCAATGAGGTAATTCCCCATGTCTGCATGCAGAAAGAGGTGAAGAGAGGCGAAGCAGCTGGCCGCAGATGGAGCACAAGTTTGCTCTCCCCTTTGTTTTATGAAGCAGAACGTCTCACTAACAGCCTGCTCCCTCATTTAACTTGGTCTCTGCTTTCATTGTGCTCTATCCTCACAGGTGGTACCAACTCATCCACACACATTGGTTAATGGTACTATTAGTTCTGGGAAAGTAAGAAAAAAAACACAGTGATGTGCACCAAGATAAGCTAATGGTCACTTCACCTTTGCCTTTACATGTATGCTTTGTTCATCAATTCAAAAGAGAAATAGCACCAGACATTATAAAGATAAAGATTTTTCCCTGGAGGGATTTCCCATGATCCCTGCTGCAGCCAGCCTCACCAATCATGTCTGATATCAAGGCCATGGGAGGATACAGAAGAGAGATGGTTCTTACTGGGTGCTGTTTGTCTTAGCCTGTTTATCTAGGTCTCCTGGAGGAATGTCACTGTGGCACACTGCTGAGTGCTCTGCTGGCCTATAATGAGCTCTTATCAGGACGCGGCCACAGTGCAAGTTTGCAAAATGATGCGATGGAAAAAGAGAAAGTCTCTGCAGAACGAACTTGGAACAAATAATCATACTGTTCACTTTTTTCTGGCTCCACTGTTGATTTTCCTTTCAAGTGCATGCTTGTTGCATGCGGTCTGCAGCTGGATAAGTGCATCAATACATCACTTTCCCCAGCTGACTGAGAGTTGCTCAGGGAAATGGGGATGAGAGGAGAAAAGAAAGGAAGCAATAGATCCAGCACATTACTCAGACTCATCTCAACAGCACACAGTCTCCAGAAGGTAGTCCAGTATGTATGACTGTAGGCAGGAGTAGCTCTCATGCAGGTACAAGTAGAAGATGTAAATCATCATTAATAGTCGGATATGTGTTCCTCACTACTGTAAACTAAAGTTACACTGATGCACGTCATAACGAAAAATCAAGCCAAGTAGACTAACCCATGACAGCTGTAACAGACAGAAACATTACTGACCAGGCAACCGTGTCCTCACACACATGCAACCATTTCTATTGTCTCTATCTGCACTTATTGACTTGTCATTTTTCAGTTTCAAGCACTTTACCATCTTACTCTCATGATTGTTGTTGTGGAAGCGTGTAATTGCTCAGTTATCAGAATGGTCCTTATATATTTCATGGGATTTTAAAAGAGCTAGAGAGGCCTCTCTGTACACTTCCTTGAAGACTTCCTGGAAACTTTCAGGTGACTTTGTCCACCTCTAGAGAATCAGAGTTGAATTTATTTTTCTTTTCCACCTTTTGATCTCACTTTTCTTGTGGTCTGTAACCTTCTTCAGTGCTCACCTCTGTTGCACTTTCTTATTTCTTTACCTGACAAACTTTAGTAATCAGGTATGTGGTCAGAAGTGGATCACTCCTGTGGTTCACCCAAAGGCTTAGTATTTAAAATGCAAATGTTCCTCAACTCCTACCTCCTACTATTGTGTAAATAATGGCAGTTAGAGAGCATTCACATCTGCATTGTTCTGTGAGCCTATCACCACTTCTTTGTGAATGGGTCCTACACAAAATTCATGTGCTTTAAGTAGGCACAGAGGTAAGGAAGCTCCAGGAAGATTGCTCAATATCAGTCAGTCCAGTCAGTCAGTCCGCCAATACAGGATACGCTAAATATGACTCAGCTTTCAAACTATAAAGGATAAGCGATGGCTGCCACCCACGGTCTGCTTATAGCCAGCGAAACTCTTAGTACCAGTTGCCATAAACAGTATTCATGAATTTGGCACAGAAAAATTATCTCGAGCAGATCTGCTGAAGCATCGCACATTTCTAGGGTGACCTAGTCTAATGCAGTGGACACACAACAAATCTGCTGTTAATTAAATAGCAAAGAGGTGGAGAAGATGGACCATCACTTGGCAACCCCTCATCTCTGTGATTCTTTTGTGTTGATGGAAACAAGCTCCAATTAGAGCCATATTCAGGATTACTGCACTGCAGACCTTAGATGTGAGTTACCTTACACTTACTGATGTCATTGAAACGGGTTCATGGATGTCCTTGCCTGAACCCACAATGCAGGATGAAGTGAATGTAGGTGTCTGTGCTGCTGAGTAAAATTATGCAGGGTGACAAATGCTTAGGAAAACGAGAAGTGGGAGAAAGTGGTCAGAAATGGATGAGTCACAATGAGCAGTGAAGTCACACTCAATCAGAATAAAGTTGCTTAGTTTAGAGTAAAGATGTCACCGCTGGGTCAGGTGACTCTTGTGTTCCGATGACAAGAAATTGTTCAATATCTAGAGAGACCTTGTATATTTCTTTCATTTTGTCTGGAAGAAGAAAGCCACTCTTTCAGTTTCTCTGGAAATGACATCTGTTGACTCTGATCACGTAAAGCTGCAGTTGACTCCACACATTAAGAAACTCTGACACCGGGGAGTGAGAGGTTCATGACATCATTTGGCTATTGTGCTGGAGGCAACTTAGCAATATGCAGTGAATCCAGAGAAGCAAGTTTCCATTCCAAGGAAACTGACAGTGTGAGGAAAACCATGGCTGAAAAGAGAAACAGTAAGCCCCAGTTAAATCACGACACCTAATTATCGAGAAACTGTAAAAAAATGAATACCTATTGCAGAGAAAGCAAAATGTCATACTCAGGGACACATGAGGGTTAAATTGTGTAATGATGTTAAAGAGATTATTTATCAAACAAAACGTCTATGAGGCTGTGCAGAGTTTAAAATAGTTGATTTATGTGTTTTGGACAGATGCCCAGCAGAGTTTGGCTTCCATATCTGTCACACAACCAGACAACGATTAAAAGCCCACATGCTGCACAGCTGGAGAAATGCTCCATCACAGATAGAGAGAATCGACTTATCACTTCATGTAGCCTCTACCGAAGAGAGACTCCTCTTATGACCACCGACGCACACACACACACACAAAGGATATTCCTGTTAGCCTATCAGTTAGCAGAGAATGGGACAGGAAGGCAAGTGTGTGTGGTGTTTAGCCTGCGGTCTGGCAACGAAGTAATGTGATTAATGTTCTTTTTTGTTTTCTTTCTTTCTTTTCTGGCAAGAAAATGGCTGGGTAAAAAACTCCCCCATTATAACCTGGCCAGAATTAAAAAATAATTTCCGTAGTCATTAATTCACTGTTGTTCCTATTCTGATTCTTATATATCTTAATAAATGCAGACTTCCACTGATTTACCCTTAGGGTAGAATTAAAGAAGCATTTAAAGCATTTAAATTGTCAGTTGTTATTTAGTTATTATGACTGATTATGGCCTTTCTAAAAATAACAGAAGTAGGATATATATATATATATATATATATATATATATATATATATATATATATATATATATATATATATATATATATATATATATATAGTATATATAGTATATATATATATATATATATATATATATATATATACTTACTTTTATTTAGAAAATAAAGGACATATATATGACATTGTGTGTGTGTGTATATATATATATATATATATATATATATATATATATATATATATATATATATATATATATACACACACAACATGTGACAATGTCCTTGTTGTGACCAGATAAGATTTGAACAAGGGGAATCAGGGAATCATCACAGGAGCTTTATTTAGAAACCACACAGCTGCTTTCTTCTCCTACCTACTATAAATTGGTCCGTGAGGTTCATGGGAATCATAACAGATAAGATGACACAGACGAAATATCCCAGAGGACTTTGCTCTGGTTCTCATGGCCAAACAGGGCCTCTTAGGTCAGACCCCACTTCCTCTGTTGAGTGCGACGCACAGTTTTACAAGCAACCCACAGTCCCAGGGTATAAATAAAAGTGCTTCATTAAAGACTGAAAAAACAAGCTGTTTTCTGCTTATGCAATTATTTGATTAATGGCATGAGCACCCAGCAAAATAAGCATAGGTTTTTTTTAATAATGCTTATAGATGAGAAAATAAGGTTTCATCAAAGTTAAAATTAGCTTTCAGCAAACCAATGCAGAAAAGCATCATATTGTCTTTCTGCCAAATCAGAAGAGTTTCTGCATCAGTTGGTTTTCTTCACTACAGAAAATCAATGATAATTACATGTATAATGTTAATATTAATACTGCTAGGTTCCACTGGGTGCAATCCATATATATTTAATTAACCATACTATTAGTGATACTTTTCATCAGGTATTTCCTGCACTGAAGCTATTTCTCAATTTCTGTAATGTAAGAAAGAGTCACTCTTAGCTGTCTTGCAGATTTTTTTAAAGCTTGAATAAACAACCACGGTCTCTGGAATGTGTTGCTATTCTTTGGCATCTATTCTCACTGTGAATTCACTGTACCTGTATGTGAGCATGGACCAGTCTGAGCCTGTGTCGCGTCACGACCCAGTTCATGCACATTTGGCTCAGTCGGTCACACGACCGCGGGGCCTCTGCAGAGCCTGCAGCCAACAGGTTCACAGAGCCGAGCCTGCAGCCTGCTGCCACACTCTGCCTCGGAAAAACAGAGAAAAACATCACAGAGAAAAAGAGAACGGGAAAAACATTAGCTCCTCTGGAGACAGTTCATGGTTTTTCTATTTCTTGCAGCGCCTCATGTTTCAGCGCGCCCATAAAGCTGCTCTAAAAAAGAACCATTTGGAAAAGGCAATTGTTTGAGACAATGGGACTCGTATTTGTTTTTGTCTATATGAACATTAAACTTTATCATTGCGCAGCTCTCCCTCACACACTTTGCAGAGCTAAAACTAGTGATGTTCAAAAATGGACACAATAAATACCACAAAGGCAACTTTGTAAACAGCAGCCTGTGGAAGATGCCAAAGCCACATATGGTGACAAACTCTACACAGAAGTTCAGCCCTTTGCTTGTGGAAGAGTCCATTCACAACCACACGCACCAAAGTGTGTTTATAGTCTCACAGGCAGCCCGGCTAAGTCAAACACACATTTTCACTGCCAAACACAAATATTCACACTCTCTCAAACACAAACATTGTCACATAGTTCACCTTGATACAATAGACACAGACGGTTACAGTCAATAAAACCAGAAAAGCAGAAAGCAGGAAGAGAGGATGCAGCGTTTTTGGTGAAAAGCAGACTGTTTTGCAAAACGCTCACAAGAACACACATATAGCCCAAATGTCATTATGGGGCCTCTTTTTTTTAACCCAGCATAGTCAGCATGTGACCTCCTTAGAAACTGCCTTTGGGCTTGAAATGTCTGATTTAAAAAAAAAATTTGCTCAATCATTCTTGGCTGGTTGTCTTGCCTAAATATCGCAGACACAGGAAGCGCCATAGACTTCCCAAGTGTGGGAGCGCAGGCTCGCATGGCTCGTGGTAGATGAACTCTAGGTGCAGAGAGATAAAGAGAGGTAGAAGAGGCAATAAATCCTGCACTATGAGGAGGAGATGGAAGAGAAGGGGCAAATGCTGACGAGGAATAAAATACCAGAGAAGGGATTAGTCATGCAGATTGCAAATGGAAAATGTGCCGTTTAGGATGTGAGTTGGAAAAGCAGAAATCAGAACTCAAGCCCACAAGCAGCAATTGGTGAACAATTGGCGATTCTGGTGAGCAGGAAGCGGAGGTCAGAGGAGCAACCTTGATAAGTTGACTTCCTGTGGTGCTCCACAGCACTGTCCCTCCACGGCTCTGGACAGAAAATCCTTGCTGGACGTTCGCACAATAGAGTCCTTCTTCAGTCTAAGATGGGCCACGCTGAAGAGACGGACAGAAAGCAGACATTGTGTGGTCTCAAAGATCTCTCAGTCTCCTGCTTCCTCCAACGCTTTTTTTCGGTGACATTTTCACTTCCTGCTGACACCCTACCCCCACCCCCATCTCATCTTCTCTATCGTATGATGTCCTTTCAATTCACTGCAATAAAAATGATTAGCTATGCACTGTAACGTTGTCCCATCAGAACAGACCCCTGCAGGTATTTGTTAGTAAAGATGAGCTATTTGTTTGCACAGAGATTGCTTTACTGCGCTGTCGAGCCATTTGGTCATGGCTGTCTTGCTCCCACGCCATGACGGCTGAACTTGTTTAGTGACCTCTTGTACTGATGTATACCAGAGCAGGCAGAGTGTAAATAGAAATGTTGAGAAAAATGAGAGGAAATGTCCGTGGAGGCTATGCAGTCACACACAAATTATTATCATAATGATACCCCACAGGTTGTTTGTTTATGTTTCCTGAGATTTATTTCTCCTATGCTGGAGGAAAGAGAATCTGCAGTCTGACTCTATAGATATTAACCACACTGTTGGACCAGTTTAACCAACATGGTTTCAACTGGTTTCAATCCATTAAAAACAGATGTGCATGTAGTCAGTGATTAAGCTTGACCACTTTCTTTGAAACTGCCCCACTGTTGTACGATAAACTTTTAATAAGGGCTTTCATTTATCAAGGAGTTAGCATCTGACATAGAGCCATTAAAAAAAAAAAAAAAAATCAAAAAAGCTTGTATAACCCGAGTTCAGATCATGTGTCGTAGAGGATCAGCTGGGCTGATGGTGAGTATGAATGCATGTCGTCATGTGGGTAAAGACAGGGTCAGAGGGGGACATTATATGATCATGTGAGAGACCAGATGCCTCCATCCTGAAATTCACTGACAATGTTATTATGTGAATGTAGGAAATAAGTGAGAATGGAGGAAATGGTGCACAATGTCTAGTAATTCCTTACATATTGCACATAAATGATGAAATTCTTCTCATATAACTTATCTTCTCACACACCTTATCTTCTCAGGAACATTTGGTTTAGTGAAAATGTGTTGCTGGTTTCTTGAGTCAGATGAGAAGATTGAAACCACTCTGATGTCAGTTTATTATATTAGGCTACACCAAGAGGCTGGCTAGCGTAGCTTTGCATAAAGACTGGAAACAGAGGAAAACAACCAGTTTGGCTCTGTCCAAAGGTAAAAAAATACACCAATACCAGCACCTGTAAAACTCACTCAGTAACACAGTATATCTTGCTTGTTTAATCCATGCACAAATTTAAATGTAATAACAACGCATCATAGTTTAACGTAGTTGTTTGGTTATTTCCATTGTTTATGCAAAGCTCAGCTACATATTTGTATTGTATTGTAAATGTCATATGATTCTGTGAGTCTTACACTGGGTGTAAACTATTCTTAAGTACATTAGCAGCTATAATAAGAAGCTATTAACTAGTTTTACTTATGCAGAAATATACAGTATATTAATCACAATGTTATATTGTTTTTAATTCATGTAAATGAAAGTCATCAGCTAACAGATCTCCTGCTGCAGTACTATTTTAGCAGAGGTAAGAGCTCCTGGCTGGCAGACAGGCACGTCCTCCTCGTGGCCCCTGTGTCAACACACGGCCCGGTGGAGGTGGGCTACTGCAGGCACCAGATGGCTGTCTGCCACACCTGGACTACTGTTGATTTTAAACAAAGCTGTCAGTTTTAATGCAGACCGCCTGACTGAGTGATCGCCTCGGTACCACTGATGGAGTCAAATATTAAACTCGGAGCTGGAAACCAACCCCTCCCCCAGTTCTCTTCACCTCTCAGCTGACACGCACCGCACACACTGCACACATTGTTCTATTTCTAATAGTTTGATGTCAAATTAAGTTAATTCAACAGTGATAAAGCTGTAAAAGTAAGTGCTATGCTGACAGCATGTTTACTGGATTGGTTAAAAATTCTGTATCATTGTCTTGCATTCAAAATATCATTTCGAGATCAAAACTAACATATATGTAGATTGACAAAACTATACAAACTCCTGGTTTACATTTTCTAGAGTTGTTATCCATACCATTGGTTTATATCAGCAGGCAGTGTTTACTCAGTTTTTATGGCTGCTGACTTACATGTTTAGTAGATTTTATTATTTCATCCATAGTACTTTTAGGACTTCTTTTCCACTTTGCTGAAAAGTTAATTATTAAACTTAATTCTCATCCATAGAAATTGCTGAAATAGTGGTTGACGTACCAGCTCAGTACCTGTTGAAAGCTCTGGGAAATAAATATAATATTAGTAGTTATGATTGTTAGTATTGTTGTTATGGTCTCATTGCATGTTGGATAACCTGAACTGTTGATGGGTTTTCCAGGCTGAAAATGATTAACTGTGATTTAATCTATTGAGTTTTTTTTTTCAATTAATCAATTAGTTGTTTAATTCATGAAACTGTGAAAAATTCCAATCACAAGTTGATGTTCCTTGCTTTGTCCAACCAACAGTCCAAAATATTGAATTCACAGTGATATAAAATGGAGAAGCTGTAATGAAAATGTTGGCAATTATGCTTAAAGAATGACTTAAATTATTAAATTGTTGTTGATTAAATCCATCAACTGATTTTCCTTTTTATCAACAGATATTCTTATAGTTATTACTTTACAGACTAATATTGCATTAATACAATTTTGAAAAATGCATGCAAGTGTGGGGAAAATCTTGATGATTAAATTCTGGACACATTGTCTGTTACATAAGTAATGAGCATTACTATAAATGAGTGGAGTCAGAATGAAACCTATAAACCATAAACATTTGTCAAGAACAACCAGTTTATAACCAGAATTTCAAGCCTTAACGCAGCCTTTGACTTTGGTTGAAATCAGTTGGCTGACTCAACGGTGTGTGCGAAGGTGAGACAGGTTGGGTGACACGAAACAAAAACACTGTTTTAGTTGTTCAGCTTAGTCATTATGCACCAGAACAGTTAATCTAACTGACCCATTGCTTTCACTTTGCACACCAGTTTTGTTTTTCAGCTAGAGTCTTCTTATCAGTGAGCACTTCCAGTAAACCACTTACTTAAATGAGAGTCACAAATCAGTGTAAGAGGGCAGATGCAGACAGACGGACATGTAGCATGTAGTCATGTGCTATCTGCTGTTGCTGGACCCTCTGATTGGTCTCATCTGACAACAGTAGAACTGATCAGCAGTGATGACTTCTGCAGGGTGATTTTATGTAGAGGTAAACCTTGGTACCTTGCTTGGTAAGACTGAGCCTGTCACATGACCAGGTTTGTTCACAAATTCACATAGACACACACAATATATGGTAATTCTTGTGAACATATAGAGGCTTTGGGACCTTTATTAGATGCACTGAAGAGGACAGAGAGGATGGGAAACTGAAATGAAACGACCACAACATCCTGAGGATGAAACATTTACTAAATTCCAATTTGTTGCTCAGCTGTAAATGGTTAATATCCAGTGACCATTCAGTCACTTGCAGGAATAAAGCTTCTTGCAGGTGTTGTCTTTGGGCACATTCTGGATCTGTGTTGGCCTCGAGGCCTCTCGATCAAACTGCCACTGCAGATCGATCTTAAAATAACCTGCTGTCCCTCCTCTACCTGTTCTCACGCCTTTTGTCCCTTAACGAGGATGTGAATGGCAGGATAACAGAAGCTTGAGTCAGGAAACGGGATGGATCACTATTACACCCAAGGCAGAGCAGTGTGGGAACTCCAATCCGACTTTAGACCGGCTGAACCAGCCCTGTAACGAGGGAAAACGGCAAGCAGGATGCAGCCTGGGAAGAATATTACTGGTGTCAGTCACTTCACTCGTGCATGCCCATTGAAAGGTCAAGACTCACTAAAGATTTGCCCATGGGACCAGATGGATGTTTTAAGCATTGAAACAAATTTTTAAGGTAGTGGCACAGCTCCAGGAATACCAGTGCCAGTTGGTCCACTTTGGTTCACACTGAAAATATCTGAAAATTATAAATAAATGAACTACTATTTGATGAGTTGCCAATTTGATGGAGACAGTTACAGCCTCCATCTACCATGAAAAGTACATATTTTCAAGATTAATGGAATAAAAATTTAACACAGTTAAGTGTCCGGCCCTGCAGCTGTGTAGCTGCAGGGCCGGACAGTGTGGCAGCTTTTACATTTGACAACACAGACTGACCACTGTGTCGCTAATTACCCTGCCGTTGAGCTCTGTCACCTCTGTGGCCCCTTGTGACTTGCAACCACCCACCAACCCTCCCCCAAACACAGTGCCTGACCCATGACACAAGTGAAAGTCGTTGACTTGACAAGACAGCCACTGCTCTGACTCAGACCTGACACATGATAAAATATGCAGGAAGTTTTTCACCCCTTATACTGCATAAAAAGACAGCTGCCTGACACAAAATCTATGACAATCAAGTATCCTCAGAACTTAAATTACAGCCCTCATACACTCCTGCATCATCTTATCAGCGCTATTAATCACATAAACACTGCAAGATCTAATTAGCAGTCGATTTCTGTCCCATTCCAGTTATCTGTGCTGCCTTTTCACCTTCTGTATTTGAATACAAACACATACATCAGCCAAACTAGAGCAAATAAACCCGAGATAGTGCTTGTGTTTACACTGAACAGTGAACTCTTGGCTGGTTTTCAGCATGTGTCGCTCTGCAAGGCTGAGTAATGCATGTTGGCTAGTACAGATCAAATAGACTGGCTCAGCGGCAATTAACATCCACATTCCTACTGAGTGGTAAGCCCACAAGCATGCCGTGTCTGATGTTTTTACTGCAAATTCAGCTGAATCGGGCCAGGAATGGGTTTTCCTTTTCATCTGGAACCTTTATTTGCCTTTCAAGCTTTCAATCAAACTGCATGAAAAGAATATGTTTTTTTTAAATGGTGGGATTGTTATAGCTGCAGTCTTGCAATGACCCAGTGTTGTAGGAATAGGCTGACATTTAGGGTAGCACACTTGATGAGACTGATGAGAAGGTCTGTACCACTCTCACAACTCTTACAGTAAATGTAAACCTCCAGCTGCAGATAGTTATCTTAATTTAGCACAAAGACTGGAAACAAGGGGGAGGAACAAGAATTAATCCAGCACATAAAACCACAACACATTTTTTTTGTACAGATTAAACAAACAAGCAGTTTTCTACAGCGCCAGTTGTGGATGTGCGGAGTGTGATGCATCATTTTCGTTCCTTACTTCTCCTTACCCGCTTTTTGTTCTGTCTCAAGCACATACTGTTAATGTGCTTGGTCAGTCACACGCTGCTCCAGAACACAGCTGTGAAACCCAGAGGTGTTAATTGAGAATTATCCCATTGTGAGGTTTTCAACTTGGGAATCATCATCAGTATTAGGTCAGCAAAATGTTCCCTCACCTGACAAATCTCTTTCAAACACGCTCTCATTCCCTTTTTAACATCTCAATCCCACGAGTCAAAGAGTCAAGAGATGCTTGTTTACCACTGTGCCTCACTTCCTCCATTACGCAGATGAGAAATCACGCCATCATCACAAGCAGAACTGCACGTCATCAAGCAGCCTGAAGTGCTTCCTTTGATTAGACGCTAATGTCATTATCACACTGGTATTTGGGAAACACTCATCTCTAAGAGCACAGAGGTGAATGCTTTGCTCTTTTGTGTGCAGCTGCTTGTCTCCGCATGCGCCCTCCTAATAGGGTTGATGTGATCACATTATAGCCCCGTCCTGATCCTGCAGCCGCATCACGCCTCTGTAGCCCAGCGGGCAGCAGAGGGGTGGTGATCCTGCAGCCCTGACCCAGTGTGACAGAAAGCTTTTCATGTCACATCATCAGACCACGCCAGACTCTGCTCTCCGTTTCTCAAATCTCTCTGCGCACCGACTTTTCTTTCTCTCTCACGCTCTTTCTTTATCTTTCTCTGCCTCTTTCCTCAGACTTCAGGGGACTTTCTCTCACCCACAACAAACACAGAGCTACCCCACAAAATGTCATGCGACCACCAAAAATAACTCCAAAATGAGCTGTGTAACGTGCGTTCTGACAGCCAAATTATAGGTTAAATGCATGTCGCATGCTATCCTTGTCTTTAGGTTGGTGGTGGTGGAGTGGGGGCATTACCCTCCCAAAGTTTAGGATCTTTTTATGTATCAAAACATATGATGCAGTTGAATTTTGAGGACAGACATTCTGGCTCTGTTAAGGTCTTTCCTCATGTGTTAGTTTAATCCATTAGTATTGCCATAGTCAGTGCATAATGTCAACAATGTCTTGTTGTCTTATTCTACATATTGTCATGTACATATATTTAACTGGAGATGAGAAAAAATACATTGTCCTCCTATTTTCCTACCCAATTCCCATGACAGTACTTTTATAACATAATAAAACAACTAGAATTACTGAATTACACCATATAAGTGGTCGTAAAAGAAAGTTAATAATGTACAGTATCTGTAATTCTTCTAATGGAGGATGTGGTTGTTTAAATTAAAACCATAGCAGGAATGTCTTATACCTGGACAGGTCCTTTGATATGCTTTATGTCAGCCAGTGACTTCTAAACCTTATTCACGAGCCCATCAGTCTTTCGTTCACTCTGTATGTCTCAGTGACAGACTGCACCCAGGACTCAGGTGAAACATCTGGTTTGGGGTGATGCTCTTTGGTCTTTAACGGCCTCTGCGAGAGGCCACATCAATGGCAGGGATGATAAATCTGAACAATGAGAGAGCCAGTAAAGCAGTCAGCAGGGGTTCGACGGTGCAGGCTACAGGCAGTGTGGCTCCTCTTGACCCCTGAACCCTGAGGTGATGTGTGCCCTTCAGTCTGCGCTCAGTGCTGGGATATCTGACGCCCAAGTGCTATACAGTACAGACGACGGCTGCGAGGCGTATATATCCTGTCACTGTGATCTAATGAATTAAAACGAACTTTTTTAGAACATGGATAGTCAGTCGTTTCTTGACTGGGTTAATGCTAAAAAAAAATCTGTCATGTTTTTTTTTAACATTTGAATTCCAAAAAATCCTTTAATTACTTAATTGCTGGTTACCAAGCCCTACTCTTAATCTGCTCAGTATTTATTCTCCAGTAACCATGAATACTATCATGCCCTGCAGGGAATATTGTTCACTTACAAAGCCATGATTTAGAATACAGAATTTCTTTTTATTAGCAGAGGAGCTTTTCAAGAAAGTTTTCAAGAAATAGCCTTATTTTGTGAAACGGGAAAACTGGTAGCCTGGCTCTGTCCAGTGACAAAATCTGGCTAGAGCTCAACAGTTAATTAATTAACATGACAATTAACATATTAACAGTTCAAATACCAAGGTGAAAAAAACGATACAATGGAGGGCAAACTTAGAATGACACAAAAGACAACAGTGTGAAGAAGCAAATAAAATAGTGCTGTACATAATCCCATGTAGAAATGATTATACAAAATTATGTGTTAATGAATGAGTTTTAGATGTGGTAGGCAGTGAAACATTCCCAAACATTCCCAAAATGTCCAACTATTCTTTTAAAGAGTTTAGAATGTTGTCTAAAACCTTCTTTAAATATAATCATTTCATTCATTCTGGCAGATGAATGCAGTCATCCATAAGAAAGGAAATGGACCAATTAAAATGTGAATTTTTATATGGAAAAAAAATACAAACAATTACTTGGACTTTGGACTTGCCTTTTTTTTCAGCACATGCCTCTCAGCAAACAACACAGGCTTGTTGACGCCATTGAGAGAATTAGTTTTACAACAGGCTGGCACTTCAGTGGCTGACAGTTGTACACATGAAACTTCTCACATGAAAATTAGTGCTGAGCAGATGTCACAGTAGTTGGAGAAGATCAATAGAGTGACAGACTGGTCCTCAGTGTGGCATTTTACAACGCCGGCTTCTACATACCACTGGGACTTTAGCTGCTAATAACACAAGAAGGAAGTGTGGCAATATTAAGAGTACAAGAACAGAAGGACTTTCAGAGAGACAAAAGGGCCCACTGCAACTCAGCTAACGCCTGCAGCCAGTGACCTCCTGGACCCTGAGAGCTGCCCTTTCAGAGGGGCTCACTGTCCGCTGCTCTGGAGGAAATGAGATGCTGCAGCCAAACAAACTGATGAGGTAGGTCTATATAAGGAGAGGGCTGAGAGCTGCTGAGTTTAAACAGTACAGCTAACTTCTGCTAGTCCTCCCTATGGCCAGACGTTTACAGCAACTTGTCTAAACAATAGCAAGTGAGGCGCGTATGGAGAGGAAAAGTTTTTACTTTATGTATCCAACGCCATATTTGGATAAAAGTGACAGCTGTGGCTTATCATGCTGTTAATGAGAGAGTACGCCTGAACACCATGAGCATGTTTTGGGAGATTTTTTTTTTTGTATATTATTTGCAAAGTATTCAAAGTATTCGCATAATTTACAAAAGAGCACCTTTTCTGAAACAGCTGTGTACAGCAGCTTTAAATGAATCAGCATTTTACTAAACACTTGGCTTCAGCCTGCAGGAAGAAATGCTTCTTTTTCTCAGATATTACTGAGTGGGTAACCCTGCCACCTCTGGAGCCACTTGTATGCTTGCACTGGCCCCAGCATTAAATTTGGCCTCAACTCAATCTTCTGCGTGTCCATCACTATTCTTCCAGATGAATGGGCTGCCCCTCCAAGGAAGAAACACATCCCACATATTCATTTTTACTGCAGACCTCCTTGTAAAATCTAGTTTGGTACGAGCATCAGGGAAATGAGAGCGCTCTGCTTTACCACTCTTGAAAATAGTGCTCTGGTTTCTGAAGGAATCAGATTTCAATTAGCCTGGCTGCGAAGAACACTAAACTCCAATTTTGCTGAGTGAAACACAGCTGGACCTCACCAATGCCAACCCCCCCCACACACACACACACACACACACACACACATTTCACAGCCCATCTCTTATTTCAGGTTTTTCATGTGGTCCCACACCTGATGGTGTGTGAACGTAATCAACTTCACACAGCAGGCCCTGTCCAATCAAGATAATTGGCACCAGACTGCAAACTACAAAGGAATGGTTGAGTGTTGGTTTCTTCCTTTTTTTGGCTCTTATGTGTTTTTATTAGTGTACGGTGGATCAGCATAGATTAAATCAATATTGTGCTTTATTCACAACTATTATCACATTTTGATAAATGTGATGTCTGCTCTGAGCTTTTAAAAGTCGGTCATGGCCAAGCACTACGAGGATGTGACCATAAACTGACCTTAGAAAGCTACTTAGTATTAGTTTTGCCCAACTGCTTAGATAATGAAATAAACAGATTGTACTGATAGAGATACTAAAGATATAATCAGTTTCTAAATGTCGACAACATACCAATATGCTGTGAAGTGTGACAAACACATTCCACACAAAGCACAAACACATTAAACATCTAACATCAGCTCATGTTGTTACATGCTTATCAAATTCTTTTTTTTTCATCAACACAGTTGTGTACACGAATGTCATCCTTTTTTGTGTGCTAAACATGAACATATGAAAACCTCAACTTCATTGTAAAACTCCAGGAAGACATTGCATCAAGAAATAGTACCTGGGTTATATTTTTTATTACCTTTAGACAGATATAGGCTTGCTGTTTCCTGCAGCTTTCAGTCTTTATGCGAAGCTAAGCTAACCAGCTGCTGGCTTAAGCTTCATGTTTAATGTACAGACATAAGCGATGTATCAAAATTCTTATGTAACCTCCCAGTAAGAAGCAAATCATTTAAACAAAATTTCCCAAAATGTCAAACTAGTCTATATTAAGATTATCTTCTGTTAAGATATAAATTATGATAGCTATAGATGTATCCTTCAGGTGCAGTGCTTATTTAAATCCAGCTGGTGAGCAGTTCATTATGGCTGTTAACAGGAGTGCTGCACTGCGCTGTGCAGGAGCTGCCCCTCCCCTGACGCCCAGGTGTGAAAAGCTTTTGAATGCAGTAGGGAGACTGGGCCACTCTCCCTGGAACAGGCCCGCAGAATCACAACCATATGCACTTTCAGGTTCGCACGGGGATGACAAGCCTCTGCGAGATAAGGGTGATGGCAAGATGGGAATACGAGATAGAAAATACGTGGAATGAAAATAGGAAGTGTAGTGTAAACATAGTGATGTGGACATGTGCTTCTGTAGCTCAGTCACTTTTGCTTAAAATCACTTTCCTGAACTGAAATGTTTTGCTTACATTTGCATTGCTATTTTTTGTTATTTACAGAGGCAGCCTTATCTTATACAAATGCATCAGTGTTTGCCATAACGCGCTCAACAGGGGACAATGAAATGTTGTTTTTTCCATTTCTTTTATGGTGACAAAACAAATGCGACATGAAATGTATAACAAAAAAAATAGTTTTGCATACAGCAGCCTGTAAGATAATAGCACTTATCTGACCACAGAGCAGTTTGGGGATCCCAGCTTGTGGTGAGAGATCCCAATCTGCTCAGCTGCTCTCCTCTCTCCCAGTATTTAATCAGCAGGCCACACCAAGGAAAACCTCCCTATCTGAACCCAGAGCAAAGCATCTGGTTCACCACAGTGGACATTCTCATGCTCAAATATAGACGAGAGCAGAGGAAGAAGCAGAGAGGACATTCTTTCCCAGTGCATGGTTGCAACACACGCCCTAAATATTGCTTAAAAATCAACATGTTGTTTGGCAGCATGGCACGCCTGTAAATGAAATATGATGGAGGGGAAACCTCTCTCCCGCTAACCCCTGTATAGGGCTCCCTGACTACATGTTTAGGGCTTTGTGAACACACTTGCCCTCTCCCACAAGAAGAGCTGAAGAAGTCTTTCCTCTCCATAGCAAACAGCAGATGCAGCCTCTCTCCTGCGGTCTCAGTGGGTAACAGTGCATGTGTGTGCATGGGGTTAATGTCAGGACTGTGCTATAATTAAAGCGTGGATGCTGTTATGGCATGTTGGGAAAAACAATCCAACGGGAGAGCTGTTTTGAATGATTTAGGCCTTGGTGATGGAGGGCGTACTGTGCACCCACATCTGCCTCAGCTAGCCAAGACTCAGCTCACTGCTAGGTTACTAGGATACCCATGGCTCATTTAGAACACCTGGAAGGTAAGATGATGCCCGGCCCACCAGCACTGCAGGACAAAAGACATGGAGTCAGGCAAAGTAGCATACGGCGGGAGAGGAGAGGGCTTCACTGAGGGAGAAAGGACCCTGACTGAGATGAGGATTAGTGACAGAGACATGCAACACCAAGAGGAAAAGGTGGAAAATCCTGAGTGAACATTACAAATCTCAACTCACTATCCCCCTCCCCCTTGTAGCATTTGTCCAATCAGAAGTAAACAAACGTAAATGATGACACTAAATATCTGATTTTTGATAATTTATTATCATACTTAATAACAACAGGACCAACTAGCTCGACACTGCAGTAAAACACTGCTTTATTTTACACAACGAATCATCAACTGTTGAGGGTGCTGAACGTCTCCCTCAAACACATGCAGTTTTACCCTCAGTCTTTTATCCTGATTAACATGGACGCAGCCATCAAGGGCATATTCAAGATTCCTTTCCAGCCCTCTCCATTTTTGTGATTTCAGAAGATAGCTAAAAATACCCTGGTGCTGATAATCTGTTAGCAACAGTTATCATTTCAGTCAACAAAACCAACCATCAAAGTAAGAAATGAGCCGTCTCTTGTCGACCACGCTATGTTGGCCCTGTTATTGTAAACTGGTCATGTACCATGTGAGAATGGAAAGCTTGGCAGTTAAACTAACTGAGGGGGACGGGGTTTAGCGAAGAGTCAGTTAAAATAATGGAATTTATCTATAGATTATGCAGACAAATATAGATTATTTCATGAGTCTGATCAGCTTGAATGTGAACCTCCCACATTGTTAAACACTGAGTTAAGGCAATCAGATAACATATTAAATGTCTTTCGTTAGCCAGTAATGGCTGCACTGTAAGCATGGTCCTTTGTTTTCCAATATTGTTCTCTCCAAAAGGTTTGTGACAGGAGAAAATATTGCAGACTTCTCATACCTTGTGAAGTTTATATTCTGCTTGATCCATTTGGCCACTTTAAAATGACGTGAGGTAAACAATAGTCTCCTGAGAGGTAACAGTTTGGACCCTGGGGACCCTGCCTGCAGTGTGGGGGGTCCCGCCCCTGGCACACTTCCCCTGACCTCAGGGTTATCACCATGGTAATCCCGGCTACAGCACCCATGAGGAATGGCTACTGGGTGATACCTGGACAGACTTTAGCAGCTGCTCTGGTGTGGTGGTCATGGAGGCGTCGTTTGGTGCGTCAGTATGGACATAAATGTATCTGTCATTTCTCCATTAGGGTGTTGGATATCACATCGTGTCTTTACAAGAGAAACACGCAGCAAATTTAACAGTGTGATAAATATGTGGGAATGTTTTGCCAGACTTAACTGGCATTAACCTTCTATTGGCATTCAACCATCAAAAATTGAATGACGGTTGTATATTTTTACAGCAGGAAATAAATGTCTCGGCTTGCACCCTACAAATGCAGACAAGAAACAGAGTAACGGTAGAGAATAATAAGTTCTCTTTTCTTTCAGATCCAAACAACACATTGTAATCACTCAAGATTTATTTGAATAGTTCTTCAGCGTTGTATAAGAATGTATTCGTGTTCCCGCATGTGCACAGTCCCGTCGTGTGTGTCTCCACATGCAGCACGCAGCAGAGAGACTGTTTGGGTTGAGTCCAGGGTCAGTTGGTTTCTCCTGACAGTTTTATACACCCAATAGATGACTGCCTGCTTGCGCTGCAACGTTCAGATGTTAACTTCCTCTGTCTGAGGGTTTAAAAGCGTGCTGTGATGGTGTGTCACATGCTGCATGGACCCTCACTGTACCCCTGAGGCTCGGGGTAACTCCTCTGCCCAGGCAGGCTCCTGTGTGTTGACATTTGAAAAACCAAACAGCACTCAGCAGTGAAACATGAGGAGCACGAGGAGGATGGGGCAGCAGTTTGGTGCAGGGAGTGAAAAAAAGAGAGAGAGAGAAAATATGTGGTCGTAAAAGAAGAAAAATAACGAAGGAAATACCCCACACCCTGTAAGATGAGGGAGATGAGTTTCAAAGCTGCTCCCTCCCTTCCTCCTCTTCAGCGTGCAGGCTGGAACAGCTGAGAGTGGTTTCAGTCAGGCTTTGGCTGGAATCAACTGTCAGGGAAAATCTGTTTCCAATATGAGCGTTTCCTGTGAATGCAGGAAACAGCGCTCCACACAAAGCGCAGCTTGTGAGGAGTCACTGTGGAGCTACTGCACTCCTCTCGCTCCCTTTCTGCTCTGCAGCCTGCAGCACCGCTTAAACGCAGAGGAACAGAAGATTTTCATGACACCAACATTGAAGCAGATGAAGAGTTGTGCTTTAAATCCTGTTTTGGGAAAGTCTTAGTAAAAGATGTAAGAGAGTAATGTTGGCTCTATGGGATATGTTCAAGAAATCCAGAATGACTCCCACCTCCCTGACTCGTCATTATCTTTTATCTTCAGTTATGATCAGTTGTGAAAGCTTACTGAGCTCCATGGACAGTCACACTGCCCTCCCATCATTTATATAATACAATCTAACATAGAAAAAACACCAAAGGTCTCAAGGTCAGGATCTATTTACTTTTGTATGAAGCCCTTTATAAACCTCCTTCTTTGGACTGCATCTGAAGCTGACATGCAGTTTCTCCTCTTGAATAGGCTTGAATAGGCAACTAATTTTTAGCAATATCATAATTTTATCACTCAGCCCCAGTCAGCAGTTTGTTCATTACAAATATGTGCATAGAGCTTATGATATGTTTGATGATTGCTGATAATGATTGCTGTCGGTCAACAGGGTTCTTGTAGACACATTTTATGCACCGTCAGAATTATGTTTGTTCTATTTTCACCATATTTTTCATATTTCCTATTTATTTTCTTTGCTTCTGTTTGCTTCTGCATAATATAATGTTTAAAGGCACACAAGGAAGAGTAAAGTTGACAAAAGAAGTAAAGTTGAGCAATATTCTATTTCTATGTTTATTTTTTAATCTCTTCAAAATGTTCTGTATCTTTACTTTTTATTGTGGGTGATTGGAGACTCATTGGTCATTTTTATCTCCTTTTCTGAAATGTCCAAAAGGCTAATATATTCAAATGCCCCACTGTGTGCTATCATGTGTTATGACCACAAAAATATGTTAACTGCAAACACAGGCCCACTTAAGGGAAAGAAATATATGGAGGAGTATTTTATCTCCTCTGTTCCTCTGACAAGGATTATTATCCCAATGTGACAATAATACTCCTCCTAAAACCACTGCCTTTATCCATTGATCCAAGAATTCTTGCACCAGTGTATCCCGAATATCCCAACTCCTATTTGTGATCTAAAAACCAGCAGGGTAACACAATATTTCCCAGGGGACACGCCATCATCGCACCCACCGCATACCACAACAAGCTTCAAGGCTCCGGGCTCAGCCCAGAGGATGTGACGAGAATCAAAGAGGCTTTTCCTGCTGTTTAAATCAGCAGCTCCAATGCATACTTACTTGTGCAGAAACTCAAACCTGCCAGGATTTGCCTTCAGAAGTCAAGGTCGGATGACTTGACTATTTTTACAGATAAAATAGGATTCCCTTATAAGCTACTGCAAGCCATGAAACGTCTGCTGTTCAAAGTAGATGATTAACAGTTCTCTGACATTGTTATTAATAATTTTTATATTTCTCTGAAGGGTTTTGTGTGTTTTAACTCAAACAATTGAAAATAAAGGGTAGAATTTAACACACCAAAGTTGCTTGTTTTGAGCTGATTGAAGTGAAACCTTCAAGCACAAAAAAAGACACATCACCACACACCAGGCCACAGCTGGACAGTGGTCACAGTCAATGTCCTGTATGACAGCTGGATCTGCTGAAGCCTCATCCTGTTCCAGATATGAGACAATGCAACAGGGAAGGAAGGGTCTGACAGACACACAGCATCACCGCACCAGTCCCGCATTAACAATGCTCCTCATTAATGATCCTTTTCTCTCACGTTTAGCTTTATGACATATAGCACTTTGCTGAGTAGTTAACCCTGAGGTCATCCCAGAGGGCCAACGCAACGTGACCTGATGTCCAGCCACAAATTCATTTAAGTTCAGAGTGTTTTGTCACTGTCCATTAAGATCACTTTTATTTGTCACTCCTCTTGACCACTGAAACCTCAACAGAATTTTAAAAATAAAGATCCCTTTAGACATGTTAAGATAATATAAAATATAAAATACTCTATTACCCTGTTTAAATTCTTTGTATCTATTTTCTTCTCTGTCTTATCAAAACATCCAGAATCGTTTAATATGAAAATATTGATAATTTTGCACAAATATTACTCTATGAATAATATATATTATTCTACCTCAGGTGCTGTGTTCCCCCATTTCATGTTTCTAATGAGGGAACACAAGCTGACAAATTCTGTTTGACACTATGTGAGCACTAAGTGACCCGGTGAGTCTGGGCACAGGATCAGATCCAGACAGTGAACATGAACATGTGCGTTTCTTTAATGCCGTGGGTCTGTCTACAGTGGCATGCACATACATAGCACACCCTCTGTTTCACTGTGGTGTCCTGTTTTAGTTAGGCGCTAGCAAAAGTTTACATATCCAGTGAGACCTGAACCCCATCGCTACCACTATCATCATCCCTCTTCTTGCTCTGTTATCCTCGGCCTTGTGCTCGCACCTTGAGGTGTAAACACTGTACTGGTTGGATAGATTTAGTTAGGATGGTGTCACCAGAAAAAAAAGGGATCAGAGTTATGTTGAATGTACTCGGGATGAGTGATTTTAAGACAGGTCACATTGCCCGGGTGTAAACTGAGAGTGCTGTTAGAGTGTAATGGTCCTGTGAAGACTGTTGCTTTTCTTCTTGGATCATTAAACTTATGGACATCAGCCAGGCAAGACCTTGAGGAGAGGGAGCAAGCGCTTTGTGCTGAGATGCCTTGCAGCATAACTTTACAAAGAATAGCGGGTGAGAGTGTGCCTCTGGACATGCTCTATCAGTCAGTGTAGGGCCTAATTTACATCAGGCTGACATCACATGCCCCCTTATTCCCATAAAACACACTGCACATGGAGCGGTTTCAGAAACACTTTCCTGTATGGAAACATGAGGGCAATTGGGACTAACTAGATACTTTTTTTCCAATGGAGCTGAGCTGCTAAGTGCAGACATGCATCAATGTGTGTACACGTGTGTGTGCGTGTGTGTATGGTGCTTGCATGTAACAGGGATCCTCATGACCATCCCTATTCATACGTATCATGCCTCCATCTGGATCCTGCTCTCTGAACACATGTCAGGTAAGTCATGGCCGAGTAACAGAATACAGGCACAGATGATGAGCTTATACTCAGAGCTAACCTGTCACTTATCTGATTCTCCACGCCAGGTCAGGGGACTGAGACTGCCGGGTCATGCATGCACACAAGCTCCCTGGTGGCGCTAGATGAGGAACAAACAAACTGTCACATGTATTAAGTTACATATAATGTAGAATTTCTTGACATTTCATTTCATTTATGCCAGAAGTTGGAAGAATACAACCTACCTGACGTTACACCCTTCAGTCTAACTTGGCATAAGATATATAATGATGGCTGCTAATGTGAGAAGTGTTTTGATTGATAATGAAAACCAGGTGAGTATCAGTCAGGCACTCTGGTCCTGACACAAGGTCACCAGAGGTTGGAGGAAAGGGTCACTCTACCTCAGGGGGATGATGGAGGGGGGCAGAACAGAGACTCTAGGGGTCGGTTTTCAATTAAGTCACAGCTCAAAGTGTCAGAAGGATATATGAACACTTTGCTGCTTTTCCTTAAGATGAAACTCCTAATCAATCTTTTCATTTAAAGCTCAAAGCAATCAAAGAAAGCTTGTGTCTTTATCAGACCTGAGCATGACTCTCCCATCTTTGCTCATTCCCCCAATCTATCCCGCTCTATCACTCTGGTACATGTGCGCTCTCGTTGTATGTCCCTCCATCTCTTATCACGTGCAGCCCAATGCATGCCTCCAGAGTTTCTCATACGGTCAATAAATGCCGGCTGCAAGACTTAAGCTTTCAGCACATCTCTCCACACATTGTCGAATTTGAGTTAAAAAAGTAATACAGTGTTAGGCGTATGCATTGTTAACCTCAGGAAATGATGACCCCCCCCACCAGTCTCCGCGCTACATTAAATGTGCTCATTTGATCTGTTGTTATGTATGTGTGACTGACAGAGAGAGGGAGCAGCGGAAAAAAACCCCACAGAGATTGAGCTGAAGACATACACTAAAAGAGAGATTATTACAATACAGGAAGGAGAGAGAGCAAGAATTCAGGAGATCTCACTGATGGATGGCTCCATCTTGGAAACTCAGACATGTGAACCAGATGGTGGACTGGCTCAGAAACAGGACCCTGCTGATGAATGGGATGACAGCGAGGTTCACATTTATACAGGAGCGCTCCCTCTGACTCGATTAGCAGATGAGCAGTTGCAAGGTCTTGGAAAAATACACATCTCTTTGTCAAACAGTCCATTTTTATGTTTTTAATGAGGAATGAGCATTTCATCATTAATCAATTAGTCAATATCCCCAGCATTGCTATAATATTCACCACATGCTTTGGTCTTTGAATTTGAAAAGGCCCTTCTGAATCACTACATTCCTCTGCAAATGCTGGAGAAAGACTCTGAGGGTCTTCAATTAAATCAGTTAGCCACTTAGAAACCCCGTGACCATCGCTCAGCTAAGAATCTCTTCGGCAGAGGATCGCTTTAATGCGCATGCTGTGACTTCCTTCCATGTCAGAGGTCACTCACTGGTCACAAGAATAACCAGTGTCACTTCATACACACTGCCTTATACCAGTGTAGCATTATACATATCATGATTGTTTATTACAGTGTAGATATTTACAAAGTAAACACGGGACTCTCAGTGTCTATATCCACAGTGTGTACTAACATGGAAAGTTTGAAAATTGTGTTTGGATGCTACTGCTGACAACTAATGAATGGCTGAAAAAATACAGTTTAGTGTTGTTCTTGTCTTAGTCGAGACCCTGAACAACCTTGTGAGCAGGCTACATTGGTTATAGAAGAAAACAAAAGACAATACTTTTATCCTGGTTTGATGAAGAATCATTTAAAATGCCTTGGGCTTTTGGCACAAGAGTGAAACAGCTATTGCTGAGCAGGAGAGCCAGGTCCAAAGCAGCAGAGCAAAGCATGACATTGATTAATCAGCAGTAAACAGATAGGGTCCTCATTATCTAGTCTCTAAGGATTTAATGATGGCTGGAGCTTTGCGGGTGTAGGAGTGCAGGAAACAAAGATTCATTCTCAGGTTCTTTCTATTAACCCCCAATTAATCTTTGTATATTAAGTTCCACAGGGCAGTGTGACTTAGCAGTAGAGCTCACAGACTGCCAAGATGATTATATAACTCCTTTCCTTTTTACATACTTTATATCAAATGGTCAAGCAAGTATCCCAAAGTGGCAATATGAGGGTGGTCCCAGAAGTTGTGGTAAGCCTGGGTGAAAGAAAATTTATAGAAAACTGTGAGCTTCATCAATGTCAAGCTACACACAAAATATGAAGACAAAATAGAAAAAGATATGTTTTTCTCACAGCTGCAAAGATGTAACTTCTCAAATTGTGAAAGCAATATGCAGAAATGTATCTAAGAGTCTTGATGTCATGTAACCATATCATTACATTGATACTGAATTCATGAAGCATTTTCCAGAGAGGGGGGTGAACTCTGCCCTGACTCCTGCCTTCTAAAAACCAGTTTCTGCTCTAGGGCTCACGGCAGGTCTGAGTCTGGATAGAGGGATGTGGAGGGTGTGGGATGCGGGGGTTGGAGGGTGAACAGGAGACTCTACACACTGCAGAGAAATTAGACAGATTGTCAGCTGAGTGTGCAGCAGGGCTTTGGCGGCCAGCCCTCCTCTGGGATTTGGGGGAGAGGAGTGCAGGATGGAGGAGTGTGTGAGCGGCGCACAAGAGGTTGAGACATGCTTTCCTGTGTGTATTTCCTGTGTGTTTAATGTGGAGCTCAGGGCCAGGGTCTGTTTCCTGTGTGTGATGGGTGCCAGGCCCCGGACCCAAACACAAAGACAACATGTCATGAGAGCCCACCAGTGTCAGCAGCAGGCCACGCAGCCGGTACAAACATTAGGACAGTTTCACAAGCCTGGTCTCAGGAGGATATGCAGAGCTTCATAGTTTACAAAATGTTGCTCTTGAGAAATAGAGCACTGTGTCTCTCTCTGTCTTTGTCATTACTTGTGATGGGAAGGGATCCTAAGACCTCTGTCTGGAGGGCTCGATACAGCTAGGTGTGCCACTTTACATACACACAGTGATGGAATTATAATAGACACAAACAGTCGAAGGACAAGGCTGATGATATTTCATATTTATCATTTTTCTTAATTTCAAAAAATACCATAAATAGACCAAAACTAGTAATGTGTTGGTCCTTCTCTCCATACTTTCCAACTTTCATACCCTGTTTGTGACATCTGTTATACTGAATATGCTAATCTTTAAAAATAAATCAGTATCTTCATACACAATTGACACACTAGTGAGTATTTTCAGCAGCAGGCCAGTGTATGTGGTATTGAGCAAAAAACAAAAAACAACACCCAGGTTTATTCAGATGAAGGAACATGTCAACAAAACTGTATGGCTCACTGATGTATTTTCAATAGTTTTTGAACAACAATATGGGTCTATATCTAGGCCTAGCACACACACGTAGTACTTTAGAACAATTCATTGGTTTGGGTTATTTCATGGGATTTCGTTGACAACAAGAAACACTGTCACAACATTTGTCATTTAAAAACATTGTACATCAAAAGCTCTTTGCTGACATGATGGATGTGGAAATCAATGCCATTTACTTTATTAAACATGCAATAATTGTTATCCACAGAGGAATAAAGCTGTAAACACCCATGTGGTGGATGTGTTAGCAAACATTAGCATTCATTTTCTTTACTTATGTCCACGTAGTGAATGCAGGTCCAATATTCACTCTTCTTTTAGCTCAGTTAAAAGAGCTGCTAATTGCTCTAACACATCTCCACCAAGTGCTAACTGATCGAGTATGTCCAGTATATTTAATTGCTGACTCCGCCTGTCAGCTGTTTGGTGCTGGCCAAGTTCTGCACAGTGGACTTTTAGAGCTTTTTCACTTAAAAAACAGCTGCCTACTATGGCTAAACTTAACGCTGACAGCTAATCAATGAGCTGAAAGATGCAAATAAACAAGGTTGAGGTGAGGGGACCTGCAGGTCATAGTTCTCTGTGGGCTTCTTCACTACAAGCAAATTCTTTTACATACAAGAGGTCATCCCTCGTTGGAATGAAATTATTGAATGTAGCTGTTTTAAAGCTGCCCAGACAAAAACT
Source organism: Scortum barcoo (assembly GCA_023238725.1). Classification (NCBI taxonomy): domain Eukaryota; kingdom Metazoa; phylum Chordata; class Actinopteri; order Centrarchiformes; family Terapontidae; genus Scortum; species Scortum barcoo. The sequence continues at coordinate 17,252,544 of CM041537.1, forward strand.
GTGTTTGAGCTTGCTTGTGGTGTGTGTTTTGACATGTGCTGGAGAGTGTGCGAGGGTCAGGCCAGGAGCTCTGACAAAGTGACAAAACCTCACTCAAGAAAACGGAGCATGTTTGCCCAGTAAGAGAAGCCTAAAATACACAACCAGTGCAAACAAAGACCCTGATCATGTGGGAGGAAAGGCAGAAGGGAGAGAGAGGACAGAGAAACCAGACAGAGAGGGAGAGAGAGGAAGGTGGGGATGAAGCTGTTAATTCACCACAGACAAGCACAGACACACACACTGAAACTGTGACGCACTAAGTGACTCTTCCTGGAATTCTCCGTTTTGTATGTATAAGTGTGTGATGAGGATGGTCTGCGCATGCACATGTGACGTATTGTGGTTGTGACAGTGTGATTACAGGTCTCGCTTACAGATTTGTTGATTTCGTAACAACAGAGCCTCGGGACAAACTCATAAAGCTAAACACAAACACATACTAACACCGACAAAGCTGGTGGGACACAGACACACTCTGAAATGCATGATCAGGCACACTGATTAATGGGTGTATGTGCTGGTCAGCCAAGAGCCAGGGTTAAATGAGTTTATCAGGCACAAGCAGGTAAGTTTGCCAGACTGCCTCCAGAGGGAAGGCCTCAAGACAGGCAGAGGCTGCCAGTCCTCTGTCATCACGTGTCAGTACAGTCAGGAATAAACAGTGGAAGATAGTCCTGTACTATAAAATATCAGCACAAAAGTAAGAGGCAGTGGTTTAAATGTGAAAGCAGAGTCAATGAGGGCGAGGAAGATGAAGGCCTGCTGCAGCAGCAGGGCTGAACATAAGCTCTGAAAATATGCATCATCCGGTGGACCTTATTCTCTTATACAAGCTTAAAACTCCACTCGCGCACAGCTGCAAATATTGTGTTTCCCTCCTTATTTGTACAGCAGCATTTCAAATCTTATTACATGATGACTCATTATTGCATCATGAGATACAAATTAAAAGGCAATGACAGATAGCGTGAGACTTTCAGATGTTTTAAATCAGTGAATTCTAACCAGGGGTACTTAAAAAAAACAGAAATTAGGACATCAGGGATGCAAAAAATAAAGCGTATGTGAGGCAGAGCTTCAGTACATTTGCTGTCAAAGTAGCTGGTAGCTGTAGAGGACACACCTCTCACAAACCTGAGTCAGTTGTTACACCTTAGCATCATTTGTTCTGATTGAGAGCACATGAAAATTAGTTGGCAAATGAGCGTAATGAGTGTAATCAGTGTAACCAGTTGTACAAATTCAGACTTTCTGAAAAAAACACACCAAACGTAAACAAAGGGAAATTCAGAAGCATTAGGTTTTGTATTGAAAGTATTATATCATTATTTATATAAGCGCAAATAAAATGTAACAAACAAAAGACAAAAATGAGTTTTAAATGTTGGTTAGTAAGATGTCCTTATGCTCAAAAGTTCTAATTTAAGTTTCATTTACAACAAAGTGTAACAAAAACATCTTAAAAATATGTAGATATTAAAACACACTAAACCAATAAGTGTATATTTCATTCAAGCTGTGAGAGCTGAAAAGATGCAGGTATGAATATCCTACACCCCCACAGACAATTGTCTTAAAAGCAGTATCTCAGTGTGCATCACCGGCAGCAGGATACTACCAAAGCCCCCCAGACTGCTCATCACATCTATAAATCATCAACCTGAGCAGGTATCACAGCATGAGATTTAAACCTCATCACAGACCTCTCCTCAAAGCTATAAGTCCCCCATCACTCGGCTCTCATCTCTTTTATGTACATATGTCCACCCTGCAGTTCACTGAGGGGGAGGGAAGCTGCCATTGACTGAAATGTCTATTGCGTCAGTGTGTGTGCATGTGTGTGTGTTCAACAGGGCTGAAAGGATTGTTGGGGGAAGTCAATGTGATTATGTATGTACAAAAAAGACCAGGCTGGAGTCTATTCAAAGGGCTCTTGAGGATAGAAAAGACCTCTCACCCATTACGAGGAATCTCCAAAGCCTTTTATTTTTTTTTCCCCTCATGCATCGTTCTGTGCTATTTACTGCGAAACTCATTTATCAGAGGAATGAAAGGACCACATCTCGTTGGGTGTGTGTATTATTAATCTCTGTAAGAAAACTGAATATCTATTCAACTGCCCTCTCAACATTTATGACTAATAAAAGCACAGCAGTGGCTAAGCTACCAGCTGTGTATGTCTGGGTACTGTAAACATGCATAATGATGAATCAATAACTCATTAAAGGCCAGACTGAATTTCACAAAAACATTAGGATGGGCAGGGACTAATCCACGGCTTGCCTATTATTGCTCCACTCTTTGCAGTGTCACGAACTGACAGGTCTGAACATGAAATGAAGGTGGCAACTCCGGGCAAAAGTCAGATGGGTGGAAAACAAATGACACTGAAAGCTATGAGTGTTAAACAGTGGAAAACCTCAAACCTTATTCAAGATGTGGCGGCTTATTTTGTATTCAAAATTATTATAAGTGCTCAACTTTCAGCACTTTCAATTCTGTGACCAGGACAGGACTACGACACACTGACAGATTACCGCCTCTGTTGGTTTTAAACCAAAGGTCAGGGAGTCTTGGCATTACTAATTCCTTGTAGTACAACAAAAGCTTGTCACTCTGGTTAAACTTTTTAAATCCTGTAACCCGAACTGAACTTTGACATTTACTGCATGACTTTTCATGTGGATACTGGGCCCCTGTTGTTGTTTTCCTCATGTTATATATGTGACGATTCTTTATTAGTAACTATAATTTGATATTTGATCAAGACAAGGCTATGTGAAAGACATTCAGTCTCTGGCTGAATCTCTGCTGCTCCCTGGAGACGACGTAGTTTAATGACATGTTGCTTAAAAATGACCATGCTACATTGCCAGGCTCTGATCTTCACAGATGTTCAGTGCAGTCTTCTAAGTTTGATACCAAACCTGCAGAATATTCACCGTAACTACTTTCAAATAAATAAAAATACATTACTTCTTTTTCTATGTTGGCAGGTCTATTAATTGGCTGTAAACAAGACCAGACAAATACTATGTTCCTTAACTTCTGAACGCCACAACTGCTGTTGTTCTGTGGTTCCCTCTAGTGGTGGCTCACTATATTTCAGAACAGGCTACACAATGGGAGTCACAAATGCGTTAAAGGTCGTTACACCAGGAGCATTTTAACCCTCCTATTATCTTTGGGGTCAAGTTTGACCCCATTCAATGTTTAACGTCTCAAAATAAATGATTGACATAATTTTTTTTGGTTCATATTTAATGACTTTTCCTAATTTCATGGGGAAAACTAGGTAAACATAAAACTAACTATGATGATATGTTTGCATATCAAACTGCCTTCACTGACAGAGCCACTGTCATCTCATTTTGCCCCAAGAAAGGGAAAAATGTCCTGCTGATGAGCACCATGCACAAAGATGCTGTCCTGAGCACCAAAGAAGACAGGACACCACAAATGGTCTTGAACAACAACATGACAAAGGGAGGGGCTGATAACCAGGACAAGGTCACAGCCACGTACAGCTGCCTACGCATGACTGCCCGTTGGCTCCTTGTAATTTTTTCAACATCAATGATGTAAGCGCCTACAGTAACTTTGTAAAATGGAGTGAAATAAACAAGGACTGGAACAATGGAAAACTGAGTTGAAGGAGGATTTTCCTGGAGAAGATGGATTACGCGTTCATATCGAGAGAAGACGGTGCTGCTGCAACTGTTGTGAAGGACACCCAAACAGAGACACACAACCCAACTCCTGCAGTGGTTCAAACTGTATGCAGGAAACATGCAAGGTCTGTCCCAACAGAAATGACTCATGTCTGCAAGGAGCATGCATACAGTCTTCTGCACATGATGTATACAGCAGTGCAGACAAAAGGCTGGAATGCACCTTCTGGTGGCCTGAAGGAAAAATAATATACTGTTCATATTCTGTCAGACTCATTTTAGTGACCATGTCACTTTGTTTTTTTACTATCTCACACATACATATCTGCATGTTGTAAATAAAGAACTGTTATGTATTCCTTACTGAAGATCTGATGATGATGATGTTATGTTTTACAGATAAAAATTTTTAAATTGTGTTTGTTTTTCCTGGGGTCAAATTGACCCCAAATATGATACATGTTATTATTCTTAATAACAGAAATAGTTTTTCATTCCAAATGTTATAGAAAACAAAAACATGTACTTAGAAATAATATAAAGCCATTAAAACACAAAAACGATATGTCTTTACAATTTTAGGTCAATCAGTTAGATTTTATGGTGATCTGCATATTTCTCCATAGTATGTAACAGATGTTCTGGGTGTATAAGGGGAGTGAGTGAGGGGGATTGTTTTATTTAAAGGGATATTTAGGTAGTCAACAAACAAACATAAAGTACCTGACACATAAACTTGGGTAACAATTTGAATCATAATGATTTTCTGGAGGCTTAAATGGCTGGGGTCAAATTGACCCCAAGGATAAAAGATGTTAGTAAATTTGAAGGTAACAGGAGAGTTAAAAACCACTGACCTCATGGTAAACATATTCTATTAGCTTTTTATTCTTTCCTATTGCTCTACAGTGTATATCACAATTAAGAATTTGCTGTCCTGGGAATTAATGTTTTTTTTTTTTACTTTATGTCCCATTGTAACACCGTCATGCATTATTACAACAAAAGACCTTCAGTTAATGTGAGCTCTCCAAACACACACCAATATCCACACACGCTCTGACAAGCGCACAATATCACATTTACTTACCTACTTTCTTATGGACAGCTATATATTGATAGGCAACCTGTACTCATAGAGGCTGTGCTCCTTCCCTTACTACTCAAACACTCTACTTCATTCATCATACACTTAGAAAATGACTTCATGTTCTGTCTTCTGCTGTATTCTTCATTTATTTCATCATTCACTGTGTACATGCACTATTAATAAAGTAAAAATCAACGCTACCCACACATTAAATTGAGTGGACACAGGAGAGGTAAGTCGATATTAATCATTACTCCAGGCTCTCTCTGCAGCAGCTGATGTAATCTATTATACAATATGGAATAATCAAAACGAATTTGCACTTCTACCCTGAAACACTAGAGGACCTCAGAGAGTTGTTGTGTTTACCCGTTGGCTCTCACCCAGTTACACTAAAATGAGACAGATGATGTTTGTTAGAAACCACCAAAAACGTCTGTTTGAGACTGTGCAGAGTGAGGATTTTCTTAGTCATCTGTCTGCAAATCAAAAAGGGATTAAAGATTCTCTAAACACCCCTGAAGCTAAACCTCAACAGTTCCCACCTGTGACTATCAATGTCAAGTTCCTTTCATGTTTGTCATTGGTGTAAAATGCTCATTATGAGCTATCTGTTGCTATTAAGTTCCTCTAATGTTGATTTACTACATTTACAGTTACTTTGCTAGTTCCCTGAGTATCACAAATGGGCAAATGGGCTTCATATTTTTAAATACCATTTAAAACTCTGGAGCATCAGTTTCTGTGACTGAGGACCAAAGATACATTCTATTTTAAGGCATTTTGCTTTTATTAGACAATGTCACAGTATAACACAATAACAAATCAACATAGTGGATCAGGAGGATAACATGCACCCATCGGGTCACAGCTGGATTTGACCTTTATAACTTCCAGAAGTCTCTGGCAACTGCTGCTGGCCAACAACATAGTCATAAATAAGCCCCTATAAATGAGCAAATTGCTGCTGTGTTTTTTGGTGGGATGGAACAAGTGAGACATCACATGTCAATTAGAGAGCTTTGGATGTGCTGGTTGGTGGATTTTGCCGATTTTCAGCCAGCCAAGCTAGGCGTTCCCCCCTGTTTCCAGTTTCTGTACTAAGCTAAGCTATATCCTATCCTGTCTTTTTCATTAAGTGGACAGTGTTGGAGTCAACGGTTGTCTTTAAAACTTATTAAAATGTCCACGTCGAACAGTGAACTGTAAGCTGATCATCTCATCTGTCATTTGACATATAGAGACTGTGTAAAAAGGGATTTATGTGTATCTGCAGAGGCATACAGACATGCATGACTCTTGAAAGAAAAGCTGCATGGCTCACAGTGTGGCATTTGCAAGTCAACATTGACTTTAAAGCCCCTGAACCCTGTTGTTATAGAGAGTTGGGATGGCTTTGAAAGGTAAAGTGCTGTTATTTCAAATAGCTCCAGTAAAAGTAGGACCACACCCAAAATGTAAATGTATGTGATTCCTGAAAGAACAGAATTAAATGGAAATGTTTATTTGTAGTACACAGCACTTGCACTTACTCTGGAGGCTCAGAGATACAGAGATTAGAGATAAAAGCAGTGCTACGCCCACTTTGTTATTTTTCTTTTAAACTCTTTTATTTATTTTATTAAGGATGTGAAGAAGACTCTCACATTGGTTTAATCTTCAGGTTTTGCCTTCAAAATCTTTTAAACCATGTCAGATCTTCCAGCCAAGAACAACAATATGCACAAGTGCAATTATGGAGGAAATGAACAACCAAGCCACACTGGTGAATCATCAAAGCCATTGTCTACATCAGGTTGTTCAGACATGTTACCACTGTTATTAGGAACATCAGCTGCAACATTTAGTCTGCCCCTCACAGTGTTTCCACCACCGGTCAGTGGGAACACACAGCGTTGCCAGAGTCTTGATCTCCTACATATTTAGTTTTACAGAGAGGATTTCCCAATGCCTTGTGTTTTGAGACAACAATGGACTGTCAAAGAGCCATGAAAAGCTTGGAGGTACAATGTGGTGTTTTGGAAACAAATGATATGATAAATGATAAATGATTAAACCACAAAAGTCAGACCTATTATCAATTTTAGTCCTATTGTGAAATGTATGCTCTTCATTTTGGACCCAGTGTGAGTTTTATTGTTGTTATTAAAAATCATAACGTGTATCTATTTCAAGCTTCTTATGCACTGTTTTTTTTGCATTTTGTAAATGCAATTTGCCATGTGTGGGACTGTGAGCTTAGACATAGAAGAGCAGGTTGGTATAATAACATAACACGGTTTGATTTGATTTGATTTGATCCTGTGTGTACACAGGCCTTATGCCAGCACTGTAGCATCAACATTCACAGCCAGATCCAGGTGTGAAGTTCCTCCCACTCCAAAAAAAGATATTGTGAATTATCGTAATGCTGGAGTTTGATTTAGAATTATAAATAAGTACACACATTAACAATTCTAGTACAGTTTCTATAGAAAGTTTTGAAAGTATGCCTCTTTAAGCTTTTAAAACTGTCACTTTAACTATATTGACTAATAGTGTCTCCTCAGCTAGGTGCTCTATGATGTGCTCCTTAATAAAATACCATGGCTGCTGAATAAAAGTGGCACCACAGCAACATTTATAGACCTAATATGAATACAATTTTAAAAACTTAGTACTTTGCTGCTCAGAGTGGAAGAATGAAAAAACACAGCGGACAGAAATTCAGACCACTCCAATTTCAGCCTCATGTCTTAATATGTTTCTTTTATCTGTTAAATGCAGGTTTCAATTAGAGTCCCTTAACTTCTAAGTGCTTATCAAGAACACATGCTTTCAATGCGTCACCAAGTGTTCTTTTGCTTCCCTGTAATACACGATATATTTGACTTGCTGTTCTTCATGTGTACTCTCTGTGTCCATGTGTGCCGGGTGTGTACAGATATGAAGCCATGTTAATATCATATGCTTACCATAGCTACAGAGCAGAGGACGACCTCTGAACGCTCCCTCTTAGCTGTTCCTTGGTTTTATTGCTGAGATCTGTTGTCACCCTTGTGTCATGTTATGGTTTCCTCTGTGTTATTTCAAATTCTATTCATTTGTAAGGAGGGCCTAATCTTTTCTGGAGCAAGCAAACAGTTTCTGGAGCAAGAATTAGTGACAAGAAGTAGATTTTTAACAGCGTATCATATTTATTTTTAATGCATTTCTGTAAATGGTGTGTAATAACCTTGATATTGTGTAAAAAAATCCCACATTTTGGGCAATATTCTTACTTGTGAAAAGACGACTGATACCACTCACACACAACTTGTCTCTGTCCAAAACTAACCAAATCCACGACCAGCACCTTTAAAGTTCACTGATGAACATGTTTTATTTTGTTTGTATATTCCATACAACACCCTCCCCAAAATAAAACAACAATTTTTGTACTAGGTGTAAGTTAGTTACTAAGTTAGGCGACTGTCTCTGGTTGCCCAGCAAATGGTCCTGGCCATAGACTGACATAAAGCCAGAACCAGGTCTACTGGACTTCTGGACTACTGGCAGAATCTCAGTAGAAAGAAATCTGTATTGGCGTTGGGGTGCAGCACTCTGGATCGAGATGTGCACCATAAGGAGTGCTTTCTTGTTAAATCTGTTATTGCATATGTAATGTAATTGATATACAACAAACACTGTTTTCAATATGCTTTTCTTTTAGTTGACTTTTTCTCACTCCTTTCCCCTATCGTAATCACTGGCCTCTGTAATGGAGGTATGAGAAAACGCAGGTCATTTGTCAGCTGGACAGGTGGCATTTGGAGAGAAAGCTGCAGGCAACTGAAGATCAAAACTCTCCAACTATGCCTGAGAGAATGAGGTGAGAGCCTGTGAATTCCTGCCTCACACTGGGGTAAACATCCCTCCTTCATGTCCCTGAGGCAGAAACACAGACAGGGTCAGAACCAAATTGTCCTCAAGGATAACGCAGAGCAAACACGCACTGTGGGCTTTGGATCAGTCTCAGACAATATGATCGTAAACGGATTTCATCTCTTGTCACCGACCTGCACTCAGACATGTGTACACAGTCACAGAAAAAGCACCAAATCCACTCACACAATAGGATATTTATGAAACTGAGAGGGAGAATGACTCCCTATGTAAAAAGGAGCACTACACTCTCCCTGTAATCTCTCCTGTCCCCCATGCCTTCACACGTCTTTAAATCCAGTTAAATCAGCTAAACATGTAGAGGAACCAGAGAGAGATCAATGTCAATCACAAAAGAAAGCACAGACAACACATGTCATCTTTAAATCCCTCTGCATTCCTCTCTCCATATGGAAAAATAGCAAAATAAAAGCAAAAAAAAAATATCTTTCCACATTTTCTCTGAATTACAAATTAATCTAATTTTGAGATGAAAAATGCAAATAAAACCACTCATCATTTCACCTGTCTAATAAAAAAGACTGCATGTTAAAATACACATTTTTTGAAGGATGAAAGGAATTTTATTTTGAAATAAGAGCTACTATCAAGCAAATGACATTGTACAGATAATACCTGTATACTGAGATGATGAGGCTATCCCAAAGTTACTGGATAACTGTAACAGGCTTATTACTGTCAAATATAGTGAAATGATGATTTACTGTTTTTTAAGTATCCAACTCCAGCCCATTCCCTCATAAAGACATGCTCTCACCTGTTGATTGACAGCAGTTTGCCACGAGGAGTTCATTTTCACATATTACAACAAGCTGCACTTCATGCCTACCATCATATCGTCATTGCTGGGTCCTACTGCCTGCCTGAAGAAGTGACAGTGCTGGCAGACAGTGACAGAAATGACTCACTGTTGGCCATAGAGTTTATTCACATCTAATAATATGCATAACCGAGATATAATCCTCTTAAAGATATGATTCTCTTTCATTTATCTCCCCCTTTTTGTGGGCTTAATGAGCATGCAAACTGGTTTTCAGTAACACCCTGTTTCATGTCATCAAATAACTGTATAAAAAGTAAAATCATATCTTGGAGATGGTCACTATAATCACGGCCCACAGCTGAATAAATCCATTCAACCAGTAGGGAATATGGTAACTAAGGGATTCTAGTAGATCGATGCATTAAAGCAAAATGTCTTCCAGCACAAACTTGCCTGCCTAACCTTTATGCTGTTTGCTGTTGTAGCCTGGTTATGATTAAGACAGAGGGATGTCACGTGACGCAATGTGAAGAAGATTTTAAGGTGGGAAGTTGTGTGTGAAAAGTGCAAATTGAAGCAGTTTAAACCACAAGTCATCTTGTCCCTATTGTCCCTAACCAACAAAGCAGCGTCAGGAGAACATACATTCTAGTGCTGGAATGTGTTTTTATTAGTGCAGCATGTTACGGTTTCAGTTTTCTTGGCTGGTTCAAAAGATCCAGAGCTGCACAACACATCTGCCTCGCACAGATTTCTCTAGACCTCAGTCTGCCTGCCTGGCTGTTTACACCAGCCTGTGTTATCTCTCTGCAAAAGTACCAAAAAAAAGCTTCAGCTCAGTGGCAAAGAAGAAATGGGTGCAATAAAATACACCTAACTGCAAATGATCTTGAAAATGAAACATGGATGACTGATGAACTGTATCACACTTGACATTACTGTGATATGGCTATCTCATGTTGTTCCCTCAAAGAGCTAAGTATTGCTCGTTAAATGCCACAGTAATCTAATCTCTAGTCCTTGAGGGGCCTGAAGGGGCTCAGAAAAGAGTCTGTATTAGATCCTGTAAGACAACAGTGCAAAAAATACTAAATTCAACACACTGCAGTCGATCACTCTCTACATTCAAGTAGAGATCTGAGAGTAGCAGGGTGGCATGGTTTACCTGAATAAAATTCATAAAATAAGAATTGATACCAGATATAATTGCTGAAATAGCACCACTGTTGTGAGTTGGGAGTATGGTTGTGCGGGTATTGCCATGGTAACAATAAATAGCACACTGTTTAGAGATAACAGTGAGAAGCTGCTCTGTGAAGAATGGCAAGCAGTCTAATTTGTGTTGCTGTAAATCGTAGAGGCTGAGCATGAGAGATGCTGGTGGGTGACAGCTTTTGGCAGCAAGATAACAGCATCAAGGAGCGTCTGTTGACTAACTCTGTTAGACAACTTCTGCATTATAAACAACAATACCTACAATATGAAGAATAGCTTTTTATAACCAGAAGTCTGTTTTTTTACAATGTTTGCATCAGAGAAATTCTCAGGCTTTAGACATGTTGCTGTTTAGCAAATATGATGTTTACCATATTCATCCATCTTTATTTAGTGTGATAGCGTGCTAACATGGCATGCTATGAGTTTTGCTGTTATTTAGTCATTAACTTAAGAATTTTTACCTGATGAAGGTGTTACAGGAACAGTCAGGTGATCACCAAAATGATTTAAGTTCGTCAAAAAGCTGACGTGTTTTACATTTCATGGCAATCCATTCAATAGTTCATTTTACTCAAGACCACAAATGTCAATCTCGTGGCGAAGTTAAAGGAAAAGCTGGGGCACCATTAACATAATTAGAATTCATCCCGTGAGCATGAAGGACCACATTTCATGGCAATTCATCACAAAGCTGTTAAAATATCACACATACCTTACACCTGTGAAAAGCATTGTACACAACAAACAACATATTAAAAATGATTTTGCTGAAGATGTTGTCATTGGTGGGGCTGAAAATACAGAGTGTGACTTCAGAGCAGGTCAGGACAGTAGATTGGTTTTAGCCCTTGGCAGGTGTTTAAAACCTCAAAATGGAAATGGGATGTCTTACTGGGAGAAGTGGTGAGATTCTGTCTCTATTCACACAGGATGAAGGCATGGGAACATTTTTGTGATTTGCATAAACACTGGGGATCACGTAGGAATGTTCACACAATCTTTGGCACATCTCTTGGTGCATATTGATGAATCTACAAATCCCACCAAAAGTGCTGCCACATATAACCTTTTCTCAGTAGGCAGTAACCAGCTGGTTTCTTTATTGAGAGGGTGGTGGCCAGCACTATCTGTATGAAGTCTCTGAATAGACATCTTATCAGGCTGTACTGGAACCCACTGAAGGTGAAATCCACCACCTACTGCTACAGATACTCAGATCTTGTGGTTGATGTTGAAGGAGAGGAAGAGGAAGGACAGGAAATATCTTTCATCTCCTTTTTGATTTTCCTCCTCCTGTTGCCAGGTTATCTCAACAAGAAGTGTGAATGTACAACATCTCTATACCCTGGGCCTTCCAAGCCATTCCTCTGCTTGACATTGTGGTTGCTGTGGTAAATTTCTATGATGAAGGTCAGTTAATAGGACCAAGGATGACTTGGAAGGGCTAAAGAGCTCTCCAGCTATATGTTGACTGTCCTTAATAAAGTCCATCCAAAGAGTCCTTCTAGTCCCGGAGGCTGAAACCATGAGTGACAGAGCTGACATTACAGATCTGAGAACAGCCCTTGAAAAGACTTTGTCTACAGCACATGTGCCACTGTCCTGTCCACATGGCTTGCTGATGTTGTGGCACAGCATCAAGCATCTTTGATTGAGTGAATCTTTTCCTTTTTGCAATTTCTGACATTTATCTGACCCAATAATGATTTTATTTTCTGTAGTGTTGACAGGATTAACCTTTTTCACTGAGGATATTTTTACATGTCACAGCAGGAAAGGTTCAGATGGAAACATTTTATCAACAGTGGCTAAATGTCTGTTAAGTCACTATTGCCGAATGATGCACACAGTGGTGGTATGAGCCTGTGGCCCACTGATAAAAGCCTGAAGCTTTACAGTATATTGACCCTGGAAAGATCACAAGCAGCGCACAGTTTGGCTTTAATGCAACAGATCTGCTTTTTAACTCACATGTGTGTGTCTCTGCTAGCGTTGTGAGTAAACGGTGAGTATGGCCGAACAAACAAAGAAAAGATTGATGATTACAGATGATGAAACTTGAAATGGAAACTGAAGTGAGTTCCAAAAAACACACCTGCAATCACAGTTTATTGCCAAAGGTATCACGAAAGACAAGGAAAGATTATAACTCTAAATAAGGACACGATTATCTGAATTGAAAAAAAAAAGATTTTATAAACTTTAAAATGCTGATGCAAAACAATGTCCAGGGGTGGAAGGGATGGTCTGGATTTTCATGTTATCACCGCTCCTTTAAATCAGTGATGAGTTTGGTTTGGTGATCAGCTCATGGATGATTGACTTAAACTTAAATAACATCTTGCACCTGTTAGTAACGTCACAATGGCCTATGAGATAAGAGTTAACGAGGCTTCAACTGGTGATTTCTTCTAACAAGTGTGCACCATTATCCCCAGATGAGCTGACCCCATTTATTTTAGAGTAATTCTACTGGGTGGGGGTCAGTTGTAGCTACTACTGAAATTGTGAACAACAAAAAACATGTAATCAAATGCACAACAAGTGCAGTCCAGGTGATGGTTATAACTTGTAAAAAGCAAAAAATGTACAAAAATAAGCACGCATGCTAACATTGCACAGTACTGTTTTTTGGTATTTTTATAGTCATCCTCCAGGTTCCTGCACCTCATTCGCTCTGCAGACTCGGTCACGTGACCCGGCGTGCCCTCGCCTCACCTGGAAAAGTAGCGGCCGACGTTTGAGCTGCACACGGTTACACGGGTAGCTCGCAGGCAGTAGCAGGGAGGGACGAGAGGCAGAGAGAATGAGGTTGGAGAGGCGGAGGGGGTGTGGGAGAAGGGGGGTAGAAAGGGAGAGCTCAGGACTCCCCTTCAGGCATCCGAACAAGTCTGGACTGTTCTGCTGCTGCTTGTGCTCAGCCTACTCGGAGCAGCCCGGGCGATCAGAGGCAGCTCTCTCAGAGTCTCTCCTGCAGGGATGCACACACGCACACGCCCCGCTCAGTGAGCTGCAGTCCGGCCCGATCGCGGACAGCTGCTGGAAGCTTTTTTTTTGTTTTTTGGTGGGGGGGACACCGGTGATCGGGAGTATCACTGTGGTGTTGTCCGGACGCTGCACCGGAGAAGAAGAAGGAGGAGGAGGAGGAGGAGTAGTTAGGGCGGAGAGCCGGGGCTGGATGTGCCACAGGTGGGGAGGCTGTGGCCCGGAGCACGGAGCAGAAGAGACTCCCAGGTAAGATGATGGCACAGGCTGGTGGTGGTGGGGGGGGCTTATGGGAATAATGTGCATCGGTCTGATGAAGACAGATTTAAGGGGATGTGGGTGCAAAGCGGAATTGGGAGTCGCGCACCGTTTTTGCGCGCTGCGTTGGAGCTCGACAGGAATCGGGACGCAGCTCCTGTTTTATCTGCGGTATCACACGCATGTATGGATGTGCACCGATCTGCTCTGCAAGTACGTGCTGGAAAGCGATAACTCTTATTCTGTATGTATGCATAGAGAGAGAGAGAGAGAGAGCACTTATCTAAACTGAAGCCACTCCTCAGCCTTTTTTGCTCTCCCTGCAGCAAGAGCCTTTGAACAAGACCGAGCACAACATTCATCACCCCACTTCCACCCTCTCCGAAATGTCACTTCAGCCAAACCATCAGCTTTGCAACAGCTATACTAAACTCTACCCAGGCCATAACTTAACCCCCACAGCGTTGTAATGCATTTTCAAATTAAAGGATGTGAAACCCAGACATAACCTGCAGTTATCCTCCTTTGCCCTCGCAGCAGACACTCTGCCTGCTTTGGGCTTCACTGCAGTTGATGCACAGGAGGACAAGGGGGGAGTTAACAACCAGGTTGACCTCATGTGAACTCATTTGGTGAGGGGGCATTAGTCCCGCTGCAGTCCCTGATGCTGCACCTTAGAGGGGGTTCTCACTCCTCCGCTTCCTCCCCCTGCTTCTTGTGTCTTGATTTCCTCCTGATTGTCTGTTCCACTTCTGAGGGCACCCACGACTTTGCTGTGGTTTGGCTCACGCAACGGCAAGAAGTCCCCCTATTGACATGGAGTTTTTAATAATGTCTTAAAAAAAACCTTTGGCAGAGCTGACTTTTCCTCTCTTCTGCTTCACCTTACCTTCACCCCCATCCAAAACGCACACACACTCACACTCACACACTTCCTCTCTCATCTTTTCATTCAGTGCATTGTTGCAGCCTTAAGTTTTTGATGTGCCACCCTGGTACTGGATTGCTCTGGACTGATCCCAAGTGTGTCATCTGTGGAGGTTCTGCTGCTGGTTACTGTTTGTGTTTGATGTGTTTGTGAGGGAACGTTTTCCGTCGTCCTCACCCGAAGTTAAAGAAGATAACGTTTTCACACATTTTCAGATCTTCGACTTTTTTTTTGGTTAGCGTTGGGCATTTTTGTGGAAAAATTCTGCAGCCAGAACTTTTTTGTTGAGTGGATATGTGTGTGTGTATTTTGATAGTTACTTGTGCTTAAATGGTCATGTTTATGTTGGCTTCAATTAGCTATAAACCAAGAGGGATCGACTTTTTGTCCCATTCATGTCTTTGAATGAGAAGGATAACCCATTGATGAATGCGGTTATTTCCCTGACTTAGTCAATCTGGCCTTTGTTAATAGAACTTCAAAGCTTGTGAAATACTTAGGAGGAATAATATCAGTGCTTCTTTTGAAACTTGTTTCAACAAGGGGTCACAGAGGATTCTCAAATGCTGCCATTTTCAACTTTTGTTTGGCTTGGATGAAGAAATGGACTGATTATCTGTCATTGGTGAAAAGTGAGAGATACTATACTTGACCCGAGGGTAGGGGCCAAAGGTGACAGGATTAGTCCTCTCTGGTTTGGACTCCCAGGCAGCCTCAGGAAAGGGCTCTTCTGTTCTTGCTACCAGCGGCTTGTGGCTACCAAGTACACAAAATCCCAGTGTGTGCACAAATTTTGCAGGGGTGCTTTTGGTAATTCACTGTGACACCCCGCCCTCCTTTGACCTCTCCATCCCTTTCTTCCCTCGTGTCACTCTCTGTCCCTGCGCTCATTTAGTGCTGCCTGGCTCTTACACAATCTTGTGCTCTGTCACATTGCAGTGGCCTGTGGCCCGCTGCCCCCCTGGGAGAATGGCATCTCTACCAAGCCACAGCCCTGTGATCCTGCCTGAGCTGAGCTTTCAGAAAGCACAGCCGCTGTACAGCTCCCACCAGAAGCTCCGCGATGAGTCCTAATCTCTTCTTCTTCCTGTGCCTGAAAAGTCCTTTTCTTCTGTCAAAGCTGTTGCTGACAAGTTTTCTTTTTTCGCGGTCCTCACTTGATTTCCGCAGAGGACTGTTCAGCAGCACTTTGCCACCGTGTCAGTGACTTGACTCTTAACCTACATGTTTGGTTTAATTTCCAGGTGGCCTCAAGTGGGTGTAGCCATACCCATAAGCCACTTACTTCATCCTTCTAAAAATCCAGGTGTTGAGGCCACCCGTAGGAATGTACTTAATAAAGGCTTGATGAATATCTTCGTGTGTGCTGTAATAAGTTGGTTACTCCCACCATTGGCACATGATCCAACCAGTAACTTTTTTTTTTTACTTTTATTTGAAAATACATGCTAGCAGGCTTTGTATGTATACACAGATTATAATGGGGCCTGAAAATAGAAGAGGAGAGGATTTGTGGGTGTGTTGTGGGAGTGGCAGGAAGAGGAAGAAAGGAGCTGCTCTCTGCGGTGCTTTTGACGTTTGCAGCCGCTCCTCTCAGTCGTCAGCTGGCGTTTTCAATCGCCGCCCCAAATCATTAATGCCTTTCAATTATGATCCGTTAAGTTAGCCAAGATGTAACTGCTCAGAAAAGGCTGCGGGTACAGACTGTGGTCTCGACACCTGCCTTACATAATAAAACCAGGAATAAACATCGTTTCATTAGATTCCATACAGGAAAAAGAAAAATAACATGAAAGGTGAGTGAGCCAGTGTGGTTTGTTAGGAATTGTACATAATTTCATTTTATAAGGTTAGAAGTACTTAAAATAAGTACTTTGAATCTTTAAATCTTGAAAAAGGAAAGGGGCATTGCATTTGGAACATATTAAGCTCATGTGTGCATGCGTGTTTGGGACACAAACTCTGAAACTGTTGGGTTTGTGGGCTCGGCATCTTACAGAGGAAACAAACATTTATGGGTAATTAAAAGCTTCTGGCTTCAGGCAATGTCTGAACATTTTCATTCTTGAACAAACTGAAAGAGGACAAGGGTCCTCAACGGATTCCACTGTCTATTTTCAGTATCAAATTTCTGGTCATGCTGCACTGTTTAAGCTGTATATACAATGTATGAAAGTACTTGAGTATTATCATAGATAGACACAAGTCATCCTAAAATATGCTCATTCACTCCTCAGTATTTATGCTAAGCTCTGCTAACAGGCTGCTGGCTCTGGCCTTATTTTTAGCAGACAGATAATGAGAGAGAATCAGTCTTCTCGTTTAACTCTTAAATGTATTTCCCAAAATGTCAAGCTGTTCCTTCAGAGGACCCTGTTTATCTCCTGGATGGCTAATAAATGTTTAGGCTGTAATAGCTATTGTAATAGCCATAATAGCTGTAATAACTGTGGTAAACAAAGAACCCTTTAATGTAGTTTTGAATGTGAATGTTATCATGGCTGCCAGCATGTATCAACTACAGCCGTCTTTCATGTGGCCTAGCTCTGACGGAGGCGCTCTGACAGTCTGGTCTGGGTCAGTGTTCCAACGAAATGCCAAGCAATGAAAACGACCAAATTCCAGATGATGTTGATGTTCTTTGCGTTCCTATACAGGCTCAGAAAATCACTTCTGTCTGCCGTTGTCCTGATTTCTTCTATACTACATTTCGTCAGCTTAAGTGCTTTCTCATGGTTTTGGTCCCGACACTGTTTACTTTAGCTGCCATCGCTCTACGGAGTAGATCAGAGGTTTTGTCGTTGGCTCAACATCTGTCAGCTATTTGCAGTAGCCGCTGTGTCGTGCCTCACCTCTATAACAAGGCGAATGTGAATAGGGGTTGTCATGAAGAGAGATGCTCGCCAACTGTAATGGATTTCTCTCACCAGATGAAAACTGTCACTGAAATGAGCTGAGAGTGATGGTTTTGTTCGTAACGTGAGTGGCGGTCGGTGACACTGGTGTGTAAGGGTGTCACGAGCCCTCCAAAAAAAACCCATAATGAGAAATGGCTTATTGAGAACAAATAATTATGAAGTCCTGCATTATCTGTGTCTGAAAGAACAGAAAAGGTCGAAAACATTTTTTAAACATGGTACATATTGTCCATAAGTCTCTGGCATCTGCATTCCAGACACACAGTAACCAAAGACAGATACAAATCTGTGAGTTGGAGTTGATTGGGGCATGCTGTGGAGAGAGGAATCATCCTCTTCACTCCTGAGGCAACCTCGAGAGGCCTATCTGACCAGAGGACCTTTACTTTACCTGCTCCGATCAGCCCAAAGAGAAAATGTGTAGGCAGCTTTACTGGTTTGTGTCTTTGTTGCACATTGTTTCTGCGTCTTTTGTAGCATGCATGTCCTTTTTTAAAAAGAAGCACTAGCAACAAGAGCAAGGATCCTTGTCAGAAAGAAGGCATTTACATTACATTTACATTTCAAGGCATGTAAATTGGAGTATTCAGTTACCTTAGATTCCTTTTTTTTCCTAATTTTATGCAAGACCCATGTGAAAAGTTTAGTCCATAATGAGAAGAAATTTTGGCTTTTGTGATTTAGATGCTGACAATTTGGGACTGACCGTTATAATTAATACTAATCTGAAAACACATGCAACTTAGCACACTGTAAATATGACATCAGTGTTGGATAATAATATCATCTTACTGCTTTCAGTATCATTTTAATGCAGGTTACGACCATCATTATAAGCATCATAACTTCTAAATATACACGTCTTCTATTGTCTGATTGTTTGCTGCTAAAGCATCTTGTCTTCAGATCAACAGAGGTCGTTGAAGTATGCCGGCTATTTTTCTTAACCCATCCAAGTGTTCACCTATTTTCAGCTAATTTAATTTATTTTAAGGGTTCTGCCACAGTGAGCTGTAATGTGACAAAGACGCACTTCCATGTCTGGTTTAACTCCTGTACCACAACAAATGAGAACAAATCAGACATCCAATTACTGACACAGCAGGGAGACAAACTCATTTACTTTTCACCATTTAAAGGGGAAAAAAATCAGTAAGGTCTGCAGTATAAGCCAAGAGGGAGGAAGCAATGTTTTGATTGACTCTTTTGTTTTATAATTCCACTTAATTCCAGTGGAAACAGGATGTTCAAAAGTGGGGGAAAAAAAAGTTCAGAAATGCTTTGTGCATAAATCTTGATCCAGTGTGTCAGGAGGAACAGAAGCAGAGAGGAATGAGCTCATATATTACAAAAAGAGAGACCAGGTGTGTTGAGAAGGTTTTATAATGTTCTGTAAATGTCTGTGATGTCTGCTGTGTTATACTGTCCTCAGATGTGATGATGTAACAGCAGAGTTTGGTTGATAATGTAACTCTAATATGAAGATAGTTCATATTGATGCATATTTTGAGATCATCTTCCATGGTAACATCAAGGCTTTATAAAATACAATGCAGTTACATTATAGTCATTTTCAGTGTCTACTCCAGAAATCCTCTCATTTTAGAAAGGCCAAAAACATGGCACTGGAGTAAGCTGTGCATGATAGGATGTGTTTTTTCAGTGTTACTTGTGGATGCATGACAGCATAATAGATGACAAATGAATTTATGAATGAATGATGGTTCATAGAAATACTGGGAATATTAACAGGCCACAAGCTAAATTGCAATGTGTGGGTGCCCATTTGCAGAGAAAAGAACTTACCAGCAGTAATACCAGTGTACAACAGTGATATATTAAAGTGAGTCACAGTTGTGAAGGCTGCTGTGGTGGGTTGTCAGTGCAGTGCCCAGTAAGCAGCAGTGGCAGTAGCAGTAGATGTGTAGACAATTTAATAGACGAGCGGTGCACTCTGTTATGTGAACATGTGTTTATGTAGCAGTCAGACACATCAGCTACAGGCTAATGATGGCATACACCTACCTTAACCCAACTACGAGCTCTGGATATAGTCATTATGGTAGTTGGGGAATTGTGTATTCAGGGTGCCACAACGCTAACACCCTGAAACTGTAACAAGCAAAGAATGTGGACCTCATGCGGACTGGTATAATAAAAGAGACTTCACCCGGTAGTCAGACAGACACTGAGGAGAAGAAAACACGTTCAAAGGGATGAGGCTGGCAGGCAGGATATCAAAGATGCTAGGTGGGTCAGAGCAGGTACAGGCAGGAACAATGGCTTGAACTCTCAGGCGGCGTAGACAATCTGACAAATAACAGGGCTGAACCACCCTCGACATATGCTGAGGAACAAATGACTCATGGGACGCAGCTGAACAGGAAAGTGACAAGATCAGGAGACTAGCAGAAACAGTAAATTCAATGAGGATGGCAGCGCTTCATCTAACAGGAGATGGTTACAACTCAGAGACTAGTATGACCTGGAGACATGAAGGAAGGGAGGAGGAAGGAGCGGGAGTAGTTATAGCCTAAAGGAAGTCTGCAAGCCTGTATACTGTAAATGCATTTTTTTAACTACCTGCTAACAAATGGGTGTTTATGATAAATGTTAAAATCATCACAATATCAAAGTTTCTGTAATTTGATCTAACCATTTTTTGTAGTGAGTTTTAATAGTTTCTACAATAATAAGAAGATTTATTTGCCCTTTGTGTGCCCAGGTTGTGAAGATGTGGAGCTGGGTTTTCACTGTGACCGTCCTCCTGTCGTCCGTGAAACGGGCAGAAGCTCAGGGTATGAATAAGTGTGTTTGTGTGTAAGTTTGCGTACTGAAATGTCTTTGTGTGCTCACATGTATTCTCCATCACTCGTATTCTCAGGCAGATGTAATAATGTGCAAGCGGCAGATATTGTTTTCCTGGTTGACGGGTCTTCCAGTATCGGCCGAATTAACTTCATACAGGTGAAGGGCTTCATGGCTGGTATTGTCAAACCGTTTGCCCCCTTTGTTGGCGAGTCAACGATACGGTTTGGGGCCATACAGTATAGTGACACCTCCAGGTAACTGACATTAATGTTAACCTCGTTACTTTCCTGTGCACACCACCAAGACAAAAGATCTCACTGCAGGTGCAAATTTATCTCCCTCCAGGGTTGAATTTACATTCACTACCTATCTGAACGGCACTGAGCTGGTCAACGCCATAGAGAATCTGAATTATAAGGGTGGAAACACACGCACCGGTGCTGGCCTCAAGTTTGTCGCTGATAATTTCTTCAACCCTGCGTCCAGTCGGAACGTCCCAAAGGTCTGAGGAGCTGTTTCATTATTAGAAATCTCTACTTTTAACAAAGAATTTCTTGTCATTTTGATTCTGTCTGTGGGTCCTCTTTTTATATTCAGATCACGATCCTGATCACAGACGGGAAGTCTCAGGACAGTGTAGAGGAACCAGCACAGAAGCTGCGTAGTCAAGGAGTGTATGTTTTTGCGGTTGGTAGGTGTCTCATCTGCAGTTTGTCCTCTCTTACTGTGGTTTGGATTAGTTTTTTCAGACTTGGATGAGAGCTGCTGTGACATCTTCTTTGTTTTGCCATTTTTCCTGTTTGTTAGGTATAAAGAGTGCAGACAGGAGTGAATTGGCTCAGATCTCCTCCCAGCCCAGCAGTGATTTCACCTCCTTTGTTGGGGAGTTCAAACTGCTCAACACACTTCTTCCTCTTGTGAGCCCTCAAGTGTGCTCCAAAGCTGGAGGAGTATATGCCAGCGATGGTATGTGGCTTGACTTAAATAACATTATATCAGTATACTAAAATACACAGTCACAAATGTGTGTCTGACTATCTCAAACTATAAACCTGCATTTAAAGTGATGAATGTCTCATTATGCTTCCACCCTCTCCTCTCCTCTCAGAGGCATTCACTGGTCCGTCCAACATTCAGTTCACAAGCCAGACGTCTGATTCTCTCAGGTTTCGCTGGAGTGCAGCAGGGGGGCCTGTGAGTGGTTATGTGGTCCAGTATGTGCCGCTCTCCGGCCTGGGTCAGCCTATCACAGCAGAACTGCGTCAGGTGAGTCGAGGTGTTGGAGAATTTTCCTGATACATGAGCTTTGGTATGGCCTAGATCAAAATAGCAAATTGCAGTTTTAGGAGCCAAAGTCAGTCCTGCTGTTTAAGAGCCTTCAGGCTGAGTATAAACTTGTCTAATGGGTGGATCTTCTTCATGTAGATGCTGTAGAGATTAAAATTTGGCAGAGCGCAGAGTGAAATTCCCTTCTCTGTACTCTGGCAGACAAAATGAAGATAGAAGAAAGCCATAGCTCAGCCATCTGTCATTA
The DNA here is from genome assembly GCA_023238725.1 of Scortum barcoo. Classification (NCBI taxonomy): domain Eukaryota; kingdom Metazoa; phylum Chordata; class Actinopteri; order Centrarchiformes; family Terapontidae; genus Scortum; species Scortum barcoo. Next base: position 17,274,686 of record CM041537.1, read on the forward strand.
TCTATCTATCTATCTGCCATTCGCTTTGCAAAATCCTGTTTTTGGCTTGATTGTTTACAAAGATGACCTCTCTCTCTCCCTGCAGGAGACGGTCTCTGCCAGTCAGAGGACCTTTACCGCACGAGAGCTGAGGTCAGGCACAGACTACCTGGTGACTGTCATCGCCCAGTACCCCAACAGTGTGGGAGAGTCTGCCTCTGCCAAGCAACGAACCAGTGAGTAACTATCACTCAAGACAGAACCATTAACATTAATCTTATCACAACCGTACACCTGCAGTGTCTTATTTTTTCTCCTCATACAGGGTCTTTGCCAGGGGTCTCCAGTCTGCGTCTGGTTCAGGCAGGCTTCTTTTCTCTCTCTGTGGGCTGGGATCAGCCTTCATCTCCTGTCCAGGGCTACAGACTCACCTATGGGCCACGAGGTCAGACACACACACACACACACACACACACCTCTGTTTGTATTTCTCACATATTTCTCTCTGTCTGCCTCTCTTTTGACTTGTGAATTTGTGTTTTTGTAAACTTACAGTACAATGAAGAATTACAGTAAAAATGAAGGAGGAAAAGAAGTTACAGTAGTCAATAACATTTAACCTGTTGATGGCAAGTTGGAAATATGTTGAGAATGTACAAAAGTCACAGCTGAGTATGGAGAACATGAGCTTTGCCTTAGCGCCTTAACCCCCTCAGGCACTGGCTGTCAGTAAGGATTTTATTGCCCAGCCATTACCTTAAATATCAAATACATTTTATCATCCCCCATCTTGAGATTAAATAGACAGTGAAAACCTTTACTTATGTCACGGATCATAATTTTGCATTTCTAGAGACAGGGTGTGGCACACATCATAACAGTGTGAAGATGTCTGGGTGCTTGTGCCATGATTCAGGAGAGAAAAGTGGCCCCTGAGGGCCTGATTTAAACAGTTTCTCCCCTTGAACATGTGGCAGGAGCGCCAGTCTCACACGGAGCTCCTCCTCTGACTAGCTAGCCTGGCATGTGTGTGAGAGTATTTAAATGAGGTCAGTGTGTATCTTGTAATGAGAGGTGCAATGTTTCTACCTGTTCCTGTGTCTGCCGGTTCTAGCAAGCATGCACCTTTGCCACGGATCATTCAGACAAACAAGACACATACTGACAGACACCCAAGCACACACAGGACATGCACACACACAGGCAAAAACACCTCTTCTCTATAGTACTGGCTGGCTGCCGTGTTTAGGAGAATTAAGTAAACTTAATGAAGTGAGGACATGTGCCATATTTTTCCAGCTTGTGTCATCAGCTAATTTGTGTAATGACAGACTGTACAGTCTAATTTGTGACTGCACTAAATGATCTCCTGCATGTCCTCTATGTGCCCCATCTATTGTGTGTTTGGAAGAGCAGGTCAGCCAGCATCTCAGCTGTTAGAGCAGTCCTTGTCTGCAGACTCCACATCCATCACTTTGGAGTCGCTTGAGCCTGACACGGAGTATGTCATCAGCCTCTACCCCCTGTTCCCCCGAAACTCTGCATCTCCATCCGTCCTCAATGCCCGCACTTGTGAGTCCAACCTGCAGCCCATTATTAATGACTTTTTTACTCTTATATGATGATGCTTCTAATTCGATCAGTAATAATCAACAAACATGGTATAATGCAGTTTTACATTTTGTAATGAAGTTGAAAAATGGAGCAATGTTAAAACAAGTGTATGTTCAGTATTGCAGTACATGTACAATGATACTGGCTCCTTGTGGTTTGGAATGTGTTTTAGCATACTGGCAAATATTATTCAAAGTGTGTGTGCGTATTCATGTTTTTGCATGTATCAGTGCGCCTTGAGGCGGTGCAGCAGTTATCAGTGGAGACAGTGTCAGAGGGCAGCGTTCGTGTGCGGTGGAGAGGCGTCAGCGGAGCGCGGGCCTACCGCCTCGTCTGGGGACCGTTTACAGGTCAGGACGAAGCAGACAGCAAAAACAACAGCTCAAATTTTTGTGTGTCATTATTTTGTTTTAGCAAATCTGGATATACACGTCATTATGTTTTGTTTTGTTTTTTTTTTCTGTTTCAACAAGGTCGAAATGTGGAGAGTGTGGAGGTTGCTGGCGACAATACCTTTCACACTTTGCCCAGACTGCAGCCCGACACCGAGTACATCATCACCATCATCCCGCTGTACACTGAGGCCAACACAGAAGGCCCTGCAACGACGACCAGGTTCAAGATAGGTAGGTGTGGTTTCAGCAGATCATCGCCAAGCATCTCTCTCTCTCTCTGCGTCTTTCTCTCTGTTCTATTTCTGTGCCTGTTCATGTTTCTTAAATTAGTAATTGTTGTAAAGAATGCTTTCTCAATAGTCGGTTCCCCTCTGTTGTGTCCTGCCAAGTACCAGGACAGGAAGCGGTGAGAGAAGACGGCCAACAGTCCTCCCTGCTGTTTCTCTCTTCTGAAAACCTTCACATGTTACTGTTTAGCTCTGTTTAAGAAACATTTCTAGCACACCTACACACTTATTATACACACACAGCATCTGTCTCTCGTGACTAATGCCCATATGGTGTCACTTCAGTCAGACTTGTGCTATTTGAATGGAGGCTGAGTCACTGCCGGGCCCAAAGCTAAAAGACAGGGAGGACGGAAAGGCTTTGTGTGGCCTAGTTCTGCTATCAAAGAAGTGATATATATATACAGTCCTCTGAACACTGTACACCGTGGTAACTTGTTTCTCTCTTATTTGTTCCGGTGTAAACCAGAAGAGCAACAACTGTTTGTTGTGTCTGTGGTTTGTGATGAGTCATCTGTTCCTTCTTGTTAGGAAAAAATGTGGACCTTTTTCTTTTTTTTGCTTTTAGTGAGGACCACATTGATCTTCATACATGAAGCACTTGTATAAATTTACAAATATATTATTAACGTATACATTGATAACAGTTTTCCAACATGTGGGATGCCTAACATTAAGTCCAAAACAATACATGAAAGACTACATAAGATTTAAAGCTGAAGTACATTTATTTTACTTTTAAATGGATTTTGTTTTGTTTTTCTTCTTCAGCACTTCCCACCACTTCAGTAACTTTGCATGACATTCAATCAAGCATAGTGTCTGTAGTGGAGTGAAATGTTGAATTTGGTAGTGTATAGTCTGGCTGTCAGGCAGGGACATCAGTGGGTGCCTTTTCACATGCTGGTTTGTAGACTTTTTTCTTTGGCCTGTGTGCTCCCCACTGATACTGCTCACATACAGTACGAGGGAGAAAGTGTTCATGTGTGTCTTGGGACTTTGTCACAGAGTACATTTCCTTTGAACCAAGACATTCAGTACACTGGCAGCCTGAGGCTAGAGATGTGGTATTTAGCCTGAAATAAAAAAAAGCTCCATAATTATGATGCATTTAGCTGTCAATGAGCGAATACTGGCACCTCCTTAAACAGTAGTTTTTGTATCATTTTACAACAGATTCCTGAACCCTAAAGATAAGAACACTGAAGCTCACAGATATGTGCAGGTTGTGTATGTGAATATGTGAAAAATACGTCTTGCTGTTGAACAAATGAATTGCAGGTTTGGAAGGGTTTCAGAGTGGCATGCATATTCATGATCAAATAGAAAAGCTCAGGCACTTAAACCCCACCTCTCATGATGTTTCTCTACACACCTTATAGAATCTCTGCTACACTTTACCTAATGACACTAGGAACAGTTATTTTCCTGTCATTCTTGTAATTGTCAATAAGACATGATGGACGTGATGGACGGTGTGACATCTTTGCAAACAAACCAGAATTTGTAGATACAAGCCTGCAGCTGCATAACAATGGGTTTATGAAAATGTGATTTCTTTCATTTTCTGAGCAGCAAATTTAATCTAAAATTTTAATTAACTGCTACTGTGGCAGCTGTTGTGAGTGTGTGTGCGCGGGAGTGTGGTGATTGTGGTGAAGGTTTTGATTGTGTTGGCTGAGCCTGCAGAAGCTGGCAGCACTCTGGTCTTTATTAAGCGAATCATAATGTCTCAAGTAAATTGACTCATGCAGTGTTTCACATTTCAGCCACAGTAGTTGCAGTTAAGGGCAGTAATGCAGTTTTATATTCAAAGGATAGTTTCACTTTTTTTCCAAGTCTATCTTAATACAATACTCACCCGCTCGTACTCTATGTACATTACAGTTGTATGTTGCAGTCATTCTTCATTCCTGTCCATACTGGCCAGAAAGAGATTCCTTCTTAAAACAAAATAAATGTGGTGTTTTGTTTTAAAGTAATGGTGGACAAAAAACACAGCCCTTGTTCTGTGAAAAAATGTACTCTAAATTTCAAACGAAGTTACTACACTTGATTTCACAGTTGTTTGCTGCTGAAGTCTAATTTTAGCTTCAGCAGAACAGAGATTGTGGATTTTAGTCACCCATCACTTCAGTTAAAATCACTGCCAGCACGGACAGAAGAACGATTACAGCAGCCAATAAACCTTTTCAGTGTGCAAAGAGGTGTTTTTAGTAATACTAGAAAAAAATGTGAACCCATCTCTCAACATTTTCCATTAATGGATTCATGGGAATTGAGCTTTACTTATGAAATATTACACAATTCCTTTCATATTATATAATTTGTGTTTCCCTTAGAGCGTCAGGAGCAGCAGGTCCTCAGAGCAGCTACCACCGGTCCCTCCTCGATCCGTCTCACCTGGAGAATCATTCAGTCCTCTCAAGGGTTCCGCCTGGAGTGGAGGGCGGGGGAAGGTGAGACGCGCGTGTCAAGTTCACACTCAAACATTCACTCGCTGGAGTTTTAAGCAGGAGATGTTTTTTTTATTTTGATATATAATATGTGTTAACTAATGCAAAACCAAGACTTAACAAGGAATCGTAATGAACTTTGTAAGTACAAAGTATAGTTGGTTTGAATCTCATTTTGTGAATGATTTTAATGAACTTTCTTATACCAGCTCCACTTTTGAATTGCAGGTAGTAGGAAGTATATACTGATAATGTGGGTACAGTGAACATAAATCCACTAATCATGGGCTGTTACTCCGTCTCCAGGAGGCCGTGTCCAGAGCCTGACCTTCCCTAGAAGCACTAACACCTATGAGCTAACAGGCCTCCAGCCCAACACAGAGTATATTATCACCTTGTACACCCTGTTCGAAGGTCGCGAGGAGGCCACACCTGTCTCCACCACATCCAGAGGTCAGTTACTCTAAATGTGGTGGGGTAAAATTCCAAGTACATTATGTTGTAGTGAAGTTATGTGTGTTTTAAAAGTCCTTTTGTGTTTGTATTCATTTTAACCGAGTGTCCGAATCCTCTGATGTTGCAGAGGAGCAGCCAGTGGGGGGAGGTGTGTCCAACCTGAGAGTTGTGGAGTCTCTGGGCAGCACCGTCAGGCTCGGCTGGACGGGTGTCGCCGGGGCCACCCAGTACCGCATCATTATCCTGAACACAGAAAGTACACTGGCTGATTTTATTCTTTATTTTAACATGTGTTTTCTCTTATTTTTTAGCGCCCAGTTATGAATGAAAACTTGCCTGTGAGAATAGTGTATCTGTGTGTTTCATGTCATGTCAGCGGGGACAGAAGAAATCCGGATTATCCCTGGAAACCAGACGACCCTCGACCTAAGAGACCTGACAGTGGAAGTGTCCTACAGTGTCAGTGTCACAGCGCTGGTGGGACAAAGTGAAGGAGACCCAGTTACTGTCTACATCAAACCAGGTGGGTTGCGTAAGAGTAACACTGTGCTGCTGGATAACTAAAAAGTCTTCTTCTGATTTTTACTGTAATTCATAGTCTACTATCTTTTTTTATCTTGACATTTGACATGAACTTTTCTATACGCTCACGTTAAAAGATTTATGCATTGAATGTTTGCCACACGACGCCTTGTGTGCCCTCCATTACAGAGCAAAGCGTCGGCAGAGTGACTAACCTCAGAGTGATAAACGCAAACAGTCGGAGAATTCGAATTGCTTGGACAGGTGTTACTGGGGCAACTAGGTACAGGGTTACTTGGAGACAAGGCACCAGTAAGTGTTTTGTAATGTGTCTGTGAATAGTCAGTTTTTTATGTGCATGATTTTATATTCCCTTATGTGCTGCCTTGCAGGTGCGGAGCAGTCCCGTCTTCTTGGGGCAGAGGCCACAGCCTTTACTATAGACGGCCTGCAGCCAGATGAGGCGCTGGTAATTGGTGTTGCAACTGTTGTTGATCAGCGCGTCGGAGAAGTGGTCTCACTGACTTCTCGGACTAATCCAAACGGAGGATCAGTGTCTGGCCTTCGCATCATTGATGTCACTTCTCAGAGGGTGCGCATCGCATGGGCACCTTCCGCCAGGGCGACCGGCTATAAGATCATTTGGCGTCATGAAGATGGTGAGGAATGTTTAGCATTAATACTGAATATTGTACAGACAGAACATACATCCAAACAGGGCAATATAATGAAGAGTTAAAGTAGGGTTTAGATTTGTGTAGTGATCTGAATATCAGCCTCTTGTTGGAGAAAGACACACATTTCTACATTTCCATCTCTTTGCTGTGCTGTGCTTGATGCAGGAACTGAGGAGACTCGGATCGTGCCCGCTGATGTCTCTTCCTTCACCATCGATGGACTACAGTTGGATTCAGTCTACAGCGTGTTAGTTTCTTCACTGATTGGCTCTCGAGAAGGGAGTCCTTCCACCCTGAATATCAGAACAGGTATCCATCAAATACACAAGATTCTGAGTGACTTTAGGCTATGAATAGTGGGATGCAAATAAAAAAAATTGGTATGATTGTTTCATGTCCTGACCTTCAGATTCAGATGAGACTTTGGTTGGGACTGTAACATCACTCCAAGTGCAGGAGACCCGTGGGGAGGTTGTTAGAGTCACTTGGGTCGGTGTGCAGGGAGCAACGGCTTATCGTGTGACTTGGAGGAGAACTGACGGTAGATACACTGCTGTTCCTTTTAATTTTTGTCATCAGATTCACTCATATCATTTCGTAGATATTCATAGGCATGCCATGTTTGACTTGAATGGAAAATAAGTTCTATGATGGATACTTTATGGCAGCCGATCCGTGTTGCGCTACTCATTGTTGCAACTGTGTGCTGCTGTAGGTGGTGAAGAGAGGAGTCAGCTGGTGGGGGGTGATGTGACAGCAGTGGACTTAGACAGGTTGGACCCTGGAGCCCAGTACGAGGTGCAAGTCAAGGCTTTTGTTAATACCAGAGAGGGAACTCCTGTGTCTGTCAGAGTCACCACACGTGAGTCCTGTTGGTGAGACCACCAACATATCAGAGGCATTTTTTTACTTGCACATTTCACTTTACAGACAGGCTCACTTTTTAATCTGTGCAGCGGTCTGCACATGCTCAGTGCAGGCTGGTGTCTCAGCTCTTTCTCATGGATGTAACTACAAGTTTCTATTTACATTTCAAGTCCTTTTTTTTTGCCTATACGCATGTAAACAATGTCCAGTAAAAATTTATCTACACTTTGCAACCAAGGCTATTCGGTATTTCAAACGTCATGAACTGTAATAAACAGTTCACTATGTATTTTAGGGTTTTATCAGTCTTTTACCACTTCACTGATTAAACTTTTATCATATTATCTTCATTTTCTTGTTATGATCTGACCTAGTTCTGCTGTGTAATAAAGTAAATTCAAATCAAATAGACTCTTCAGACACTATTCAGTCAGATTACAATCAATTCAATATGAATTCCAAATGGTTTCAAGCACTTAATTAGAAAATGTAACTTTTCAAACCTTCAAAACACCATATTAAAATGTAGGCATTCCACGGAATTCCACGCCTACAAACACTTAATCAGAGCCTATACTAAATCAATAAATTAGGTCATCATCTGACTGCTCCTTTGCTGCTCGACATTTTATGCAGACAAGACGGTATGGACAGTCATGCCTTTGTAAAGTAAAACCTTGAACTTAATGTGTCAGTTATCATTGAAGTACAGTCTTTCTTATGTGCAATAGTTTTGTGTCTATGGAAGAGGAGTTCCATAGTTTTTGAATTGAGTTTTTTTTTTTTCAACTGAAATTCAACTGAAAACAAAATTTCACATGTGGTACAAAATATTATTATATTTTAAAAACATATTGTAATAATATTTTCATAAATATATTGGAAGAAAAGTCAAATCCAATGTCAAAATGTGTTCATCACTGCGTATTTGCTGATTCTTCATATCCGTATTTACAGCTGGTACCTTCACCCCCCCTCCCTCATTACCTTCCACAATTTTACGAGTGGCAGAGGTTACCCAGAGCTCTGTGCGGCTTGGCTGGAATCCTCTGCCAGGTGCCACAGGATATATTCTACGCTGGAAAGAGGAGACAGGTGAAACATGTTATTATGCGTCTTATAATTTATTTCTTTTGGACTCTCATATGCCAGCTCTGCAGTCCTATCATTTAAACTTTCACGTTTCTCAGATATCGGTCGAGGCTTGTCTGTTACGCTCCCCGCTTCGTCCAGTTCCTACCAGGTAACTGGGCTGCGTCTCGGCCGTCAGTATCGCTTCACCGTGCAGCCCACCTTTACGAATGGATTGGGAGCAGAGAGCTCTGTCAATGAACACACTGGTAACACACCACCAAATGCCACTTCATATACTTTCCATACCTATAAACCTTAAGGATTCTTTACTTACTCCTGTAAAACATCTCTCTTCATAGTGTGTGTGGGCGGACGTCTGGATGTGGTGTTTCTGGTTTCTGCATCGACCGATCGGATCAGCCTTGCAAGACCTCTGAGGGAGCTCCTCACAAGCATAGCTGGGTCGCTCAACACTATTGGACCTCGGGACTCACAGGTACTGGTCTTGAACAATAAAAAAGAACATGGAGAGCACAAGGTTTAGCTGTGTAGCCAACACAATGATTATTTTCTGTCTGTTTCAGATGGGAGTTGTAGTGTATGGTTACAGACCCAAAATATGGTTCCTGCTTAATCGCCACGGCAGGTCTGACACACTTATTCAAGAGATCCAGTCCACACCCTTTGATGAAAGTCCAGGGAATAATATTGGTCAGTTTTTTTTCTCCATCCTCTCTGATATAAATCCTTCTCCCGGTGTTTTCCTTTTGGCGTGATTAGTGAGTTTAATCCCTGTGGCTGCTTGGTGTGTGTGTGCGTGCGTGCATGTCAGCAGTTATGATATTGTCTGTCTCCCTCTGCAGGCGAGGCTGTGACTTTCACCAGGCAGTACATCCTGACTCCCTCAGCCGGACGGAGGCCGAGGGTTCCTGGTGTTGTTGTCATCATCGCTGACAGAAAATCAGCTGACAACCTCACTCTCGCAGCAAGCGGTCTCAGGGCTTCAGGTGTGCTGCAGCATAACAACAAGCAGTCGTCTGTAGAATGATTCGCTTTAACCTCTTCGATGTAACTAACTCTGTCCACCATATAACAGGCTGCATCTTGACAATTTAATTTAGGAGTTATTTTCTGCCACAGAAGTGTATGTAAACTGATTTGAGAAAAAAAACTGTCCTCAAGGATGTTTGTGTGTGTGTGTGTGTGGGTATGCTAGGTGTGACAGTGTTAGCAGTGGGTATAGACCAGGCGGATACTGAGGAGCTGCGTCGGGCAGTGACGGATGCCAGCACCCAGAACATCCTGTATATCCGTGACGCCGCACAGTTGGACTCCCTACATACTAATCTGGCAGACATGCTCTGTGGTATTGCCAGAATACCAGACGTAAGAAGAACCTGGAAAAAAAACAAATGTTTTGTTCATAATCTTGTGTCAGGCTTGGCATGATCTCGCAATGACCAAAACAACACGTTTTCTATTGTTGTGTCAATAAAATACCATGAGTCCCTGTTCAGCTATTAGATGCACAAATGCCTCATTTGGAAGTAGATTGTGCCAAATGTTGTTTATGGTATTTTGTGGCTTATATATGGCAATAGCATGGAATTAAATTATATTAATAAAATAGTATATAAGCTTAATTTTTTTATCCTTGTCCTGTTTAGGGAGGTACAGGTCCAGGACCGTGTACCGTTCAGTGCCCTCAGGTGAGTTACTCTTTAAGTGTACTTCCTTACTGTATTCAAACTTTTCATTGTTAACGCAGATTCAGTTTATTGAGCAGACTGTGCTTAGGCTTTGATGAAGGTATTGTGAATTTGATGACTACCAGTAAACATCCCTCTTTTTTTCCTCCTCTTCTTTTGCCTTTTCCTCCCTACTGTACTGTATGATTGTTAAGTTTAACCTCTTCTATTTCTTTCTAGGGTGAGAAGGGAGAACGTGGAGAGAAGGTACAGTGCACAAAGTTGCGACGTTTGTCACAGCTCTTGTTGTAATTTGCATTTTCAGATGTTATGTTCTCATCTTTGGTTTGACTCCACAGGGTGAAAGAGGCAGAGATGGTATAGAAGGACGTAAGGGAGAACCTGTGAGTCATTCATCAACACTGACGTATAACATTGTACAGATTTTTCATGATATTGATTGTTCATAGCAATATGGTGTGTGTGTGTGTGTGTGTGTGAGATGTAGGGTCGCAATGGTGTGCCTGGTAGGGACGGCCCCAGAGGGCCTGAAGGACGTCCTGGTCCGCCAGGCCCCTCTGGCCCCATTGACCCCTCACTGGGGGTGAAAGGCGAAAAGGGGGAGAGAGTGAGTAGAACTAAGGCCTTAATCAAAACTATACAAACTTTATAAGGACTCATGTAACAAGCAGATTGTTTTCTGCTTAGGGTTTTCCTGGCCTTGATGGAAGTCCAGGGTTGCCAGGACGACCAGGATCTCCCGGAAATGCAGGGGTCCCGGTGAGTAGAGGGGTCAGAGCCCATCGGACATGTTCATGTTGTTGTATCAGCACAGAGGTAAAAAGTGACGTGACCTTTGTGTCTGCAGGGTTCACAGGGCCTGCCTGGTATCAGAGGAGACCCAGTGAGTAACCCTCCTTTTCCTGACCTGATGTGTGTGAAGGACACCTGAATTTCCAGTGCAGTGCTTCTTAAGTTTGTTTCTGTTGCTCTAGGGTGAACCTGGTGTGACCGGGCCACAAGGCCCAAAGGGCGTTAAAGGTGAAAGGGTGAGCTGAGCCATTTCTAACATTTCTCTGAACCCGCCTCACAAGTGTTGCTGTTGAAAGTGATGTAGAAAGTGTGTGTCTGTTCATGGTGCATTGCTGATGTTTCAGGGTGAACCGGGCCCAGTCACATCTGGAGGGGGTTTTCCAGGGAGGAAAGGAGAGCCAGGAATCCCGGGAATACCGGTAAGAAACAAAAAGCCATCACAGAATATTTTCAAACAACCATAAGACAATCACATGATAATGATACACACGGTCACAACATGACAACAAGTAACTTTTACCACAACACAAAAAATAGCTTTTTTTTTTTTTTACCACATTTGTCATAAAGGGACTTACACACATTTTCGCCTGTAGACTGATGTCCAGCTCCAACAAGAGGTCGCATGCTGCTGTCCAGATGTTTTGGATGTACAATGTCATTTCTATGTATCAACCAGTGTTTGCGTTGTGTACTAAGGGTACTCCAGGAGAGCCAGGCAGAGACGGGGCCAAAGGTACCTCTGGACTTCCGGGGACACCGGGTCAGGATGGTCGCCAAGGTTTACCAGGAACGCCAGGACTCTCAATTAAGGTTAGCCCCCTTCCCCTGCTGCTTCTCTGCATCTCTTTCAATTAAGAAATGAACTTTCTTATACAGTTTTACTTTCACAAATGCAAAATGAAGTTTTTCCAAGATGCAGTGGGCAAGATTTTCACCATTCTCAAAAAGTGGCCCAAAAGTTGCTGATTTCACGAATTTTGACCAGTTCTGATGTTGGCTCTGCTCACATCTTCAACATGTACATGTGACAAATCTAACTTCATAATGAAACTGCAGTGAGCATCCTCCTGTGCTGATAAGGCTGGAATTACCAGTGTTAGACCTTTTGCTGTGGTCATCACTTTAGAGTGAAATATGGACCAGCTGGGTTGGTAAATATGAATATGTAATGATACATAATAGAATTAAAATGATTGAAACTGTTCTTCCACTGCCATTTGGTGCACAGAACACGCAAACTTGCTTGGGCACCTTACATTGCATTACATTACATGTAGACAAAAATATAATATAATATAATAATTCTTTGGCACAAACAATTATCTTTTTGATGTTGGCACTTTTTAGTCTGGTTAAATTGTTTTATCTGGTTCTAGTAGAAGCAGTTAAAGATTTCTCCATGTTAAATTGCATGGCCATGTTTCTCTCACAGAAATCTGCACTAGTCGAGAACACAGGACGGTCTTCCTGTGTCTACTTTTCTTGCTCTGTGATGCATTTTTGTTCATTTGAATTTTTCTCTTTGGGAAAACAAACTGAATCAAAGGGAGAACTCTCCAATTATACAAACAAATCAACTGATTAAGACCAGAGGAAACACACTCTAGGTATGAATACTCGGTGATGTTAAAATAACAACCATTTCAAAACCTTCCATCAAAGCGCATTCTCTCATTTAGATTTCATCAAGAGGAAACTGTTATAGTCAGACTCATGCACATGGTGGTAGCATTGAGCCACTTAGATATTTAATTTAGTGGAGGCTCAAGCATTTACTCAGTGTGCCAGTAAAGGTAATTTTTGTCACACTATATTTTTAATGAAAGGTATCATTTTTAAAGTCAGGGTCTTTATAGAGATCTAAAATGTGTTATTTTACTTTTTGCCCTGCAAATTTTAAGAGGAACTGCGCACAGACCCTTTGTTATATTTTCCAGCGTAGGCCCCAAAAATTACTTTGATGTGTAATAGTTGAGACAGATACTCATGATATTTCTAGTAAGCGTCCAGGACAGAGGACAGCTTCTCTGAAAACTCACATGAATTACACCATTTAACTTTTTTTAAGTTAAGTATTGATTCTCATTCTGAGCAAACTAACACTGGAACAATCTTCAAATGTCTCAGTAATGTTTTGTGTGGATAAAAAAGAATGACTCTTCACTTATTTCTGTAGTTTCAATAATTTAGTTTTCTTTCTGGCACTGCATTGTCTTTGTCTTTCCCTTCATCATTTTGCCTTAATGTAGAGATACAGAGGCAGTTTTTTTTGTGTATGAATCAAGCTCTGGGTATGTGTGTAGATTATAGGCTAAATTATCATAGAGAAGCTTTCCCTGACAACAACGTTCAACATCCTCTACCTTTTTTTTTTCCCCCCTCTCTCTCCTCGCCTCTCTTTCCTTCTGCAGGGAGAGAAGGGCAGCACAGGAGAGAGGGTGAGTCACACCGTCAACAGCTTGTCCTCTCATTGCTCATTGCAGAAATATCATGAGGAGCACGCAAGCATAATGATCCTCAGCTTTATCTCTCTTTGCTGACAGGGACCTCCAGGAGTCGGCAGCGGGGTGGCTGTGAAGGGCGAGAAGGGCTCCCCAGTAAGCGCCGTCAATCACTGCCAATGTGCTGACATCTTTAGTTAGCAGATGAATCCTGTGTGTATGAGGAGGGTTATTTTGCATTTACTAATTGCCTTTTTATTATCAGGGTACTACAGGTCCTCCAGGAGCTCTGGGTCCTAGAGGGCCAACAGGACCACAGGGCAGCAAAGGAGACAAGGTAGCCACAGATTGATTAAGTGCATGAGTGTTTGAGCATGTAAGGCGTTTATCTCAGAGAAATGGCTTGTGGTTGTTTTTCAGGGCGACAGTACTGAAGGGCCGCCTGGACCTCCAGGCAGGCAGGGAGAGCCTGGCGACAGGGTAGGTTGAACACACAGTTTTTTCCTAAGGCTGATGTCATGATGATGAATGTATTTTTTGCACAGCATGAATACAGTAAGTAGTAGAAAGCACTGATACCTATGCTTGCACATCCTCGTCACAACCATCATAATGTGAAAACTTCACATAGTAAATCACAAAGTAAAAGAAAACTGATTTTTGGAGAATGCATGCTTTGGGGAAAGTGCTGGAACTTGCACAAAGAAGGTTTGTGTCAGATGTGGTCATTGCCAAGTCCCATAAAACGTTGCAGGATTTCATGTTTTTTTGTGCAATTGGTACCTGCATTTACCCAATGACTTTAAAAATCATGGTAATTTATGCCAATTGGGCTATTAAAAAATTCAAAACACTTAAAGGAAAGTGCTGTAGAATAAAAAACAAACAAACAATAACCTTTTCAGGGTCATGCATGTTATGTTGTGCATCTCATTTGGTAAATACTGGATAAAGAAGCAGAAAGTGGCTACAGAGATACATGTTAGACCAATTCAGAAAGAATTACGCATCTGTGCATCACAATTAATATCATATAAAGTGCTCTATAAATTGCCACATGGTGGCGCTATACAGTTAAAACTGTTCAGTTCTCTCTTCTTCCTCTCTCAACTTTCCACCGACTTTCATTGAAATCACATCCATCATTTCTACTTAAATAAACAGGGCCGAAACTGTAATAAATGGAGTTTTTACATTTATGTTCAAGCATGTCTTTTTTCATGTCTTTCAGGGTCAGCGTGGGAGTCCCGGAGAAGTTGGTAGCAAGGTAAGATAAAGGTAAGAAACATCACCTCAGCTGTAAGGTGTAAATAGCAGAATGACCTGTGTCACTCTCTCTGCTCTGATAGGGCGACCGAGGACAGCCAGGTGAACCCGGAGCACAGGGAGACAGGGTGAGTCCCGTGAGAGTGACTCAGTCAAGTACGTGCATGTCTGTTTCTGTATGTGTGTGAGCATCTGTGTGGTATGAGTGTGGGTTTTTTAAGAGTCGAAATGACTCTGGTCCATATTGACACACCAGTTTTCGTAGTAGTAGAGTAGTAGCTAGTAGTAGAGTGGTAGTAGTAGTAGTAGAGTGCAGTTTTACATGCAGATTCATCAAAATGGGAAAGTCAGTATGGGTTGATATTAACAATGTTGCTGCCTTGCTTTATGTGTCTTGTCAAGCTTGCATAGGTCAAATTTGAAAATGTCAAAGGTGGAGACACAGCTGGCTGTCCTTTTTCTTCAATTGAATAAAGACATTGCAGACAACTTGTTTGTACCTGAACTGAAAGCCAGCTTTAATATCGATTCCAGGGTCTATTATTCAATTTTCTTTTTCTTGTTTTTGTCATGGATGCAAAGAAAGGAAAGCCATGGTAATGGCTCGTAAATAAAACCTCCTTGCATCTAAAAAATATTTTAACATCATATGCCTTGATTTTTCACACGTAATAGTTGTTTGCAGATGAGCCCATGCAAGTTGAGAAGCTCTAATGATTGCAAACAACGAGCTATCCAAAGACAGTGTTGCACATTTATAGTGTTATAGTGTGATTTGAGAGTTAAATAATGTACAGTATACACTAAGATCAGTTTCAGAAGTGCTGCAACCCTTCTCTGTAACAGGTATTGTTGTCAGACAGTCACAGAAGAGCCTCTATCTAAAATACATCCTAGAACGACTCCAGTCACAACAGAAACACTCACAGATCATTGTGCACATGCATGTGTTGATGAAGGGGAGGTACAGGCCAAATTTCACCCAGAAAACAATCAAGACAAGTGAATCGGGGCATGTGTCTCTTTGCAGGGGGAGAGAGGACCGTCTGGTGAAACTGGGGAAAGAGTGAGTACTTTTCATTTAAAGTAGTCCGGCTGTTGGTGTCCAGTCCTTTTTGATTTAGATTTTGCGCTGTTATCTGAAAAATGTTTGTCTCTCAGGGGGACCCGGGGAAGCCTGGCCTCGCAGGAACACCAGGTTTGAGAGTAAGTGACAAACTGCCATGTCGCACTGACTCACAGTCACACCAGCGTGCCTTTTCTTTGTTTCATATTCGCTGCATATTCGCAAATGCAAAGTGAGTCTCATGAATGGCTCTTTCCAATTGTCATCAGGGTTTACCAGGGCCCAGTGGACCACCAGGAGAAAAGGTGAGACTGATTTGATTAAGTGTAATCATATGAGAAGCAGCAGGTCAATAGGAACGTGATTCCATCGCAGAACGTTTCATAATCTGATGTAATGAATTTCCAAGCAAAGCTAAAAGAACAAGTGAACCTGTCTGTTCCCAGGGAAATGAAGGCGCACGAGGGGAGCCCGGCAGAAGTGTGAGTTATCAGATGAGAAAAAAATCACGACATATAATAATTTATCTGTCCTTTCACTCTGGATGTGCGCTTAATGTCAGTGACGAGTCTTTGCTGTATTATTCAAATCAATGCAGGCTCCAGGTTTTCCAGGGAAGAAAGGGGAACAGGTAAGCTATCAAATCATGTTCTACTGTACAACTTTGAATTTTAACAGAGCTCACTGTTGGCTGACACGCCATCCTTCACTCTGGTGGGTTTTCTCTCTTTTGCTGTTCTCCTGCAGGGAGAGCGAGGCCTGCCTGGTGCTGAGGGGCTGAGGGGAGAGAAAGGAGAGCCTGGGCAAAGAGGAGAGAAAGTGCGCAACCAGGGGGATGATTACACTCCAGAAAATATTTTTTACAATCTGACATCTCTCTAAATAACATCATCCTTTTCTTCCCTGTTTGAAAGGGGTCTCCGGGCTCAGGGGGGTCAGGTGTTGCTGGACCTAAAGGAGAGCCGGGAGAGAAAGTGAGTTCACACTGGAGTCATCGCAACACCTCTTCATCAGACCAACAAATGGCTCAATCAGAATGTTTACGGCCGCTGGGGCATATTCCTCACAATAGCATCCATTATTCATGACACATTCCCTTGTGCCACCTGTCAGTGTAAGTCATACCCCCCAAACCGCTCGGACTGAAAATACATAAAACATGTGCTCTTTTCCCTCAGGGACTTCCTGGTATCAGTGGTGGACGGCCGGGTGCCAAGGTGAGAGGCCCGCTATGTTTTTTGTGTGTGTGTGTGTGTTTAGCCTTTCTGTTTGTTTATACCTATTCAATTGTTAATCTGGTCTTGTAACTGTTCCTCAGGGAGATCCAGGTGAACCTGGAGAGAGGGGGGAGAATGGACGGGCAGGAATCCCAGGAAAGCCTGGTCTTCCTGGGAAAGAGGTTTGTGTGAGAATTGTGTGTCTTAACTGTGAAATGTTCCAGCTCGCCCTTCAACAACACCTTCTCTCCATGCACGTCGCTCTCACTGCTGTTAAGCTTTCTTCTGTTCCTCCCAACATGCATCTCTGTCTGATGATGCCACTTTAGAGGTAAACATGAATTCACCTGTGTGTGTGTGTGTGTGTGTGTGCTCCGTTCTGACCCTCTGCACACCTGATGTCAGAGATTTTGAAATGTAATACCATCAAGATTTTCTCTTAATTATAATTATTAAAATCATTTGAATGTTTTACAGGGGCAGAGAGGAGAGAAAGGTGATGAAGGCGTACCTGTAAGTATGATACCTACCTGTCAGTGTTTCCATTTTCTTTCTCAGATTCTCTCTTTCATGCCATTTTCTGTTAGAGAGTTTCTTTGCCGATGCCAATATCTTACCATCCACTCCTATCAAAAAATATGTTGTAAGATAAGTGTGTAAATTCCACTTGTAAATGTGATTTGTTTTAAACCAGGGGGAGTCTGGACTTCCGGGGAAGCCAGGAGAGAGAGGACTCAGGGTAGGACAAACGTCTTTGACTCATTATTTTATCAAGTTTTCATTCCAAAACTTGAAAACTGCTAAGATGAGCGACATCAGTAGAAAGTTCAGGTAACACTTTGACACTGACAGTTTTACTGATGCCTCCCCCCCCCTCACCCTCCAGGGACTGGCTGGTCAACCAGGACGACCAGGGGAGAAAGGAGACATGGGAGACCCAGGAGAGAACGGACGAAATGTGAGACGCACATTTATGAATCATCGTGCAGATATTCCGATATGTTCTTGTACTGTTTTGCTGAGGCCTTAAGGGAAGAAACTGCGAGGTAGGTCAGCTGCTCAGCATCTTTATCGACCTGTGTTCGATTACAGGGCAGCCCTGGACCAGCGGGACTGAGAGGAGAGAAAGGAGATATGGTTTGTTGTCTGCTTTATTTTTCCAAAGCGCTTTCAGAACTTAATATCTCCTTTTAGCGGACTCACATGTTTCACTCTTCTCTTCAAGGGACCCCAAGGGCCTCCTGGGCCACCAGGAAAAGTGGTGAGTGTATTACACTGTACTTCTTGTTTAAAAGAGTGAAGCATAATGATAATTAATAACATTTTGGTCAAAGAAAAGTAGCATTAGGAACACTCCAGCATCTTCTTACCAATCGAAAAAACTCACCTCTGAGACTACATGCATTCTTTGTTCCCTTTAACAGGCTGACATCCAGGGCCAGCTAAGAGGAGACAGAGGAGAGAAGGTTTGTGATGTATCTGTGAAGAGTTTGAGAGTATCAATAAGTATCCTCCCGAATCCACTCCCAGAGACACAACAGGAAAAACATTCTGAAATAAAGCCACCATGTCGGGATTGGCTGAAAGTTCAAATAAAATGAAAGTTAATTGGGTGAAAAATAAAAAAAGCAGCACAGCTAAAACAACTTGCGTCACTGTGATTCTCAGGGTGACGTTGGCAACCCAGGAGAGCATGGTGGCAAAGGTCAGAAAGGCGAAGCGGGGACTCCCGGAGCCCCAGGCACACGAGTGAGTTTTCCTCATTCTTGCAATTTGCAAATACTTCTGCGAGCATCTGATAAGCCGCTGTACAGTATTCGCATCCGTATGTACACTGACCCCTTTCCTTGTGGATTTAGTATGCGTGACTGATGATTCTCTGTGACTTCTTGTTCTTTCCCTGCTGTCTGTACAGGGCTCTGAGGGACAGCGAGGGCCTGCAGGCACAAGAGTGAGTTTGCTTTCTGTCACTGCTTCTCTGCTTCAGTTCTCATGTCTATATATCTGTAAATATCTGAATCATTTGCCCATACCCTTTCACATGCATTTGAATCCATTCACTTGTAATATGTTTTTTACTGTGTATTTCCAGGGTGACACAGGAGAAAGAGGACCACCTGGAGAGAAGGTTTGAAGCTGAACTGGATTGACCCCATGTCATTTTTATCACCACTGAAAGACATAAACTTAATAAAGCATTGTTTCAGGAATTAATGTAAAATGCTCTTTTCTAACCCTAAACCTCTGTGTGATCAGGGAGAAAGAGGCGCATCTGGGTTAGATGGACGTCCTGGTCTGGATGGTAAACAAGGTGCTCCTGGGCCACCTGGTCAAAGGGTATTCCATTTTATGCCATCGTTTCACCAAACTTTAAAACACAGTGACCTTGACTGGCTGATGGCTGATGAATGTGAGTGTGTGTGTGTGTGTGTGTGTATGTAGGTGTGTAGCTGATACACTGTCTATGTTTTCTGTTCTGTTACAGGGTGATCCTGGTAAACAGGGAGATCCTGGGAGAGATGTGAGACCAGTTTTTTTCTTAAGTGGTTTTTGGTGTTTGGAAAATATAATTAGCCCTGATTTGTATTAGTCTGTACAGGGCTCTGAGGGACAGCGAATCAAATCAAATGCTGTTTTTTTTGTTGTTTTTTTTACTTTAGTAAGCAGATTTGTATTTATTTAGTGAGTTATTTAAAACTCACACTTTAATTTTTACAAAGTTAATCAGATTGTTCAAAGATTGTACTGAACACATTGTGAGAAAACACACACAAGCCCCTGGACTGCGCTCATGTGTTTGCACTTCATGTGAACGTGCTGCAGAGGGCACTGTCGAAGTGTTAAAAATCAGTATTCACCCCTGTGGCCAGTTGCATAAGCCGACTGGAGGGAAAGATGTCTCCAGGCCAGTCTAGTTTCACAGGAGCCTGTTATGTAAAAATGACCATCATAATGAATCTGAAAAATCCTCAACTGCTCAACTTACACTTTAGCTAAAGAGTCTAAATCCTATTTAAAAGGGCAGACACATGTAAGCTCTACGAGTGCTGTGGCTGTACAACCATAACGGATTGCAGTTGCCATTTCTGTCACATGCAGTCCTGTGAACATTTAATCATCTTAGAAGATATACCAATGAAAACATTCAAGTGTTGCTACACTATTAGATTATTTAAACTCTCCTTTTTGCTGACACAACCTCATCACAATACAGTGTAAAAATCTAAATCGGTGTTAGCTCAGCAGGTGTGTAGTCTGAGTCCAAGTGAAATTAAACCATTCACTGTGATTTGTGTTGGTTTCTTTTACTAGGGTTTACCAGGACTTATAGGGGGACAGGGCCCCCCAGGACCCGTCGGGCCCCCAGGCACTCCAGGGACACCTGTGAGTACACAAAAAAACACCCCCACACAGCCTTTTATTCTTGTATCAATAAACATGTCTCTCCATCAGTCTGTTTGTTTCTTTGCATCTCAGTCTGCTGTCGTCATCCTCTCTGTTACATTTCAGGGTAAAGCAGGTGAAGATGGCAAACCTGGGTCTCCTGGCAAAATGGTAACTCTTCACTATATCTTTTCTCAGCTGGTATACCTCAGTGTCTTGAATATAACATCCGCTGTAACATTGCAGATTTTATTAGTGACCTGACTGTGATATTTGATTTTGTTCATTCAGAATAGTAAAACAGTCTTGTCTGTACAGTACATTTCTCTGTCATTCTCTAATTGGTAATGGCCTCAATGTGCTCTTTCCTGTGAATGATGTTTGCTGCTCGAAAGCAATGGAGACATTTATTTCACGGTCTGCAGCAGAACGGCCGTCTTAAGTGAGTCTCTAAAGCAGTGGCACTGAATTATCTGAGTGCTCCTGCAGCGGACTGGCCATTATTCAGTTTGTTCCTGGAGAGCTCGTAATGCATTTTGTTTTGACTTGCAGGGCGAGGATGGTGTGCCAGGTGAAGATGGGAGAAAGGTTTGTGGCTGTTCAGCAGTTTATACAATAATCGAGCAGTGACAGGATGAGGTTTTTCCAGCATCCTCTTATAAAAAAGTAAAGTTTAGCATCTCCGATAAGGTACTAGGTATTTGTGAATAATTGTAATATAAGTGTGTGTGTGTGTGTGTGTGTGTGTGTGTATATATATATATATATATATATATATATATATATATATATATATATATATATATACACTAGATACACTAGAATGAAATCAAACAATAATTTAGCTAGGTAAGATTAGTGCCTTTTTATTTAAACTGTTTTAGACTTTTAGACAGTGGTCTTTGAAGATTGTGCTTATTACATCTGTATTTCCTTCTGAACCTGACTCTGCTGTCTTTAATCTGCAGGGTGACAAAGGAGAATCAGGAGCAGCCGGAAGAGATGTCAGTTTTGTCAAATTTCTTTGACATAATTTGTCTCTTTGTGTTGTCATCGTTTATTTCTATGCCTGTCTAACACAGAGAGCCCCTCCCCCTCCCATATTGATCCTGCCTTCCTTGAGTTTATTATTTATTTATTTATTTATTGTATTAAACATAATCTTTCCTTGGTTGTTTTCTCCTCATCACTTTCCCCCTCAAGTGTGTATTTATCAACTGTAGTTTGCTCTGACATTGACATTACCATCACACCCTCACTCAGTGCTGAATCAATAGGCTGCTCAGAAGCAGCTATATAAATTCACTAGCCTCTAATGATCAAGCATAGCCTTTAAGGGGGAGCCACTTCTGAGAGGAATCCAGAGAGGCGCCAAATGTCAGCGTGCTGTTTTCATGTGCAAATTTATATTAATTATCTTCAGAACATCAGTGGAGGGGTGGCAGCGGCCACCTGCTTTGATTTTATAGTTCAGCCTCTGCTATAGCGCAGGAGGAAGTAACCGCGCGTATAGAGTCTCAGTTGTATAAACGCATATGTTTTCTAGGGCCGTGATGGGCTGAAAGGGGACCGGGGCCTTGCTGGGCCTGCAGGACCCACTGGCCCTCCGGGATCTCCTGGACTACCTGGCAGCATTGGTCCTCCTGGACAGGTACAACTGACGCAGACGCATTTGAAAACTATTCTGAATGGGAATTATACTTTTTTACTAATCTATGCACTGTACCTTTTTCTCTCAGGTTCTGTATGTTAAAGGAGCTGAAGCGGCACCAATCCCAGGGCCGCAGGGGCCTCCAGGAACCCCTGTGAGTGTGCATGACTTTGCAGCATTCTGGCATTTATGTTGCTAATTACAATATTTAAATGCATATTACAATTTAACACACGCATTACTGCTTTTCCTGCAGTGCTGTGTGCTGGGAATAATATGGACCTCAAAGGGCTATTATGTGTTAATGAAGGATAAAGTCATTGTACACACAGGAAACAATTCCTCTGCATGTAATTATGCTTTCAGAGGACTGTGTTTCTCTTTGCGTACGATCATAGAAAAAGTAATTTTACAGAAATATCTGTATCTAGCTCTCGTGTGGTCATGTTATCCCCCACAGCATCGCTCTCCCACATGTAGCAACAAAGATGTTTTATCTACATCTGTGTCTGTATGCTGCTGCAGCTCTCCCACAGTCTTATCTGTTGATGTTTTTGTCGCTGTCCTTGCTCTGTCCTTCAGGGTGTACCTGGGATCCCGGGAGCTGCGGGAGCCAGAGTAAGTCGTAGTTGTCTTTATTGATCTCACTTTGCTTTAGATTAGTAACCATGTAGTCTGGTTTTTGACCTTCAAACTTTTCTTGTTCCAGGGGGAAAGAGGTCCACCGGGCCTTAAAGGTGAAACTGTAAGTTAAACTTCCATCCCTATTATTATAGCGAAAGTGTGACATGAACATGGTTTCACGTGTTTTGTGTTGACACTTTTTAAATTTTTTTTATTGACAGGGAGACCCAGGAGAGGACGGGGCGCCAGGGAAACCTGGGACGGCGGTGGTAAGATGTTAGCACATCACTTGTCATGATGCGACTCAGCTGGAATGTGAGGAACTATTATTTGTCAGTATTCCCCTCCTTGTGTTTGTGTATTTCTCTTATCAGGATGTACAGAGGGCTCTGGCTGGCCTTGGCATCCAGGTACGTGGGCTCTGCATGATCGGGATTTGCAATTTAATGATTCTGTGTAATATTTGTCCCTGGAAAGGTATAGAGAGGTATCTAGTTTGCAGTATTTTATGTCATTTAAGGAGATGTATTTAAATGCATCAGATAGGCCTTTACACACCTCCATGTGTGTGAGTGTCTATTAACGATATATCGACAGGCCTTTTAAAGCTCCCAGATGTATTTATGACTTGTGCTCAGCTGTTATTCCTTGTGTCAAATAGTTAATTTGAAAACAAAAATGTCTTAAATCTAGTAAAAATGGATTAAAAGAGACAGATATGGGATTTGCTTTTGATTTACTGGTAATATAAAAATAGGACTGTGAGTAGTTTAAAACCTCAGCAGCAAGTGGGGCTTAATGTTGTAAACAGAGACCGAGGACAGGCGTGCTGCAGGTCTATGACTCACTTCTTGTCAGAGTGTGGAGGAGTTTCTGCCCTCATTTAGTATTCTCAATCAGTCACTAGGAAACTATATATTTCAGAGTTCATTTGTGAGTTCATTTTAAAATGACTGTTAGAGTCTGCACTTTTTGGACTCGGCAGGTAAAAGTGACACAAAAGACACTGATTACAAGCAACCTTCCAGCTGCTTAGATAAAGTCTAAGTGACTGGTATTTAGCCGAGGTGTAAAGCATTTCACAAACCAGGGCTGATACCTGAGAGTTATGAAGCTCTTGCCAAGTATTTCCCTTTCCTTCCCTACACACAGGTTGCTGATCTGAAACTGGTTGTGGACAGGAAGGACACACTAGTGGCTCTTCCGGTGCCAAAGGCAGAGAGAGGTGAAAAAGGAGACAGGGGTGAGGCTGGACAAAGAGGACCGCCTGGTTTAGATGTAAGTATGACTAAGGGCATCTTTGTTAAAATGTCCGATCAGTTTAATCGAAAACATTTAAAAATCATAACTGTTTGTCTCCTTCTTCTTTTGCGTTTCCTGTTGTGCATCAGGGTGCTCGTGGTGCTCCAGGAGAGAGAGGAGCCAAAGGGGACCAAGGGGAGCGAGGACCCACAGGACTGACCGGGCCTCCTGGTAGAGCCATTGGAGAGAGAGGGCCAGAGGGACCCCCAGGGCCTGCTGGAGAGCCAGGGAAGCCAGGAATTCCAGGAGTTCCTGGGCGAGCTGGGGAATTGGGGGAAGCTGGAAGACCAGGAGAAAAGGTGAAGAGGAGAGTTGGGTAAAGAGGGAAGATTTTTTTCTGGACTGGACATGATTCTGTTAATATCATGTATTTCTGTATTTCTGTATTTCAGGGGGTGTCTGGAGAGAAAGGTGACAAAGGAGAACCTGTAAGAGCTTATGTTGCATTGATGTTACTTACTTTGGTTCTCCATCAAGCTGTTTATTTTTTGTGTAAACACACTGAACTGAGAGTTTGTTCTGTTTTTCAGGGTAAAGTCGGGCAAACGGGACCAGCCGGCCCACCAGGTCAAAAGGTAAACTCCTCCTCGTTCTTGTTGTTAATATAGTGAAACTATGGGGACTTCACATTTTGAAGTTATACAATACACAGTACAGTAAATAGAAATGACTACATAATAATTTGTGTGTGTATGTGCTGTAGGGAGCATCTGCTGACTCAGTACTTATGGGTACGCCTGGGGTCCGAGGCCCTCCAGGAGTTACAGGACAGAAAGGAGAGCCAGGCGCTGCAGGACCAGCAGGACCTAAAGGAGACAGAGTAAGATTTACACATTACACAACTATCCATCCATCCATCTTCTAACCTGCTTATCCTGAGCACACACAGGGTCATGCAGGGGTGCTGGAGCCTGTCCCAGCTATCTTGGGTGAGAGGTGGGGTACACCCTGGACTGGACGCCAGTCAGTCGCAGGGCATCACACAGCTAATACAGTCATATATCAATATCCAATGTTATGTGCTGCTTATGTATTTATATGCAGATAAGCACATTTGAATGGGTCTTACAGGGTTTTGAAGGGCCTCGTGGTGATAAGGGAGACAGAGGGGAGTCTGGAGAAAGAGGACGTGATGGGTCACAGGTGAGTCAGGTGTAATCTAGATTATAATATTGCAATAATCAGATTCAAGTGAGAAAATCTGAATTTGAATTTTTCTTTTGTCACCACACACTGTTGTTATGACATTTTTTAGAAGAAGCAATCTGTATTTCCTCATTTCAGGGATCTCCAGGAGAATCAGGAAAACCTGGACAGGATGGGAAGCCAGTAAGTGTGAAGCATTCAACTTGAGCTTAAGTTGTACTTCTGAAGGTGAAGATGAAGTTTAAATTGACATTTGTGCTTTTTGATTTTTTTTTTTTTATTTTGAAGCATGATAGCATGATATAGAAATTGGTTTTGGGACACTTGTGTAAATATTTGGTGCATATTTCTCTCACAAGACTTGGTAAGTATGTTTTTCTTATGAGAATCACAACATATTGTTAATCATATATATTTAATCTTTGTATAATACCGCTACTTATTATGCATGTAAATAGTATTAATTCATAGGAACGATTCCAGTTAACATCAGAGGACACATTGAGATTTCACCTTTTTCAGTTTACAGAGATCACTAAAGTCCAAACTCACATTTGATCAAATCATTTTTCATATATGTCATGATTGCTTTGTGGGTTCAGGAACAGATGTAAAGAAAGGAGAGGTATTAAAATTTCCTCACACTTTTTGTTTTCCTTCCCTTCATGTTGGAGCAGGGCCCAACAGGGCCCGCTGGTGCTCGAGGCCAACCAGTGAGTAACCAGTAACCCAGCAAAGGGGCCTTCTCTTAGGCTTGATCTCCAGAGAAAACCACTGGGTTGGCTGCAAATACTAAGCTGACGGAGCTCTCTTTTCCCCTTCTTGGGCCGAGGCTTCATAGATCCTTAGAGAGCAACCTTTTGCAGCTGTGCGGCTAACACCTCACTCTCTGAACTTCCTCACTGTCCTCATATGTGCCTCATTCAGTCCATTTCCTTTTATGTGTTGTCTGTTTCCCCTCTCCCAACACTGTTCTCCACCCACTTGTCCACCCCACCCCCCTGTCATCCACCGTCCACTGTCTTTCATCCTCTCCAGGGCTTGCCTGGGTTCCCAGGAGTTCTAGGCAGACCGGTAGGTTCTCTGCTGCTGGCTGGCTGGCATGCTTGAGCTCTGGGGAGGGAGGGCTGGGAGAACCTGTCCCTGAGGTACTGGATACAATGAAATGGTCCGAAGCTGAAGATATACCAGCAGGCTTTGTCTTAGACAGCACGTAGCTAGAATGATGTATTCACATTTAACAACAAGAGACCAGAACAGCCTGTCATCAGGATGCACACACCATCATATACCTCCAATGCCGATTTCACCACTTTAATCTTAATTCATTTGTATTGGAAACATCCTTCTGGGAGATGGGGGTGAAATATTATCGTCGTGAAATATTCATCAAGACTACTTTTCCCCAAAGAATCAGTGTCAAACTCAAGAATTGAATTCTGAAGTTGAATTTTAAATATGTTTAAAAAAAAAAAACCACAGATTTGTTAGAGGAGTTGATATATACTGAGCTAAAGCTCTCACCAGGATCCAACGTTCGGTCGTACGGGGGAATATTAAATTGGGTGTACTCCAAAAAGTTGTGTTAGAGAGTGTTCGCTCGATTCGCTTGAGTCTGCTTATTGTGCATGCAGCTGTGCCTGCTGTCTGTTGTGTGCTTATCCCTCTCACAGCACAGATTTTTCAGAGCTTACCATGGGAGTGTCTCTTTGTTGACATTGTTGATCCTGTGTTGTCCTACCTGTTGTTACAAGTCAGTCAGATGTTTATGTGTTAGTATATTTGTGCCTCCCAGAGAGACGCTTATGTTACTCCGTGACACGTCTGTGTATTATTCATGTTCACTCCATGTTGTCCCATATTGGGCACTTAAAAAGGCATATGCATTTTTATGTGCTCTATTTTTTCTAAACATATTTCTGCATAAATATGTGTGATGCTGGGCTATTTGTTAACTGGGAGCAGGGACTTCCTGGAGTGCCGTTGCTGTGTGGTGACAGGCAATCAGCGGAGACTCCAGGAAGTCACATTTAATGACAAACACAAGAGTGGTGGTGTGAATTACTTTTCTTAGATGTATTTCATGATGAGAATGTACATATTTGCTGTGCTGACTGTAGATTCTGCTTCTAGGGAAACCCAGGAGAGCCCGGCATAAGGGGTCCTACTGTACGTATCACATGCATGACGAAGCATGCATACAAATTTACAGACTCTGATTACCAGCAGCAGTTTACATGTTGGTGATGTGTGTTTCAATTAGGGCCCCATGGGTCCCAACGGGCCCCCAGGTCCAGCAGGTGTGAAGGTGAGTTTTCAACATCTCGGCATGCTACCTGTTGTGGCATGTATACTTAAATATTTGTTACTTGCTTGGCCAAAGGCATAAAACAGTTTATTCTTCACAGGGTAATCAAGGAGAGCCAGGTGTTGGCATCCAGGTAACACAGATCTAGTTGTGTTTAACAATCTTTAGACTAGAGATTAAGTGACTTTACTATCTATTCACATTACAATCTAGACAGTGAAGTTGTACAACAGATCTGCAGTGCATGAGGTTATTTTTCCTCTCTGCAGGGTCCTCCTGGTGCCCAAGGGAGTACAGGTCTGCCAGGACCACCGGGTCCTCCAGGAGCAGTAGTAAGTGTTCCCATTAATCACAGCTTCTCTTCAGGGAAAAAGTGCTTTCACATTTTCTCATGAAATTCATTGAAAAAAATCTCATGTTCCTGCATCATATTGTGTTCCTTTGTACCACTGTATTTATTTCTCCCCTGCAGGGTCCACAGGGCCCCCCAGGACTGCCAGGGCAGGTGGTGAGTATGCAATCCTGGTCTGGCTACTGTTGCTGCAGTGTTGAGCAGAGTGAGGGAAGTACAAGGCTGAAGAAAAGTTTTGAGCCTGAGGCATTGCAATGATAACTGAAAATGGGAAGGTAATTAAATAAAAATGCCAAAACATGTGTACCAAGCTTTTTTTGATCAATGGCGGCTTCAGCTGCTTGTTGTGTTCATAATTTGAAAAGGCAGGTTTACAGGACATGTGATTTGTTATACCTTCGACTGAAAAACAAGCAATCCCCTCAGCACGGCATGTACACCACACTGACTTCTTATTAAGAGACCACTACAACCAACTTTTCTAACACTATTTCATTTTGATGCATTTATTTATATTACACACAATTATTAGTATTTGCTGTTTCTCAGGGTGAAGCGGGTAAACCAGGAGTGCCTGGCAGAGATGGGGTGCCTGGCAAAGAAGGAATACCAGGATTACCAGGAAAGCAGGTGTGTGTCTTCACGTGCCAGTGTTCGTGTTCCTGTAGTCGACTGTGTTAGTAGTGTGCACTGTGCTGCTTTTATCAGGTCCACTTCTGTGTCATCATTGTGAATTTGATCCTTAGGGCATCGCTGGACCTCCAGGCCAGCACGGCTTAAAGGGGGAGCAGGGAGACAGCGGTCCTCCAGGGAAGGTGAGAACAGGCTGTATCTACCCAGCAGCCTCTAGCTAAAAGGACAGTCAATGAAATTGGTTCTGTGGTTGCTTTAACAGCTTCTGCTGCCTGAAGAGATGAAAAAACATTTCTGTGGTGCTATTATTAGACTCCCACTGCAAGAGTTTACATCTGATATACAGCACTAGGCGGTCCTGCTCTGAGTCTTCGTTCAGGGGCCGTGGTCAGGCTGCCGCTGTTTGTCCACCTGGTGGCTGGTGTTACAAATACATTCCCCTGCTATTTCTACACTTCTTAAAGTTGGCTGGGAGTCCCACTGTTAGTAACTTACATGCTGCTGCTAGCTGTCTCTAGAAACTCTGATATTTGGACTCTGATGTCTCTGAGGGGGCTGGAGCAGTGTGATTGGACTGGGGGGAGAGGAAGACACCGAGTGCACCAAACAGCTGAAAAACAGAAAACAACTCATGATGGATATTTTCTGTCTGACTCCAGTAAAATCAATACAATGGGCGAGGCAGAGGTTTGGGAGGTTTTCATTGAATCACAAATTGTGTTCTACAAATTGACGTCAAACATGATAGCATTGTGCTGTGATATTATACCAGTTCTGTCCTAAACAAAGCTTTGCTTCTCAACATGCAAATGATCAGGTTGGCTGTTTTCTAACCTGGGCAATGCTCATGGTCACTCAGCTACCCCTGCTCAGTGGGTTGTTGAAAGTGAGAATAGATCTGTGTGAAAAGTATTGGAATATTTGATCCTGATTCTGACATTTCTCCCAAACTTTCACAAACTTCTAGTAGTAAATTGAATGAAACAATGTCTGTCAGGGAGACGCCTACTGTAATATTTATATCCCTTGCCATTTGGTGACTATTTTGAGCTTGGATTAGGTGGTAATACAAGAACTTCATCTTCCCATGCAAGCTGTCCCAGTGGGATTTCTGTTATTGATTGACATTCAAAGAGCAAATTGTCTGTTACTTGCTGACCCAGTAAAATGAGTTTTCTCATGTCTAAAACATATTTAGTCACTCTTTCTTCTGTTCACACTCGTCTCACAGGTCTATGTTATCTGGTGCAGCACAGCACTGGTGGTTGTTTTTGCACAATTGTAGCTAAATAGAGTATGAATATGAATGTGAATTTTGGCTAAATCCTTGCATGAATTTATGGATAATTGCCTCGAGTGTTCTATTAAAGCACTTCACCAGCCTGTCAGTCTGCAAGTGGCATGAGTTGGTCTGGATTGTCGTGTATAAATTCATCTTGTAGTAGGTGAGAAGCAAACAATGTCTGTGGCTGGTCAGGATCTCATTCAGCACGTTATTAGGGGTTATGGTTAGCTGGAGATGGGTGTTTTGTGCTGTGCTAGGTCAAGAGTTTGTCACAAAGGAGTGTGCGTTAAGGTCTAACCTCGAGGAGCTCATCATCTTATCATGCATGATCATTTCAATAAACCAGAGCAGACTGAACTGGATGTTCCAGTGTAGCTGCTTTGTGTAAGGTCAAGATATCCATGAATTGTGTTTCCATGAATTGAAATTTTTCACTGTACAAGGTACAAGCAGCAACACTTCGGGCAAAAAAGTCACTTCAGTAGACTAACACTATACCTAAAGTGCAGGTCATTTATCAGCACTTTTTGGCCTTCAAATGGAAACCACCTCACCACTGACACTGAAACATTATTGCCTGCCAGTTGTCTGTATTTGAAGGACTGTAGACATCTGTTAATGGGGATTGGCTCAGCCTGACAAAGTCTGTGCCAATTCTGCCGATGAGGATCTCAATTAAGCCACAATTCAGCTCAGTGAGACTAAAAATGACAGAGAAGGTCACATACAGTACAGTCATAACTTTCTCTATTCAGGACTCTGTTCAGAGTATATTTGCAATATCAATATCATTACACTGCACATACCAACACCATATACACATTTAGTTACCTGCTACCAAACTTGGTAACCTATGTGTGCACCTGGCCTCATCTTTAAAAATGAAATGTACTGGACAGCAACAGATTCCTCCTCGTCTGAGCCAGGATCAGTCAGACTTTATGGCCTGGAGCTTTTTGTCATGCACATCTTGAGTCTATCAGGTGTGCTGCCAGATCTTATGGTTGTTTGGTGATGCAGTTTCTCTCAGCTGGTAAAAAAAGAGACCCAAAGATGGATCTTGCTGGTCAGGTTCTCATTATTCGCTGCCGTTCCGGCTGTTTGCAGTTTTGACGTGAATCGTGACGAGTGTCTCGAACAGCTCCCTCACTGCTGACAGCCGCAGGTTCAGCACCTTGGACAGAGACACGGTGACACTGTCAGCGAGTTCACCAGTTTGATAAATAACCAGTCAGCACTTGTCCATCTGCTCGGTATCACCACACACACACATCACATGAAGTGACAACGCATTTTTCAGCTCCGCAGCTGCAACAGATACATTTAAAGCTTTCTAAAATATGGTTGCCCTCCTAAGTCCCAGAACTATGGCTTCCACTCTTCTCTCAGACAACTTTTCTGGAAGTTGTCTTTCTCTCGAGATGGGCCAAAAAAAAGACACCAAAAAAAGAAATGGTACTCAATCACAAAGTAATGGCCTTGTGTTTTTTTCTCAATATTGCCAATAGAATTGAACAGGAATAATATTAACTTTTGTCTTAAGCAAGTTGTTGTAAGACTTTAACCAGCTACAGAGCAGCAAAGTTTGGGCTACCAACCATTAGCAGTAAAAGCTAATGGTTGGGTTATATGATGTGTAAATTCCAAGGCCTTTAACTCCACATTCATGTACTTTCATGAGCAAGAACCCATGCTATGCAGCACACGTAATGTCTTTTACTTTTTTTTTTTTCTGCACTTTTACAGGCTGTTGCTGGACCCCCAGGAGTCAAAGGAGAGCAGGTGACTCACTGTTATTGGCATTAACATGGAAGTAGCTACATACATATATTTTTTTTTTGTATTGAACACGGAGGCATATAACACTCAATTAATGCAGAAATGAAAGACTATATATAAATGAAGCAGAACAGATTAGCTCAATGCAGCTGACATCACTGTCCTGGATGTGATCGATGCAGGGTCTTCCTGGTCAAACACTGCCGGGCACGGCTGGAGAGAGAGGTCTACCCGGAGAAAAGGTGAGTCAAATCAAACAATCGGCACTGTAGGCTCACTATCCGTCAAAGACAGGGTGAAAATGTACTTGTATGATGCCTGCTGTCTTCCAGGGTAACAGGGGAGACAAAGGTACTGCTGGCGCCAAAGGAGAGAGAGTGAGTACCACCGCGCTGCAGAGCAACACATTTTCACATTGTTAACATAGCAACACTCTGACAAAGTGTTATCTGTCGTCATTACTAGGGAGTGCCCGGTGAATCAGGAGAGCCTGGAGAAGATGTAAGTAATCAGCTTCCAAGGCCTGTTTGTTTTCTGGATTTAGACTGTGGCGCTTTTAAATGGACTCTCACTACTGAATGTGGTTTTGTTGTGTATATAAACTCCATGGACACTTTATTACATACACCTGTACAAACTTGTGCAGTTCAATACAACAGCACTGCGATGAATTCAAATATTTTGTACTTTATAATGTGTAGTTTTGCGGTCAATGAGGGTTTAATGCCACCATCACAATCCTATTAGTACTACTGCGTAATACAAGATCATTGCTTATATTTACACTGTAGATCTGAACTGTGTATGGAGTTGGCTCTTCTAAAGTTTGCCTGTCTTTGCACACATGGGAACTGTTATTAATCAGTTATTAAGCAAATGTATTATTTTATTTACATTACATTTTTATGAACTTAATAAAGCAGTTAACAAAGTGCGCTACTCTTGGAAGTTTTCATGTAATATAAGCTCTTTCATGCCAAAGCCAGTCCAAATGTTTAATCTTACCTTAATCAACCATCTTTCTATCACAGTGTGATTAAGGTCTCTAGACCTTCTATCCAAAAGTGTCAAATATAATCTCCTCCGATGCTCCAGGTTTTGATTATTTGTCGTCCTTGAGGTTAACGAGGCATGTTAACTGTAATGACTAAACGTGTCTTCACCTGCATAGTAATGAATGGCAAACATTGGCGGGCCTTCACAAATGTGCAGCACTATTTTAACAAACTGCAACTTTATAACTTATATTAATAAAAAACATTTTTACTGTATTTTTTCTGTATTATGTATTGTTATTATCTTGTGAAGGGGTTATATCAATCATTCCTTATTTTATACCCCCATGTTTGTTTTTCTTGCAGGGGACACAGGGATCTCCTGGGCCAAAAGGGGATAAGGTGAGCATTCATTATGTGTTTGATAAATTAGCCTAAAATCAAACGTGATCCATGACACAGTTATGACAAGATAAGATGTGTTGCAGGGAGAAAAGGGCATTGGACTGGCAGGTCCTCCTGGTCGGGTTGGGCCTCCAGGTTTAAAGGTGAGTAACAAAATGTGGTCCCTCTCGAATCAGTTTGCACTATTTAATAAATGTGCTGTGGGTAACAAATCTACCTGTGACTTCATTTCAGGGAGATCTAGGTCTCCCTGGTCCAGCTGGCCCTCCTGGTCTACAAGGGAAGCCCGGCGACGCAGGGCAAGCTGGCCTGAGAGGAGAAACTGGACAACTCGGACCTCCTGGACCTCCAGGGGAGAGGGTTGGTAGAGATACTGATTAAACAATTTTACATGCTTTCAGTCTTAATCTCTGTGGTATGGTTTTCAGCTGTTGAGTTCTCGTTTTCAGGGTCTCCAAGGCTTTGCAGGCCGTGCAGGAAATGTAGGACCTCCAGGTCCTCCTGGACCTGTTGGAGAGCCAGTGAGTTTTGTTTTTATACACTGTGATTAGGTTAAGCTAAAAGTAACCATATTTTGTCCAATTTAATCTGATTTTGATCCTGCTGGACTCTTGGATTATAGATTTGTTATGCAGTATTTTTCATTACATTTTACTATTACTTTCAATGGGGCCTTAAAATAAAAAAGTAATAGGTCTGACAGAAAGAGAGGGAACAGGATGATTTATGATTTATACAATGCATATGCTGTTTTCCAGGGCTCTCCTGGAACCAATGGGGTCAAAGGAGACAAGGTGACTGTCCAAGCTGATACATATTTCTGTCTGCCTGTTTTAAATATTAATGGACTCTTATTAATGGTGTACATATTATTTCTGTTGCCAGGGGGAAGTTGGTGTTGGAGTCCCCGGTCCCAGAGGAGAGAGAGGAGATTCAGGCCCCCGAGTAAGACATTGGTTACATCACTGTATCACCGAAGATATGATCTAATATGAATTAGCCCCTGGAATATACAAACACTTGTGTACTTGTGTGCCTTTCTCTATCCATCATGTCTTAGGGAGAGGAAGGTCGTGCTGGCTTAGATGGCGAGAGAGGGCAAACGGTAAATATCTATAAGTGTTTCCTTTTTTATCTATCGCTGAGGAGCACAAAGTGCACCAAAATTTTGAGGGTTGTATTTTTCATGACATCAAACATGGATTTCTTAAATTGTGCACTAATTATTCAATAGGCCTCACTAATGTTATTGCAATGTACGTAATTCAAAGCAAGATCAACCAGTGTTCAGTGTGAAGACATACAGTATATAACATGGCATGGTGTGTGTGTGTGTGGTTGTTTGTGTGTGCATTCATCAGGGTCCTCCAGGGCTTCGGGGTGCTCGTGGAGAGAAGGTGAATACTACCAGTCCTTTTCCTATTTTTATGTGTCATCATGCTGGCCGCGTCCCTCGACCTCTCTGCTCGTGTAAAGTAGTGAATTAAATTGACATGCCTGAATGAAATGTTTTGCTCTCTATCTCTTTTTCAGGGAGACGCTGGGCTACAAGGTGACAAAGGAGAGAAGGTGTGTGCATTTTAATATCTAATAAGCTCCACTGCTGCTCTCCCACTCTCTCTCCCCCTCCCTTGCTCTCTCTATGTTGCCGGTGTATTTGTTTATATTTGTAAAAGACAGTGACAAAGAAAACGAAAAAGAGGAAAATAAGCTATATTTGTGTCAGTGGTAGCTGTTTTTGAAAGAGCTCTTTCATGAGATTTGCTCTGTTGAGAGCAGGAGGAATATATGAATACTCACAATGATAATTAGGTGTGATACCACACAACACTGTGATTCTTACGGCTTAAGAAAAGGTAACAGAACATGACATTGTATGCAGGTATTTTGGCTTTTGGTGTGAATCAGATGTTTACAGCTGTACTGTCACTCACAGGGAGACACAGTGCTGGTGGGAGGACCTCCTGGAGAAAAGGGCAACAAAGGAGAAACAGTCAGTGAACACCTGGATGGGTCTAAATGTTTGATATGGTCACATTTCCACTTTTGCTCTTACAGTGAAAATATGGTTTTGCTTGTTGTGGATTTTGTTCCATTTTAGGGTGACCGGGGACCCAAAGGTGTGCAGGGAGAAAAAGGGGTGAAGGGTCAAGAGGGTCCTGCAGGGGAGCAAGTAAGTGTGTTTATTCTTGCCAGAACAGTGAGCTTAAAACACTGATAGTTTTAGGCTGTTGTAAGTTAACATTTTTATTTTTGAGATAATTATTTTTTCTGAGGAATCAACTAGTTATTTGGTAAAATCTTCCTATTACTTTGAAAATTTCTTTATGTGTGTGTGTGTGCGTTTGACACCAGGGTCTTAGAGGAGAGCCTGGAGAACGAGGATCCACTGGATTCCCGGGAGCCCGTGGTCCAGGTGGACAGAAGGCAAGTGACACAGAACGTGGATGATCATTGTGATTAAATCAGTGCCATAATTCATACCAAAGCCAGTCACTAATCAGTACAGGCAATAGTTTTACTGCTCTAATTACTGTAATTTTGCCTTCTCACTGCAGGGAGAAGCCGGCCAACCTGGAGTACCTGGTGAATTGGTCTGTGGTTTTTCTTCCATCCAAATGCAGATTTTTGGGTATTTCTCTTCTCACTTTAATGGACAGAACGAGGGACAATATCTGTTTCTTTCTTCCAGGGTTTACCAGGAAAAGATGGGCTGCCAGGGCGTAAGGGGGAGAAGGGAGAGATTGGTATTGTAGGAATGAGAGGAATCAAGGTATTTTCTGTGTGTGTGTGTGTGTGTGTGTGTGTGTGTTTGTGTGCTTGAGAGAGCATTTGTTCATCCTGTGTGGTTTCAACCTTGAAGCATCTTTCAGGGGTCGGCGATGATGGTCACAACTCGATAATAGCATAAAATTAATATGATTGCAGCGGATTAATACAAAGTGTGTCAAAAATATCCCTGCAGGATATTTGTTTTCACCCTAACATTATGATGTTTAACACCTGAAAATGGGTACTTTTGCTCAGCATGATAAAAAAAAATAGTATTTTCTTCCAGTTCATTAATTCATCTGAGAATTGGAGAGAATCAAAAATGTGTGCTTTTGTATTATTATTATTATTATAATCTTTATTTAATGAGGTAATCACTGAGATAAAGATCTCTTTTGCAAAAGAAACTGAAGTACATAGAGAAGACGTGTAAGAAACACAGCCAGTCACATGAGCATGTCCCTACAATCAGCAATAACAGATATTCTCTAAAAGATCATTCAGTGGGATGAGATGTTAAAGCTTTTAAGAATATTCTGACATTTGCGAAATTTACGTATTTGCTTTTTTGCTGAGTAATAGATGAGAAGATCAGTACCACTCTGAAGCCGCTAATCTGTCAGCGTGTCTCAGCATAAAGAAGGGAATCAGGGGAACTGACTCCCTGGCTCTGTCGTAGAGTAACGATATTCGACTGCCAACACCTCTGAAGAGCACAAATTAATATTTTTGGTTGCTTTCTACAAAATATAATAATAGATATAATAACGTCAACAGACTATTTTACAGTCTGTTATGTGCACTCTACTACGTAGCCTGGACCACTAACTTTCTGGAAACAAGAAATGGTCAATGGTCAGGTGAATGTGGATTTAGTGTGCTGGGACTGAACAACATGATTCACTCTGCGTCTTCTGCAGCTGTATGGCCACTTATGTTGCTTTTACTTGTCATTATTGTCTGAACCCCCATTATCAGGAAAATTAGAGGATCCAGCTCTGGATCATTTCCGTTGCTGTTTTGAGCTCTGTACACAAAGTGCTTCATGGTTCATAGTGTGTCCAGTGTGTGTATGTGTGTGTGTGTCTGTGTGTGTTTGAGTGCTCATGCACAGTTATTCAGCCTGAGTGTAAAGCAGGAGGACTGTCTGTCTATGGATGGGCTCTCTGTCTGGCTGATTCGGTGCATTTTGTCCCTTTGTGACTTACATGCTCTTCAACTTATGTGTTTCCAGGGTGACCGAGGACTCAAGGGGCTTTGTGGAGGTGATGGACCCAAAGGAGAGAAGGTGGGACTGAGACAGACAGAAAAAATGTGATTTGATGGGAGGAAGAAAAAATAGTGATAATTTGATACCCACTGGGGTTTTGACACTGCAGTTTTTTTCTGTCCAAATAAAGACCAGATAAACAGAAGCATGTTAATATTCCAGTGCTGGCTGGTGGCGTGCGTGGCTTGTGAATGAAATAATACACAAGTTCGTTGTAATTATATGTTGAAGTACGTGAAAATTAATGTTTGTATTCAGGGGGATGCTGGAGTTAATGGACGATCAGGTTTACCAGGAAGAAAAGGTGAACAGGTATGACTAAAATATGTGGTACTGTGTTGTGTATTATATACCTCTATCAATTCCTCTTCAAGATTGGGCATCTACACTCACACCTCATTGTGTTTTCCAGGGGGAAGTTGGACCTGCTGGGGCCCCAGGAACCCCTGGAAAAGAAGGACTAGTTGGCCCCAAGGTATGTATTGTGTAACTCTTTCTTTGTTCAAAAACTTTGTCCAAATGCAAAATGGAACTACTTTCCTTTTCTGTGTAGGGTGACCGCGGCTTTGATGGGCCCGCAGGACCCAAAGGGGCTCAGGGAGAGAAAGGTGAAAGGGTGAGTTTGTAATGTCAACTTCTGCAGTACAGTGTGTACAACTGTAGTAGTAATGTAACAGTAGTCTATTTATAATCATAATGAGCTGCATGGTGTACCTAATCTCCATATCAGGGATGTAAAGTCTGAAGCACACCACCACTCATCCTCAGAACTGCCTGATATACATACCTGTCTCTGTGCTTTGTGTAGGGTCCATCTGGGATACCTGGTCCTCCTGGACCCAGAGGAGCTGATGGGGCCCCGGGTCTAACTGGCCCTCAGGGTCTAGCTGGTGCTAAAGGACCGGAGGGGCTCCAAGGACAGAAGGTGACTGCTTTCGCTTGATGATGGCTAATTCTACACATTTGTCACATGTTCTCTCTGTGGGTGCAGAGGCCTGTTAAAGAGAAGATGCAAAGAGATGTGATGACATTTAAATAATTGCTTGTTACACAAGCAAACACATTTACAATGAGTTGTGCCTGTGCAAGGATTTGAATGTGAAATAGACACTGAATGAGTGCGCAAAATAGTGGTGGTAGAGGTGTCTGAGTGGTGTCGTTGCAACAAAGATAAAACTTTTGTTTTCGACAGTTTTGACATTAAAAGTAATGATGGCTTATTTTAAAAGAATACAGTCTCTTTAGTCTGACTGGTAGTTATTTTTTTGACTGCCTCACGTTGCTTCGTGATGATTGACAATTTGATGGGTCCTGAGTTTGACTGGCTTGTCTGCTGCGTCATCAGGTAAGTAAAGAAAGCTGGTGACAGGAGAACAGGGCAACACTGAGTCTCTGATGGATGCACCCTTTTTTTCAAACTGAGATGCTCTCGTGATTCAGCTGCAATATATTCCTGAAGCAAGCTTTACAAGCTTTGGTGCAGCCTGTAAGGAAGGCAGAGCATTCCATCTAATAAAATGGATAAGCAACAAACACTAATATAGAAACTGTAAGCTTATAATGACACGATTTACAATATAGAAGAGGAAGCTGGTTATGGACATATAGAAAATGGTGAAATTTACCTAAATACTCCCATTTTCCAGGTCACAAGATATTTTGAGATGTCTGTTGTATGACCAAAAAAACATAGTTATCACATGTATTGATTAACTATGTAATGTGCACGTGCCTTACAAACAATGACAAAACCATATCTAGAAGAACTGAATCATGACAGTATGAAATATGTTTTTACTGCAGCCTTGAATTCAGCATCATTGTGAACCTTTATTAGTAATGTGAATTTTATACTACACCTGTGTAGACATGTTGTAATGTTGTTTTGTCTGCATGTCAGGGGGAGAGGGGTCCAGCCGGTCCCACCATGGTGGGTCCACGCGGTATCCCAGGAATCCCGGGGGAGCGAGGAGAGCCGGTTAGTCACACCTGTCTCACCTGGTTGTTTCTTAACAATTAATTGTAGTAATTCAAAAACACCTGAAAGTCTTATCGTCACACAGCACTGGATTACTTGTTGAACTTCAGTATTACATATTTCATAGAAGGCCAAATTTCAAGATTTTTCAGGGAGACTAAATTATCTTCTTGTGTGCTCGTAAACAATCGCTCTGACATTTACATTGTGTATGGACCAAAAGCTGTTTATTTAAAAAGATACCCATATACTATTAAAGCTTTCTTTGCCTTATACAAATATATCTAATTATTTCAAGTGTCTGTATAAGTAACTACTGCTGATTTAACCTTTCACTTTGACTTTGCATTTAGTTCATGTGTTGCACCTGGTCTCAGTCTAATGAATTAATGTGCTGCGAGCCTCTCCATGGGTCGTATGTGTCCTAATACCTGTCCATGTTGCAGGGAGAGCTGGGCCCAGATGGAGCCAAGGGAGAGAGAGGAGATCCAGGCATGACGGTCAGTGCTCAAGCCTTAACCGCGGGGCTCAAGCCGAAGATGCTGACACCAAAACAGCGCGCACACACAAACACACAAACACACATACAGAGTTGATATTAGGGTTGTGTTTTGTAAGTGTGTTTTGCTCTGTTCCCCTCTGTATTTTGAATTCAGGAGGATGAGGTTAGAGAGTTCGTTCGCTCAGAGATGAGTCAGCACTGTGGTGAGTTTTTTCATGCAGCTTGCATTGCTAATTTATAACAGAGTTGTCCCCAAGTTGAACCTCAGATGGTAATCACAGCACATGAGTCACAGCCTCAGCTAAACTCTTATGAAAGTATGATACAAAATAAGCTGTGGAGAACTATAGCCAATACCATGACTCTTTAAGCTGACCTTTATCATTCCCTCTCTTTCTGCTTCCTTCCTGTCCATCTGTCTGATCCTCAGCGTGTGGAGGTGAGTGAGCCATTCAGCTGCAGCAGAAGAGAGGAGGGTGGACAGACGGGCTGTGACTTAGCATGAGTCACAGCGGTGTACCATACCACATATGCTGCTGCAGAGTCTGTAGTGAGAGCAGTCATTCCCATATATTACATTTTCTCTAATGATTCTTTCAACCTCATTCAAAATATATGTGCGGCCTCACAAAAAACCAGGAGTCTCATGACATCTTTGGTGGAATTTGTTTTTAAAAGTGATCTGAAATATCCACTGCTGCTTTGCTAAGATATTTTTAAAATGTTCATAAATCATGTTTCTTTATTGTGCTTAAAGGGAATATTAATCAAACCTCTTCTGGTTTATTCATTTAAAAAATGGCATGAATCTGTTTGTCTTTTTTTGGTTTTGTTTTTTTTAAAACAACCCATCGTGTATTCACAGTGAAAGGGGCCAGTAGCATTAAGTATTAAAAAGTAGATTAATTATAAGAAAATTATTGAAAAATGGAAAAAAAAAGAAACTTTCCCAAAATTTCAACTAATGTGTTTGTTGTCTGAGCTGATAATCAATGCAAGACCTCATCAGTGTTATGAAGCAGCAGCATGAGATGGGTGATGGTGAGGCAGGCTGTAAATATGCAGTGTTACTGAGAATGAGGCCAAAACAAAAATTTTACTCATGTTTATTTATCAAGAACTAATAAATAGTTGAGTGTTTCATAATGTACAAGTCAGTAACAGTTTGAGTCCGCAGAATTTAGTTGAATCAGCACTGATTTGACTTGGACTCAAGTCAAAAAGAAAAGTTTGACTCGAGTTCGACACAAGTCCATACAGCGGCGGCTTGAGTCCTTAAAGGATTACAGCCAGTTTTTGGACGATTGCCCCATGTTGAGCGATCTTGCAAAAACGTGGAAAATCCTTTTAGCTGGTGTGTGTGTGTGTGTGTTGGAATCGGTGGAATGATTTTTGTGGTGCTTTGGGGTTGTTTTTGGCTTATGTGTCTGAATGTTTTACTACCAGAATGTTCTGTCCTTCCTCTTTTGTGTTCATCATGTTACCTTTCTGGTCCATCCCTTTTTTCTCCCTCCTGTGTAACACTTACATGGTCTCTGAATCCTGTCTCTGCTTCCCTCGGTGTCCCCGTTCGCTCCTCCTTGTCCTATCTGGCTCTCTCAGGTTCAGGCCCAGTAAGTCGGCCCCAGCCCGAGGTCAGGGCTCGGCCTGCACCAGAGCAACAACTGGCCGTGAACGGTGAGGAGGGTGAGTGCGTCCATCCGTCCCTTTGCCTGTCGGCCTCAATCTGTTTGTCTGTCTGTGTGTCCGTCCCTAACAAGCAGGTTTGACTTGGTGGTGCTATGTCTGGAGACCTCTGAACGCTGGGTGGTTTTCTCATCAAGAAAACAGAGGACTCCATTTGTGTTTTTGTCCGACATAATGTATTCTATATCTCAGCATATCCAGGCTCTATGTAACTGACTGTTCTGAGCCTTCCTTCTGAAGTCTGGAGGTTGTCAGACCGGAGTGAGGGATCTCTGACCTGTGCGGCGTTGCTTTCCTCTCAGGCCGTGAGCTGCGAGTGGTGGTGAACACCAACGACCCGGACTACGAGCACATCTACTCCATCGAGGCCTACGACGACCCCTTGGATGAGCTGCTCTACTTTGCTCCCTCTGCCAACCAGAGCGATGGTACTGCTTTTTATTCTGTGTCTGTCATGGAGCGAAGTGGCAATTTTCTGACACACCCAGCGCCACCCAAACTGGCCTGGTCTCATGTGAAATTTGCATGTGTTGCCTGCTCGAAAGCAAAGAAATGCATTTTCCCAAAATAAAAAAACACGAGGAACCCTGTGTTTTTGTAAAAACCAAACAAAGTCATGTTTACATTAACTGTCTCTCACCAAAATGAGCAGAACTGGTTTGCATGATGAGTTATTTGACCAAATGAAAAGTGC
Source organism: Scortum barcoo (assembly GCA_023238725.1). Taxonomy (NCBI): domain Eukaryota; kingdom Metazoa; phylum Chordata; class Actinopteri; order Centrarchiformes; family Terapontidae; genus Scortum; species Scortum barcoo. The sequence goes on from CM041537.1 coordinate 17,316,273, forward strand.
TGACACGGAAACCAGGAAGGTGAACTGAAAGGATTATAATTGCTGAAATGTAGGGAAATAAGAGCACCCTTTTTTTTTAGATGTCCTGTCTTGGAAACTGCCTAAAAGTGAAAGTGACTCATATAATTGTATGACAAATGAAAACGATTTGACTGTCCAGCAAGCAGTTTTGAAGAAGTACACAGACAGCTTAAGGCTGTGAACAAGTGTTCCCCAACAAGTTTCTTGCCCAATAAAACATTTTTCAAAAAGCTGCTTATTCGAAGAATTTGAAATCCTTATATGTTTAGATCTGTGTTTGCCTGCTAGCAGTCTTACTGCTAACCATTGCATGCTATTACCACCGGCTGCAGATCGACAGAATAGTGTGACACCATCGGCTGCCCGTTAAAACATGGCTCCGTAGCACTATGAGCGTCAGAAACTCCACAGGGCACCTTTCAAAAACATTTCAGCCCTACCTAATAAAACGTTAAAATAGCACAGTGTTTGGCTGGGTATATACACATCCACCTCCAGCAACCTTTGTTTAGGTTTAGTTTATGTGCTGTTTTTCAGAATTTCTTAACAAAGACAAAAGCACTACTAAATCTAACCTTAAAATAAATCTGGGTCTGGGCGTTACTCCCATATTTGTCCACTGTGACTTAATTTATCTATCATGACATTGTGCTGAAGTTTGGGTTTCCCAGATCTCTTGTGGGAGGTAATTAAAATGTTATTACAACCAAAAATCACAATGGACAGAAATGTGAGACACAGAAAAGAGTACCAGGATATCCCTTTAATTAAATGATTTGAGTCATCTAAGAATGACCCCCACATTAACCATATTTGTTTACAAACTTATCATACGCTAAACCGAAACCGATGGTGTTTCGAATTTGTGCTCATGTCCCACAATTTGGTTTATTCAATTGGCACATAATCCAATTTGTGTTGGATGAGCGTGTCTCATTATGTATGCGTTGCACTTCATGCTCATTTCATGACATGAGACCGTGTTGGCTTTGCATATTTTCTCACAAAGCTTTTCTGCAAGCTCTTACCACCCTGACTCTGTGACCTTTCATGTGCAGTACTGCATATACTATATAGTGTGTGTATTGTGTAGATCGTGATATTTATTTAAAGCCTTGTTATCACATTAATGTGTTTTTTCCTTTTCTGTGAATGTATCTATGCTGTGTATGTTTTGTGTGTGTGTGTGTGTGTGTGTGTGTGTGTGTGTTAACAGGTGAGGCTGTCAAAGATGAAACTGACAAAACAGTCAAAGTTGAACCAAACAAATCAGCCAGTGCTGGCATTAAGAAAACAGCAACACAAGCTGGTCAGAAAGCAGTCAAAGTTACACCTCTGAAAGCAGTCAGGTCCAAGAGGAGAGTCAAAGGGGAAGGTAAACCAGCTCATGTGCTGTTGTCCTGTTTTGGATATGATGAAGGGTTAACTCTGCCATCCTTGCTGCCTGGTGTTTGGCCCATCTCTGCATGTTAAAGGCTTAAATGCATCTAGGAAAATAACATGCACATACAGATATTAATATATCAGTGCTAATGAGTTACTTTGCATAGGAAAGTGTAAATTTTTTTACATTAACAGGTTGGTTTCAATTGAGCTTTGATCTTAGTGGTCATGAATGCTTGTTTTGGGTCTTCTGTCACTCATTGTTACTCTGCCTGTGCTCCTTTTTGCCTAGCACTGCCCTTGTCTCAGTGTTTGAATGTTTGCATTCCCTCTTTATGTCTGTGCATGCACACTCCTCACAAATGTTTGTGTGTGTGTGTGTGTACTGTACAGCTCCAGCAGACCTGTGCCTGCTGCCCATGGAGGAGGGGAACTGTGGACGATACACTCTGCGCTGGTACTTTAACAGTCAGGTTCAGGCCTGCAGGCCCTTCATCTACAGCGGCTGTGAAGGAAACGACAACCGCTTCCTTCAGCTGGAGGAGTGTGAGGAGGTCTGCCTTGGGGGGGACAAAGGTAAACACACACACACAAATTTTAGTAATGTATCAAATGCTATGTGGACTAACCACTGATTTGTTGTGCAGGTCCTCGTCCGTTGAAGACAGCTCGATGATTGTGGCCAAATCCCTCTCAGCCACAGGAATGTTGGCCTTTATATAGCTTTTAGAGTTCATTATTTTGTCAAATGTCAATGGTCAAGATTGTTTTTGTTTATTTATTGTTTCTTTAAACCCAATTTAACTTTACCCAAGGTTGAGCGGGGATACTAGAGTGCCTCCATGATGTATATTCTCCAAACCAGGCAAAAGAATGGTGTTTCTTAGGTTAAAAAAATCTACTTTTCCCTTTGTGCAGTGGTAAAACAACATAACATTTGAACACTGAAAGAGTTTCTTTGTTTCTCAGCCTGACTTCACTCTGAACTGATGATTTCTCTGTTTAACTTTGCCACAGTATTCGGGTACTTCAGTACCTTTCTCCATTTCATGTTGCATTCAGATAATAAGACTTCATCAGAAAAGGAGTGGGCAAATTACCTGACTCAACTTACAGTCTAATGCAATATTCTTGTACTAACTACCAACATGGTGAAGTTCATGGTGCTTCCATTAATTCGATGGTCATTTTTGGAGGGTAGTTTCTGGTGTTGTTCTGTCTGTCTGTCATGATGGATGGTTTAATCTTTCACAATAGGTGCAATCTCGCTCACTTGAGTTAATCTGAAGATGTTCCCCTGGAAAGATGCACTTCTCTGCCTTCCATTGTTTGGCCTTTACAAGCACTTTCTTCCACCTTTTTTGAAAGGTGCATATTTTTTCTTGTTAACTTAAGTATTTTCTGATAAAGATTTACTGGCTGTTGATAAGCTTGATTATATTTACCTCTTATGACCAGTGTTCCCCTTTGTTGATGAATGTTTCTTGTTTTTGGCTTTTATCCTGATGATTTGAGTCCGAGGCAAGCTGCAACAGCCTCGACTTGTTCCTACCTCCGTGCACTTTGTTGCCCAAAGAATCACTAATAAGAATGGTGATTCTCATAACCGTGTTAGAGATCACACATCCTCCTAATTGGTGCTTAACTTAGTATGACTCACGTGTTTAGCTGCCTTTGTAATCACAATTTGTGGTGGTTGCTGACTGAACTGTAATACGTCAAGGAGACAAAGTCTAAAAACCTTTCATGACAGCACAAAACATGAAAGCTTCATTAGCGAAGGGGAACACAGATAGGCCCACTGAATGAAATCTGCATAACAGGACATTTTGTTAACAGACAGCACAAACTACTCCCTAAATGGACTTCACTAAACTGGTAGTTACTGCAATTTAACTGCACATACTAGTACAACAGTTTTAATCTCAGCTGTTTTCCCACAGTGCTCCTTGGGAATTAAAACAGACTTCTCCTCAAACATTTTTATGTACATGATCTCATACTTTTGAATTTTTATCAAGGAAGCGGATTTCTTTTCATCCTGGTTGAAATGAATTAATTTCCATCCTCAACCAAGCCTTGAAAGTAACCTAATACTTTCAACTCTTTACTACCAGATGCCTGAAATAACTCCTCACACGTCTCTACATGATTACCATGCAAGCACAGCTATATTGGGTTATTATTACGATTATTATTATTAGTATTATTATTATGGATATAGTTCTATCATTTGTATTAAATATGAAGAATCGAGCACAATATTCTGCCAATTTGTACAGAATGTTTTTTGGTTGTTTTTTATTGCTTGGGGAAAGTTGTGTTTCTGATCATGACTGCATGTTTACCTGCCAGAGAAAAGGTGCTATTTTTAAAGGTATTTTTATACTGTGTATTGAAGATAGAAGTGTTTTTGTTTTTGTGTGGTGCAACCTGTTCTGTTTCTGTTGTATTATGGAATATTTTAATAAGCATTTCTAATAAACCAAAGGTTAAAGAGGTCAAAGAGGTTCTGTGTATTCTCTGATTTTAAGCTACTGCAGTTTTTATCTTTAAATGGATATAAGCAGGTTAGATGCACTAGACTGAACAGCAAAAAAAAAACAAAAAAAAAAAAAACCCCACTGAACCAGTGACCTTCTCATTAGCAAACAGTGTTTGACAACTGAAATCAAACAATCTGGTCTTTGTGTTTTGTGTGATATTTCCAGTCATGGAAATTCCCTTCATCATTTTTCAGTGGAGGGTTAATGGAGAGGATTGGAAAATGTGTGTGTGTGTGTGTGTGTGAGTGTGAGAGAGACAGATCTAGATGTTCTAATTTCATCAGTAGATTTTCTTAATGAGAGGATTTTCTGCTTGTTGGCCACGACTCCTCCTCCTTGCTTTTTTCATGCTCTCTGCCCTCGGTTGATTTCCCCTGGTGGAAGACACACACGCTGACTCCAGATCCACTTCATCACACCCCAACAGGCCTCACACAGCTTCATCGTCACCTCACCCTGTTCCTTCACCTGACTTAATTTCAAAAGTTATCTCGGTCAGCACCTTATCTTGCTGTCGGCTTACATGTGTTGGGCGGTGTGGCAGCTTTAACAGAAGAAGCACGCGGTGGCAAGGACAGGACCGTGACATGCTGACAGTGATTGTGGATGCAAAGATAAATAGGTGGAAAAGACTTCAAATTTCTGAGGTGATAGATAAAGGCAGGCCACCGTGCACGCTGCTTCAGTGTCACACTAAATTACCATCATATAGACGACTAAATTTATATATGATGATTAAGTTGGTATTTTAGCTGAAGGCTTGTTTTGTTTAATATTCAGGTTTTCAGCACTGATTTTGGGAGAATGAATCAGAGCTGTCTTGATGCTGCAAATTCAGTTCAGAGGTTTTTAGACGGGAGCTTGGGAGAATAAATACATAATACATAAATTCAAAGTGCAAAATACACCAAATGAGCAGATGTAGACACCCAAACATTTCGCCCTTACCTTGATCGTTTAAACCTCTGTACATTTATTATTGAAAGGCTCATTTCAACAAGTCTCATTTCAAAACCGTGGACATGGACACAAAATGCTGCTAGACCAGCCTCCACTCTTCTGAGAAGGTTTATTGCAGGATGGTTGCAGAGATTTAATCCCATTCAGCCACAAGAGCTTCAGTGAGGTGGGACACTGATGCTGGGCGGTATGGCCCGGCTCACTGGTGGCTTTTCAGTCCATCTATCAGTGTTGGATGTGGTTTAGGTCTCTGCTCATGTCCAAGCCAGTCAATTTCTTCCACACAAATGTATGTCTTTCTGTGTCTTTAAGGACTGATTTGCATTGTTGGAAGCAGCTGAAAGCACTCTATTGTCTAAAATATAACTCTGCTGTAGTAGGTGGTGGAAGAAACATTTAGATAATGACTGAGATAACAGAGGTACAGATGTAATTATCAGAAACAGAAATGCGCAATCTGCACTGTCCCCTTTTGCAGCATTACATTATCATGTACTGAAATAATATTTCTGATGCTTTAAAGTGTAAGCACCATTTAAATGTCAAGCTTGAGTCATTCATTCTTTCAAGTTATTGTTATTAACCATGCGTCATATTTGAGGAAAAGAAGTGTATATTTTGGATGATAGGAAAAGTAATTATACAAACTATAGTTGTCGTATAAATGCAATAGAGTGAAAAGCACTCTATGTCCCACTGCAATGTAGTGGAGCAGAATATAAAATAGCATAAATAATGGAAATGCCCAAGTAAAGTACCAAGTAAAGTACCAAGTAACTACACATTCTACAACTTCCAACAATATTATAAAATTCTATGTATATATTGTAGAAAACGCATAAGAGCCGTGTAACTGTCACCAAATGTTGAACACACAAATTTCAAAGCAAACAGGCTGCCTCCTCTCAGCATCAGCTACCTGAGATCATCCAGGGCAACTTATGTAATGAGCTGTTTTTATGACCCAATCAGCTTGTGAGCCTAATATGTCTCTCTGTGGTGTCAGAGGATAAAAACTGAGGAATTTTGGGAGATGCCTTGTTTTACACAAACACTGATCTGTTACATAACTTGGAAAATACAACCCTACGTGAGCTATGCATCCATGAGTTTATGTAAATGTTCCTCACATTTCTCTGCTCTCTGCCTTTCACTCAATCTGCTCAATTCCTCTGGTCTGTTACACGTGTGTGGTTGGGAGGGGTGCAAATATGCACGCACACATGCACACATACACACAGGCACACGTATTTCATCGTGATTTGTGTGGTGGAGATACATTCACATATCCTAAAAATAGCAGCCGTCACTGATTTCAGCAGCTGTAACCAGTCGGATTTACACGAAGCACCAAAGCCTTCTGAGCCATCTTGCAAGACTTTCAAAGGACGTGCGAGGATAGTAGTTGTGCATGAGTGTGTGTGTGTGTGTGGGGGGGGGAGTTCAACTTCGGACTTCCATGAAACAAGGGAAGGTTTAATAACCATAACTAATTTGATATTCATTCTGCTACCTCTGGGGTTCCTAAGGGCTCCCTCTCTCTAAACACACACTGATTTCGTGGCTCAAGGTTGTCCTTGACAGATCTATTCTAATGTGTGTGTGAGTGTTGGATACAACTGAATTGTAATTTAATATCAACCACGCCTCAGTGTGCTTATGTGCTGAGCTATATTGATGTTATTGCACTATTCCCACCCTAACAGCGGTACTGCTGGCATAAAAGTTTAGCTCAGAATGGAGCATTATTGAGATTATGAGCTTTCCATTCAGAATAGGAAGCAGGTCCAGGCCTGCTCGTGTCTGAATTTTTCGAATGTGGAAAAATTAGTATTCGGTGGTATAATTTCTTTCACTGGAAAATTGAAAATGTTGACAGATTTAGCCGTTCAAGGAAATACAATGAGGATTAAATCCCCCTTTTCTTCATCTGTGACCCTTCAAGGGTATTTCACAGCCTCCATGATTCTTCTGCTGGTATGTAGTGAGTCTTGTGGAGGACAATCATGCTCATGCCGTGAACACAATGGTGGCTCCCTCTGTCTGTGAGAGCCAGAACTGTTCGTCGTTGCCTCTCTCGGATGTGGAGTATGCAGAAACACGTTTAGGAGTTGTTCATTTTTCCTCTTCAGTGACCTTGACTGTTTAAAGCCCCAGGGTCTGGGGTTGGCAGAGAGCTGGATTGGTAGAACCTCGCCAAGAGAGGGGAGCAAGCCAAAATCTCTCTCTCTCTCTCTCTCTCTCTCTCTCTATCTGTCACTCCTCTCACTCTCACTCTTGCTCTTTTTTTTTTTCACCACCCACTTCCCTCTGCAAGTACAAAGGCTGTTGCTATAGCAATGAAACATGCTTGAAATGTGCTCTATCTCACTTTTACTCCCTCAGTCCATATTAGCATATGATCTGTATCACTTTCGTCTTTATTGTTGCTCGCACATATTGATCATTAAGCAAAACATGAGAAACCATTTGTGTTTGGGCCCCGTTGAGGTGCATATACACTTCTACACACATGTGTGAGCACTTTGGGATTACGGTAAAGCTTGTGTGTGCTGTTCACAGCAGATTCCCCCACTGATGCTTTGACCCCAAGTTTTCTCTATGTTATCTCCTGGAGGGTGCTAGTGTGAACAGGGCATCAGAAGTTCCCTCTGTCCTGTAAGTCTTTCACTGGAGCTCTCAGCATTATGCCAGCCTAAGCATTTATTCAGTCTATTGATCTGAGCATTTGGGTTAACCTCCCTGCTGCACTGAGCACTTTCACACAAAGCAGTTTTATTAGAAATGGGTATTACACACCACCTTATCTCTGCTTGCCTCATATTTTTTACTAACTTTAAGTCCAGATTCTGATGCATGACAGATTTGCACTTAATGTCTCAAAAATGTTCTAGAGACCTTTTAGAGAAAAGAAGGGAAAAAAATGAAGCTCAGAGAGGCATTAGCTGTACATTAACTGTGTCTAATTTCTGGAGAATTTGCATGGAAAAAGTCATTGCTAATGTCAGGCAGTACCGCCTCTCTCCATCCCAGCCAACTCTCTCCTCTCCCTCATTTTGTCTCCACTCCTGTCCATCTCCTCCATACTCTAACAGGGAGCGGCAAAGGTGTTGTTTACTTTGTTTAATTTTTCCTCCAGCAGATGAGTTAGCTATTAGCATATTCTCTTCATTATGGCAGTGATGAGCGCGGGCCACCTGAGTGTCACAATGCCTCAGCATTATTAAAAGGCCCTCGTGGGATATCTCGGGCACATAAGCCTAAATTAGCATATGCCATTTCTCATCTCTCCCTGCTGTCATTCAACAGCCTGTGCTGTATTTCAATTTATGCACCAACTACTGAAGGTCTGGGATTTTTTTTAGTTTCTCAGCTCTCCCCTCCATTACTCTCTGCCTCCTATCTTTCGCCTCTCTCTCCTTCAATCTCCCCTCCAACTATCCACTTCCCTCTCTTGACTGTAAGCAAATCTGTGATCTGTAATTTTGCAGCTGACTAGGAAGCACAGAGTGGTGGAAATTGTTAGTTACTGGAAGAGAGGGGGAGATGGCAGTAAGATAGGATCCTGTAAGGCACTTCAGGCTCATTGGAACTGGTGCAACACCTAACCAATTCCTGATAGTGTGGTGTAACCGGGTGGCAAACATGGACCTGGGTGTCCATAGTTTGTCCCTGCAGTTTGATACCTCTGATAATACTCTGACCTCTGATAATACATGACTGTCACTGCTATCAGAGACACTTGTGTATATTTATAATAAATGATTATACAGTTGGATTTAGTGGAAGATGCCCCCTTATTTGAAGAGGCTCTCAAAGGGTCTGAGTATTAATGGGAGGAAAAAAGCATTCCTTGAACAAACACAGACAGTCCAGAAACACTACACATTAGTTAAATCAACAGTAACACATGAGGTGAAGGGTGAGGTGGTGGAGGGAGCTGCGACAGCATGGCAAATCGAGATAATCAGCAGCTTACAATGGCCGTGCTGCATACCTGTATGAATATGACTGAATACAACTGGTCAGCTGATGAATAGGCCTGTGATTGTGAAGCATGATTGAAGTAGCTGATGCCAGATAGCTAATGCAACAAAAGTCCACAGGAAAGTATCCTGCACAACGAGAATGCTGTCATTTCTTTTCTCGCAATGAGGCCCTTGGGACAGCAATGCAGCAACATCAACCGTCAGATGCATTGCAATCAAAGTCTTTACCGAAATTCCCAAAGTTAGTTATCAACTTCTGCTTTAATCGTAGTGCACACAGATCAGCCAGACAACACTGAAACTGGCCAGTTAGAGCAACCTTTCGACTCTCTGTGTTGTGTTGGATGGAGGAGTGATGGATGGCAGGCCTGTGCCTGTTTTTCTGCTGCATTCATTGTCTGGAGTATATTCAGTACACGGCTCAGTCATGGTTGGCTCAGTCTCAGCACACCATAAAAGATCGATGTTATTTTAACACAGCACCAAATTAACTCTGTAAAATGTATCACATCCAGTTGTTACACTTGTTAGCAATATTTCAACACTAACATGCTCTTACAGAGGACATAGTTATGTAAATTTGCTACATTCGTGCTAGGCCCTGGACTAAACACCCAACCACAGACATTAATCTTATGAGGTGGCCAAGTTACGCAGCAACAAGCGTATTTACTTACAGGGAGAGGACACCTCTAAACCTTCATTATACTAAATACTTATTATACTGAATGTACAGCAGGTCCACACACACTGCACAAACCATGTTACGCTAACACACCAAACTAAGATGGTTAACGTGGTAAACATACATGTTAAACATCACTGCAATAACACTGTCATTGTTAGCATTTAGTTCAAGCCTCACAGAGCCACTGCTGTGGCGTGGCTGTAGAGTCTGTTACTCCGTGTGACACATGTGATACTCATCATTCCATAAGCCTTAACCTCCTCAGCTTGTTTGTGTTATCAGCAATGTCATCCTCCTGTCTCAGACAGGGTTAGGGTTCGGAGTGCAGTCTATTGAACTTTGACCCCACTTAGCCACCAGCCTGAGCTGCCAGATGTCCTTGTTGTTGAGATCCCTTCCTTCTCACATTTCAGTTTTGATTTTGGATAAGTAATGTTTGCCCTCAGCTTTTAACTCACTTCTATACCCATTTGGGTTAATGGCTTTGAAACACTGCAATCTTCAATTTAACTATTCATTCCCTTAATGACTTAAATTGTGCTGTTGCTCTGGACCCATGGGATCATTACTTGAATGACTTTTCCAGTCTGTGCTCCCTAACCGACCTCATGTGACCACCATCTCATGCTTCCCTAAGTAATTGCCTATTGATTCATTAAAATTCAGTCTAAAGTAAGGCTGACTGAATATTGCCATGTTGCAACAACTGAACTTCACAACAAAAAGAGAAATAGGTGACACTGTAGCAGAGAGATAATAATTAAGTGTAGATGGAGGAAAACTGGTGAGGTGAGACAGAAGATTATTTCCTACTTGTCTCTGTAGATGGATGCATGGAAGCTGTCTGTGAGGATGTATCAGTTTGGATTACTGGGCTCCAGGGCTCTGTCTCTCTTATTCAGCACATTATCTCTGGCAGGCTTCAAGTAATATCTTCACTCTGGATCAAAATGGCACCCTAAGGCTCTGAAGAAAAATAAAAAAAACAAAAACACAGACAGCAGTTTGTAGACGCGGCGGCTCGTCTATACTGTTCGCGGATGATGACCACGAGCCATTATCAAGTATATGCATGCAGGTGGGGTACAGGAGGGCCCTGTCACTGTTGCACCGGAGAAGTGAAGTGTGGCTAAGAGGGGATGGGAGGAAAGCGACAGGCAGTATGTGTGGATGAGGAACAGGAGGGCCGGGCAGAAGACAAGGCCGTGGATGTCACATGCTGCCTAGGGAGAGCAGACCGCACAGACATAGGTCAGGAAGGAAGGAAGGGGCCGGGGAATGGGAGCAGGGGGGTGGGGGGGGGTTGAAGTGACAGGTCAATGCGCGTCTCATCTTCCATCCATCACACAGTACCTTTGTGGTTCAATCAAAGCAGAAATGCCTTGAGTGAATTTGACTGCAGGAGCACAGGTGAATGTGTAGTCATGCAGACACCTGTGCCCACTTGTGCGTACAGGACTGAAATATCCAATCAAATCAGAAGACATACTTCTGTCTTACTGAGACGTACACATGCTGGTCAAATGTGTTATTTCTTAATTGAAGCATGTACATGTAATTTGAGGATCTAGAGGGTTATTTTTTGTTATTGTTGTTGTTTTTTTCCACATCGGCCACACTGTATGGCATTTAGAGTGAAAATGCATTTTCCAAACCTGGCCTTTAGGGAGACTAGACAGTCCACAATTGTTCGGTAGCCACAGTGTGCGCAGAGATAAAACTAATTTCACAGCCCATTAGACTTATTTGAAAAGCAGCAGCCAGTAGACTCACAGTGGGGCATGCAGCATCAAGAAAATTATAGTTTACAGTCGCCACCAAAATACCAGCTAAAGGTGATTGGCCTGCAGTGGCGGGTCACACAGTCATGGTGACACAGTCAATATTCAGCCCAGTGTGCAAGGCCAGGGCTACTTCCTGGGTACGCTAATGAGAGGGTAAATCAAGCTGTCAGTCGACCCCCTCCTTAGGCAGGACTCCATGAGCTTATTCAAATACACTTCAGAGGTGACATTTAGCGGAGCACCTCTGTCTGCCCTGCCTCACCGTCGTCATGCTGGCAAAAGGTAAATTTGTTTCTCCTCATTCATAATGCACTACTGTAATTGGCTGGACTCTGATCAAACAGCCAATCTTCTTGTCTTTTGTCTTCTCTTTATTCTGCTCACTCGCTTTGTCTATTTTTGCCCTCTCTCTCTCTCTCTCTGCCTCTCCCACTCTCTCTTCAGCTCTCTTCCTTGGCTGTCTTTCTTGTTCCACCTCACCCATAATCCTGTCTGTCTGCCCCCGTGCCCCTGGCTCAGCATTCGCTTCCCCTCAAACCTCGGCTCAAGGTCATTTTGTCAAGCCACAGCGGCTTCACAAAGATTTTTGTGTTCTTCACAATACGTCTATCGTTTCATTGCGTCCTCATATCATCTCATGCACACAGTTATCAGCGCAGTTTGATGGTTAATTCTTTATTGTCTCAACTCCTCTGCTTGTGTTTTTTTTTTTTCCCCATTGCAATTCAGTGAATGTGAACTCCCCGTTCACGTTTCTCTCATTGCTTCCTCTCCTCTCAGGTCTATCTGATCAATCTCACCTCTTATGTTCGAGTGCCTTTCATGTGAGCAGGAAGTGTAGCTGACTCAGTGGGTGACATCATGAGGCATCGTGACATTTTAATTTGCACTGTTTGGTTTTATGGGACACTCCAGCTGGCCGTCTTTCTGCCTATGACTATAATAAGGTCAGCTATAAGTATGTGTCCACAGCATGTTTCTGTCACATTCAAGGGCACGCCTAACCGTGTCTGAACAAATCAGTGTTTAAGCATATCCAAATTACATTCTCAACATATTCCACACCTGTTGTGAGAGTTTAAAATTCAGTTTTCAGACCATGGAAAAATAATAGTGGCTGTTATCCTTAACCTTAAAGCTCCACTGTCTTTGGTAGAGATTCGTTGTGCTTTGGACATTGTAGTATCTGATGTTCCATATGTTGGATGACTGTCCTGGGTTTGTTATGCCTCGTAGTGAAGGGCCCCAGGGTTGGCGCCTCTCTGTCTGAGGACTCATGACCTTTCTTAATGTAAATCATATGATCGGACATAGGCTCATGAAAATAACTAACCTATAGAAGCAGACAATTAGAGCTGATATGCAGAGGAGATTCATATTAGCTTTGATCCCTCTCACAGGCAATCCGGATGCTTGTTTTGATGCTGTACTTCTTTGTAAAGAAACCTCTTTAATATACAAGCAAGACAGTGTCAGCGGAGTCTTCTTCATCGCCTTCACATCATCGTTATTTAATAAACAACAACATCAAACAGGATATGGTTAAAACCTGGGAAACAAGCAACAAAATTGACCATTTTCTATTTTATTAAAATAACACCATCAAGAACACAAACAGCTTGTCCCATTACACAAATGTTTCTCGGTTTCTCGCTAGCAGTTTCTTAAATTAATCAGTTCACCACTTTTGGATGACTGATCTGAGCTGAGCTGTCTCCTGCTATGAGACTGACATTGGCATATAATTTTGTACATTCAAGGTCCGGAGATGATGAATCCTACTTACTTTTCATGATCTTCTGACACAGAGAGGTTGACCTTTTTGTCATGAATCAAAATATGTTGATGTATAAATGTAAAATTTGGTACAGACATTAATGGTTTCCAGGGGATGATTTTAAAAAACTTTACCCAAAACTCTCATCTATGACCATTTTACCTGTAAAAGTAGCAGCATTGAAGTATAGCCTCAAGGAAGTGCTGTAGAGTCTCTGTTATTTCTCGTCATCTTGTTTAGTCAGTATTGGCTAGCTTTCAGAATATATTTTGCTAATCTGAATCTTGATAGCACTGCTAGAATCAGAGCAGGCCTTTTTCACATTTCATCAGAAAAAGTGCAGCTGCAATGAATGCAACATTAACAATGGTTAATATTGTGAAGTATTGTGGTGTGATGCAGCAGTTAACAATGTTGTTGCTTACACGTATGAGCTCACCCAAGTTTGGGAACCGGTGGGTTAAACTAACTTTAATTAGTTTTTTGAAGCAAAGTGCAAATATAATTCACGTTAATTATGATGTTGGATGTGCAGGGTCTAGCCCACATATGTGTGAGATGGTGAGAAGTCATCACATCAGAGAAAAGCGTCACATTTTCATATCACTCCATGAAATCAAAGAGCAGGGTGTTCTTTTTAGCCTTAGCATTTTGTACTGACATTTAAAAACCATACGGGAAGAAATCCTCTGCAGAGGAAGGTGAAATACAATATCCTGAAAATTAAAAATGGGTCGCACATTACAAAGAGGGAAATTTTCTTGCTTGACTGCGGGGCCCCAGTCATTTTTCTCATTCTTCTCATCATCTTGCTGTTTAGGCTGCAGTATGTCTCAGCACATAAATGTTTACTGCATGCGTCTGTTTCTGGACCTCTCTGTCAATATTGTGTGCATTTGAATTTGCTCTCTAGTATCATGTGTACATGTTTAGATGTTTTTTTCTGTATTTTTCCTTGGCTGAGTGACACAGGCATATGGTAGGTGGGTGTTTGGCAGATGCTCCTAATGACTGGCTAGCTTTGCATTTGTATGTAACTGTTTTCACAAGAGATCCAGATCGGTAGCAAAGGCAGATCACTGTTTTTCTTTTTTGTGTTTGTGGAAAAAAGAGGTGGCTGTGGTCACACGGAGGCCTCTGTGTTCTGTAAAATGTGTGCTACAGTGAAAGGGAAAAGGTGGGCAACAGAGACAATCCGGTAGCGGTGAGGATGTGGTGTGAAGTGGGTTAGGAGGTGACAAATGTGCAGAAAACCTGTTAAAATCTTTAGACTGTGACCATGAGGTGTGTAGTACAGTCTGTGAAGGATCGCACAAATTCATTATGTTCCACTGTCTTTTCCTCCCAAAATCAAAGCGCTTGGAGGCCCTTTGACACAGATTTCTTATTTCCACACACACACATGAAAATATAGCTTGATGCACAGCAGTAGATCAGTACATCCTAAGCCAAACATGGGCCTGGATATACAGTTTGTATCTGTTTGTAAACTGCAGTCTGTTCTTTTTACAGTTTTTGTGCGGTACTATGCCACCTGTGCTATGGTAGATGGATTTTGTTACCTTCAGACAGAGCCAGGCTAACTGAGCAAACAACATACATAACATGACTGAAACATAACAGTCTGCAGAAAAAACTAAAGGATACATATATCTTACATTGTGATGGTGATTAAACCAATACTGACAAGAAAAATTCACAGACATGATTGGGATGGAAAATAAATAACTAATGGCAAGGGGTGGTAGATGGAGGTGCAGGAGGGTCTGAATTGATTTAATTTAGCTTTAGAGGCATAAAATGTTTCTTGTTGAAGGGTTATATCCAGACAAATTATTCCACCATCTGTTTCTGAGCACACAAGGGTCAGACATGGACATTTCAGGTGCAGGTGTAACAGTTTCGAGGAACTATTTACAATTTCAAAATAAGTTTAATATTCAGACTCTTCTAATCCATCAATTATATGTCAAATCTTAATGAAGGATCATCTCATCATTTCAGCGCAAATTCCACTGTGGGAGTATCTGAGAAAAGCTGACTTCAGCTGCTCTCCTCGGAGACCCAAGGTGTTCACTCCCACACACACACACACACACACACACAGATTCACATATTCACTTGCACAGTAATTTACGCCCCTCGCTAACTACAGTATGTGAATCAGCGTGAGAACTGACAGTGGCCTTATATTTACTGGCTGCTCAAGGTCACCAATTTAACAGCCAGTGACCTTGATCCCTGCACACAGCTCATGGTGACACAGCGCTCGTAGTGCAGCAGGTGGAGGGAAGCACCTAACAGCGAGATGATAATCCCACATAAAATACGACTTCAGGCCTCATGAATCTGCTCTTTAAGCAGCTCATCCCCCACCGGAGATGAAGTCGCCTCAATGGAAATTTAGAGTCCGACATGAGCAGGGCAGACGCTCACTGTACAGCCTCCAGTGTGCAGCAAAGCATAGACAGAAGCCTCCACACGCCTCCTCCACAGTGCTGGTAGGGGTGGGGGTGGGGGAAGACTGATATTATCAAGTCAAACCTGAATCCAGTCATTTTCCTTTGAGGGAGATCAGGTGAAGTGTGTGTAATATGTTTTGAGAGCGGGAGAGGGAGGGGAGACGCAAGTAATTTAGAAATGTCGTTGAATTACTACAGAGGACCGTTCACCCTTGAGGAATCTCAGGTCGTCCTTGTGAGAGGCAACCCATCACACACACACACACACACACTTCACTCCCCCAATCCTCCTCCCTGCATCCCCTGTCTCCTCCCCCTTCCAACAAACCCCCCTCTCCATCCCCCCTCTCTCCCTCCTCCTCCTCCTCTTCCTGCAGATCACGGTATTGGTCGCTGATGGAGAGACTGCGCTCCGGCGAGCTGTTAGCGCATAATTGTGCGTTTGTCTGGTCCGTGAGTGGGATGCTGCACAAGTCCGCAGCGTAAAAAGTGGACAGGCGCATCGCGCTGCGTTCAGCCGGGGATGGAGGGGGGGGAGTGAGAGGAAAAACGCCAAAGCACTGTGATATTACCTGATTTTTGCGAGCGGGCACCAGCCACTGGCGCGCTCTGCATCTGCAGCCGCGGAGGGCTTCCCCCCCTCCCGCTGTAATATTTATGACTAAACGGAGGCACATTATTCTGCTCACGTTTTTGGCCGACAGCCGGCTGTCCTGGAGAGCGCTGGAGTGAATCGCGGTCCGGGGTTGGAGATAGCGCAGCGCACCGACACCTGCAGTAGGATGTAAAAAGGGGAATTCCCACTCACCAAACTGGTAAGTTTAACACCCGACTGCTGCACTTCTAATAAGACTCATTGACTGTAAGAAGAAAAAAAACATCTCCAGCATGATAATGTCTTTGCCACATATGAGCACACTGACACAGGTGGACTTTGAGGGATCAGGGCTTTCAAAGGGAAACAGTCTTCTGCAGAATGAAGCCAATGGAGGGCTGCGTGTTGGGGGGACAAGACAGTCCAGAACTGGACCGGAGGCGACAATAACAAATCACCTCATGCCGACCAGCACTTATGAGGGGCCCGACAACAGCCTCCGGACTTGTGATTTCAGTCGCTTGTTTTGCATTTTCGGGTATGAAGTGACTGATCTGTGGGGCAAAAACAAACAAAAAAAAAACCTCCGGGAGTTGCTGACCATTTTGGCTTTTTCGTTGTGTGCAACAACAATCAGACACTTGTATCAGAGGGGGCGAAACAATCTAAATGCGTTGTTTTACACTGAGTTGTTCTGTCATGGGGTGCCTGTGATACTCCCAGTCTCCCTTTTATTCTTGCAGGGACCCGCGCTGGTTGTTGATGCGCTTCAGTCACATGGATGCGCCACGCTTGACATGAAGGTGGCCCGTTTGATCATTTTGGAGCGCAGCGGGCTCACTTCTCCAACTAATGTTTCTGCATTTAATGTTTTAAATCGGGCAGAATTATTCCACAGTGCGCATCATTAGCTGGTCTTGAACTGGTCTAACCCCCCCATGAGACCGTGATTTCAAAGGATTGTTTATCAGGGCTCCTCCGCGTTTATTTATCCTCATTAGAAAGAGGGGGAACAGTCAGTGATCAGAATTTGTGGGGATGTTTGGAGCTTTATGAGAAAACGTGCAGTTCCTCAGCCTGGCTCCTGCTTTTATATAAGTCTTAAATTTGAAATATAATTTGTGTCACAGTGTAGTAAACTGTCCATAAATTTTCTCTCTCTCAACATAATCACAGCTATGGTTTTAAAATCTGCTACACTGCTGTGTCACTTGCAGTCCAGCCCTGTCTTGCCATGTGTGACAAATGGTGTTTCGATCACTGTGCCCCTGTCGATGACATGTGAAATGGGAACAACATTTTTGGTCTGAAGGTGGTGGAGCAGAGTGGTCCCCTGTGATGGGTCTCTCCCTGCTGAGCACCAAAAGGCAGGGGCAGTGCTTTTCGTTACCTCATTTTACAAATCTTTGGTATCAAGTGGTGCGAAATGCTGCCTGGAGCGAGGTGTTGGCCGTGCCACAGCCTCCACATCCTCTCACATTACTGCTTTCCCTCTTTCACATACTTTCTAGATCCTCTCAGTTCATCTCCTCATCAGTTCATCATATTCTCCTGTAATGCTGAGTGCTTTGCCACAGTCAATTTATTGAATTGTTCTTTCGTTTTGGCCTAAAATACTGATACAGTGTTATTTGTGAACAGATTTTGGAGATTATGGAGATGTTCTAAAATAAAGAAATTCTATAATCTGGAGAATGTAGCCTGGTTGGTTTAAAGTAAATTAAATGTTAAAAAAGCACCTTAAAAGGAAGATTATTCCAGGGCATCAAAACCATATTTAAGAAAACCATTTTTTTTTACAAAAATGGCCATTTTATTGTCTTACCAAACAATCTGTTGTTTTAATTGTTCATAAACTACTCTGAAAATGTGTTTTCATGAGCTACTTAAAAGCACTGACTACCTCGTCCTTGTATAACAAAGCCTACATCAGGACTGCTCACCTCCAAATGAACTTTTTGGGACGAGAGTCCAAACATGCAGAAGATTAATAGGAGCATAAAACCCTTCCCTTTCTGTGATGTTTTCCGGCAGTGTGTGTATGTTCCCTTCTCTTTTCCACGTGCAGTAGGATCCGTGCTGTGTATCCCAAAGAGACAACTGTTTAAACGTATTCCCATTCCCATTTACGCTCACAGTGGCAGCCTGCGTGTTTGTTTTGCATGTGGGTCATTGTGTGTTTGCGTCTGTGCGTGTATTTATAGAGAAGCTTTGATGCTGCTGGTGGGGAAAATATTCCGCCACACATGTCACTCTCCACCTCGATGCCGCAGCGTGTTTGAGGGAAGCTGTCTGATATTTTTTCTCGGCAAAGCAGCGCTGTACCTCTGATCTGACAAGTTGATTGAAAGGTCTTATTAACCCTTTTCATATGTAACAGAGTCTTGTTGAGGGTATTGTAGGAAGACAACAATGTGTAAACGGCACACAAGTAAGAGTTTTCCCGGTGTCGTAAAAAGTTCAAATCGCTCCTGTCTGTGTTGGATTGGTTCTGAATATAATGTAGAGAAAGTGTGTTTTAACATTTATGCTGTCAGATAGTTCTCAGATAGTCAGATAGATAGATAGTTTCTCCTGACAATTCAAATCCTTCAAGCTGTTGTGTTAATTCAGTTTTTTGTGTGTGTGTGTCTTTAACCTCCCTTGTAAACAAATGGCTCGACTGCTTGCGAGCATGGCAGGTGTTGAATGAATATTTGCAAAATGTCACAGCAGTTAAAGTCACATTTGCTGCTGTAAAAGCCTCCAGCAACAGGCTTTACTAGCAGCTGTGTTTATGGAATTCAAACAGTGACTGCATTTGTATCACATCTTATTGGACCAATATTTTTATTTTTTATCACCTAAGCCACAGAAAGAAGTTGTCTGCATTTAACTCGACAGTGCACAGGTCCTCGTGCAAAATCCGAAGCAGCCTCTGCACCAGTATAACAACAGAAAAAGCAAGTCCAGACATAATAAACAACAGTCACTGCCTTGCAAGTAGACGTGTTGACGACTGATGGCTGGGATTGCTCGTCCTTCTTGCAAGCGCCCTCCCGCTCACCGTGTGGAATTAAGAGCACACTGCACCTAATACCCTGACTGACACAGTAAGTAACAATGTTCCTCCAGGTGCGCCAGTGCAGGGAAACATGGAGGCGGAAGCAGATCTCGGTGCTAGATAGGCCGAAAGCAGGAGGATGACGGTGAAAAAGTAAGAGGCACGAAGAGGAAATAGAGAGAAGAGATGGAACAATAAATCATTAGAAGAGCAGAGTGGAGTGACCAGGGTGAAATAGACTATCAGGAGGACGGAGACAGAGGCAATGTGGAAGATAAGACCCACATACAAGACTTTATAGACTCAGTATGGCCACCCACAGATGTTACACAGAAAACAACTGCTTTCTTGCTTGTGTCGCACACATGTGACATTTTTTCTGATTTAATTACATGTATAATTTCATGCAGCTGACACATCTGCTACATTGGTAGGAAGCTGACAGACATTAAGGTGTAAGTTCGAGTGAGGTTTGATTGACACTGCAGGTATTTAGTATGTGTCCCGAAACCTCTTCACGTGGGAATAGAAAATCAGCCCCTGATTTTTGCCGTGGGGCGGATGTGTGTGTTCCCTCCCCCAGGTCAGACATCTCTCTGTCGCTATGATATGAAAGTATGGATGCCTGCAGTGGTGTTCTCACCTCTTAGCCAACGATGCCCTGTCTGCAGGAGATAAATGGCATTAATTGAGCTCTAATTGCTTTCTGGAGTGAAATAGCTTAATCATTTTAACCTGCTGCAGACAACTTCAGTCTTTCTTTTTCTAGTACGCCATCAGTTCCACTTACTCCTTTGCTCTTACTCCATTGCCTTCAAATCCATTTTCTCCTTCACCTTCTCCTCGGCTCTCCACTTCTCTCGAGCCCAATTGTCTACGGACACTGAGCATGAGTCTGTTTCCAATAGCTGTGAGACATTATATTTTGGCACACAGAGATTCCTCTCCATGCAGGTGCTGATCTGCCAAAGAAAGGTCTGATTCAGTTTTAGCTGAAGGTGCAAAATGGTCATGATTCACTGTTGCACTGCAATGCCTCGTTAAGGGAGTTTTTCAACCACTGGTAGCGCTACAGAGTGATGTTTTTACAACAATGGGCCCCCATTTTGTCTCTACTTGTGTACACACATAAGTATGTTGGCAACATGGTACACATTCTTGGTTAAAAGTAGAAGTTTTCATTGATGTACAGGTGGCTGGGTTTACCCCGCCCCTCATCTATCATCTTAGCTGAGAAAGCCTTCAACTTCCCAGTGACCATCAGGGCTGGGGGGGTTTAAACTTTGAAAATCTCCAGAGCCACAGAAGACATTTTAAAGGTGTTTTTGCACATTGAGAAATACTCCTTAAGCACTGAGTGTAATTGAGTGTAATGTGTAAAAATGGCAGTGTACCTTTAATTGTAAAAACCAAAAAAAGTTAAGAAAGAAATGAAGAAAATAAATTCCACCATTTTGAGTCAGCTGCTGTATGTGTGTGAATATGTGCAGCACAATGATGCAGGTTTGTGGTTGTGAGCACGGGTCAAAGCTTTTTCTTGCTAGAAGTCAATCAGGTTTGTTATCACACAAACAGCTGCTGGTTTGGTGCTTTGTCACCAGAGTGACATTAAATCGGGCCACAGACCTCGCTCTGTGACTTGACTAATTATTTGCAGCATAAATGAACACATGTGGGTGCAGCATGCAGGCTACTTCAGTGTGTCGGCTGCAGTCGGACAATCCATTAACTCCTGACATCAAGTGCTACTGAAATAGAGAAGTGAAGGGAGACATTGCTAATCACAACCAATCACTTTAGAAGACATGAGGAACGTAGAAGTATTTACTGGTAGGAATAGAAATATAATGAATGCTGTTATACCTCTCTATTTTATTGTCCTACCATCATTATTACTAATCATTGCTGTTCTGTTCGATGGGCCATTGAACACACTCCTAAAGCGCTGATTTACGTAATGGCCTCCTCTTGCTCTGAGTCAGACTTACTTCATTTCGCCGGAGTTCACTCTTTATTTCGATTTCTTATTGTTTTAAAGGGCTGTGATTGCATGGAAGGCTTGATTGGTACTTATTGATGGGTGGCGTGTGTAATGGCAAAATTACAGGCTTGGGACATCATCGCTGCATATAGGATCTAAAGGAGCGTTTTTAATGAACGCTGGAGGCAAATGAAATCCATCAAACATGCTGTCAGATGATAATGATGCCTCACACCCTGTGGACCAGAGCTATCTAGAGACCAAGGTCTCCTCTCTGTAAAGAGCTGTTCTTATAGATTACAGGCTGTGATAATTAACCTGCCCACCATAGCTTCCTTATTGATGTTCTGGCAACAGCCTGTCAGAATTGTGGGGGTTTAAAGTGATTGGACATGTGAGCCATTATTTTTGCTATAAGGTCTCTGATGTAGCAACGGGAATCTGTGAGAGGCCGCTTGCACTGTAGCATTGTGAGGCGCCACTTTAATATTCAAAATCACAGAAAAGTCTGTCCGGGCGATCTGGGTGGGGGATTACATAAAGATATTGCACAGCGTAAAAGCAAATAGCCATGTGCTGGTTGTGAGATGGATGGTGAGGAGAGGAGGCAAGGCGGCACAACTGGGACTATTCAGAAGAGAGATGGATGGAGGTAGTGAGCAGGGAACAAACATTTCCCTCCAGCGAGCACACGACTCAGCATCCATCTGCACACCCCGAAGCCTCTCTCACATCCATCACTCCCTCACTGCACCTACCTCCCATTTTCATCTTATCTCCCGTTACCCCCTGTCCCCTTCTCTCTAACTTGTCTCAGACAGGAGTGCGGATGGGATTCAGCAGTTTCTTAAGCACACAAGATGTCATTCACCTCAGCTGGCAATCCATCTTCTGCTGTATCTGCGGAGAGCATGCGGGCTGGGAGCGTGTGCAGAGACGTGGGCTGTGCGCTGGGTGGCTGTGTGGGTGGATAGCAGTTTGCGATACAGCGCGGACTGCACACTGTTCGTGTGTGTCTTCGGCGAGCTTGGCAGGAGTTACGATAACCCATTTTTACATTTTACAGTGTTAAGTGTTGTTTGGCTTCGCTTCGGGGCAGCAACAGTGGTTTAATCTCTTCCAGAGTTGCACTAACACCTGTAAAAAACATACAGTTTGTTGCGTGTTCTCACATTCAAATTGCCATTTCTCTTGAATTTCTTGAAGCTGTCCCTGACCAGACACATATTATAAGGTGGGATGTTGCTGTTCTCGCTGAGCCATTTGTGTTCATGTTCCTGGCCAGTCCAGGCTGGTTTGCTGGGAGCCTGCCAGGGATGCTGCTGTCCAGCTGGTGGCCGCTTGCTGTTAGCGCTGCTGGATGAATTGAGTGGGAAAATTAAGCCTTTGATCGATTGTCTCACTGCGGACATTAGGAATACCTAAGACAGCCATGAGTCAGCGTTCTGCATGCGCCATCACCCTGTTTGCTTTCCCTCTTTTCCCTCTTTTTCTCCTTCACTCCCCTTCTTTCCTATCTCTCGCTCATCAGCACCCCTTTCTTCTCTAAATGTCAACTTTTGGTGTCAGTCCCAGAGAATCAAAGAGCAAAGTCTTCTTTCTGCTTCTCACCATTTTTGCTCTGACATTTTACCATTTTAGAAGAAAAAAAGCCATCAAAGAGGAAACAGATGACAATTTCTCCACGGATACTAGCCTAAATAAACCAAAATGCAATGCAGCTACACCCCCATCTTTGTGCATCTGCAGTCAGATACAATGCCCTCTTGTAAACGAATTCTTTTTTTTCTTCTTATCTGAACAACCAGGCGCTGCTCACTATCACAGCATTTTCTTTTTCTAATTTCATTTTTGGAAGAAAAAGTCAACACATCTAGTGTGGTTATTGTTGTCCTCATGTAAACAGCACTGATGATCCCCATCCCTGAGGTGGACCCAAGTGCAGAGATTCACAGAAGAGCTGGATCATTTCCAACTGCTCCATATAAACCACAGCAGCAGGTATACTGATTAAAAATAAGAGCTCCTGCCAACGGGGCAGAATAACTAGACTGACTCAAAGCGACCCATTGTGTGGCTTACTCAAACCTGGAGGGAGATGTGCTCTACTTAACAAGACTTTTAAGATAAACATTAAATGACATCAGTTTATGGAATACTAAGTCTAGTACAATACTAAGACTGTCAGAGTCTAAAAGCAAATAAACTTCCTCCACCACTTTGAAATCATTTCACAAATTATTTATAAGATTTAAGGAGGCATGTTTTTCTGCGGAAAGTTGTCAGAAATATGCAAACTGAGCACATTTAAATAATTAGCAAATTAGCAGGTGTACCAACCACATTGTCACATCTAGACTGCAGAGGAACAAGTTGAAAATGGGCGAGCGCCCTCACGTCCAGCACAGGATCTTTACATTCAGCATGCAGCACCATGGTGGACGGCAGCCGTGACACAAAGGGCCAGATTTAACTGGCCTTTCAACTGTTTCTGACCCATTTCAGACATGGCGGAAAATTGTGTATGTGTGTTAATCAGACAGGTGCACTGGCCCAGAAGGGCAGTTGTCATCTGAGGTGCATCTTGTGTGAACTAAGTGAAGGGTGCCTGTACCCACAAGGGAGGGTTACAAAAACGATATCAGAGTGTTTACAATTATACAAAGTTTGTGAGAGTCTATTTTGAGTGCAATATTCTCTGGTTCTAAAAAGCAGGTGCAATTTTGTACAGGTATTAAAATAAAATAAGATTGTGGTGTGTAACTGATGAAAAAAATATAGCTTCTTTGAATGAAAAAGAAAGCTGAGCTGAATGATAATTAAAAAACACTGTCTGACTAAACACAGGGGACAAAGAGTTGTGGCTGTGTCATTAACTTGGATTTAATTTTGGCATCCACCAAACTGCTGCTGCACTATGTTGATTGCACTCTTTTGATGAAACTCTTTCGCCGTTTTGCGGCAGTTATCTTGAGAGTCCGGGGAGATTTCTTTTTATGTCAATGCACCTCTTTTTATTTTCCTTACAAAGACCTATAGTGGCCTATAGCATGTACACTGTTGGACGTAATCCATCCTCCTCCTCTGACATGACCACTCAGTGCAGTAATGTTCTGTGTTCATTCAAAGAAGAAGGCATACATAACAAATATGCCAAGACAATAAAATGCCTTACACCGCCAAAAGCATGCCTACTGTTTGTCTTCATGTTGGGCAGAAGTAATTTAGCATCTGGCAGGAAACGTGTCGTCAGGAGGAAAAGCTAAATACGTGGATGGCTTAGAGTGTGCGTGCAAGGTGTATGCAAGATTGTTAGAAAAGAAATAGAGAAACGGAACTTTTCACACTGAGAACAGGATCTGTATGAGCATTTACCGTCTGATATTGTGAAGGGGCTTGGCAGCCTGTCATCTACTACCCAACACCTATAATAACCCTGACAGCAGGGTTCGGGAAGTTGTGCAGTCTAAGACACTGTCAGCTTGTTGTTGTTGTTGTTGTTTTGGAGCAAAGCACAGAATCCATGGTGATTGAGACACTAGAGTGTCAATGTGGTGAAACTGTCTGCAAAGCCAAAATAAAACATGTAGTTCGATATGCATTTACTGCTGTCATATTATTTAGCTTTCAATACATGACTATAAATTATTCTGTTGATTGATTACTGAGAAGAGGGCAAATGGGTTTACCGAAACCAATTTAAGACTGTGTGACTGAAATGGAGTTCCACTGTGAGGATCGCTTGACACAACTCAACAGAACCAATGCTTAAAAAAAGAACTGAGCTTCAAATTTGTTTGTCTTCAGGATTAAACTACCATAGCGGAGCTGTCAGAAAGCTTGTAGGATTTTTTAGATTTGCTTGGGTCATTTCTTAAAATAACATGTTTCCTTGTACATGCCTTGAGCTGCCTCTTTGTTCCCTTCTGTCTGACTGTCTGTCACATCACAGAGGCTGGATGTAATTTATGGTGCTGAAATTTCATCTTGTTTCCAGCTATTTTCTGGTGCCACAACTCACTCAAAAGTTCACCAACTTACACACAAATACACACAGGAAAAAAACCAACTCTAACTGTCAACTGGCAACAAGCATGTCAACAATAACACATCACATTTACTAGAACCACATTGTTACAGCAGGCTGCAATGCACTGACACAGACTTTCAGCTTGTTTTTCAGTCACCAGGACCACCAAAACCCGTCCTTGAGTATTTACAATTCCCACTGAAAGACACCATCTCTAGTGATCATTAGAAAAACAACCCAAAGTTCGCAACCTTGTCTACACATTTTAATTTTCTTCTTCCCTCTCTCCCTGTAAATACTAGATTATTGTGACCTTTTCTTGACTGCGAGTCAGAGTCACAGCTGTTCATATAAAGGGCTCCTGACATTTTGTCTTGCCCCAAAACCACATGCAAACACAGACTGTTTCTACTCTTTTGTCTGTGGCTCTTTGTATCTCTTACCAGTTCATCACACAGCAAGTGTCCATTATCACAGGGCTGATTGCCTCATTGTTTCATTCTTAGAATTGCATAAATGACTCTTGTTGAAAGCCATTCAGCCTGCTCATTTCACCAGTACACAATCATCCCTTTGTAATTATTGGCAGGACTGTTAAGGGAAACACATGATAGCCTGATGTTTGATGGGACTGATCAAATCAGCGAATACGATGGATAATTCTACCCTTGTCAAAACGAACAAATGAACATGTCTCGTGTGTTGTTTTCACATTATCTGTGGCTATTAAAATCTATATAATAGCTGACTATTCCACCATATCATTGATTTTTTCTGTCAATCAGGGCACACTTACATTTACAACATTGTTTATGTGGTTTTACTTCTATGGTGGCACACAGTCCACCTCTTTTCTGACAGTGATTTACTGTAGTGCTTCAAACAATCCTCAAGCAAGGTGGAAGACACTGCCAGGTCAATGCAGTAATGGCATGTACGTTGCCTCTGTGATTGCTGTAAGTAATTGACTGTTGAGCATAAAGTGTTCCTCTGTTTTCTCCATGACTCTATAGCACAGTGTTGTCCACCATATTGAACAAAGACTGTGAATACAATTGAGTCGAGTGATGTAATAAGGTCTAAGCCCACTGAATATTGTTTTGCTAGTTTCAAAATGCAGGGTGGATCTAGAGTCACAAGATTTTACTCCCGGGACCATGTCTGTGAAATCCGAAGACAATGCTGTATTTTTTTAAATCCAGAGCCTAAATTTCTATTGTCAGGTTAATATTTTCTTGATTTCTTTTTGAGATTTCTATATATATTATCGAATGCTATAAACACTCAAGTTACATCCAACATTTTAACACACTGCCTTTGTTCACTAATGCCACATGCTTCTGTGACCTGTGCTGTAGTTAAATGAATAAAACCAATTCTTTAACCACAGTTGTTGATTAAAGGACAGAATAAAACAAATTCGCTCGCAACTATTTTATGCAGCACTCAAAATGAGACCCCAGGTACCCGAGAGAGGATGAGATAGGGAGTGTGTTTCTGTGCTCCCTCGCCTCAGGCTTGTTAAATTCGCAGATCGATGATGCTTTAAATCAATGTTCCAGCAACACCGCGAACCCCACGAAACCCATTAGTGGATTAAGATAGACCACTGTTCCACACTGAGTCCTGTTCTGCCTGCAGGTCCTTTCCACATGACAAATGGGAGGAAAAACTGTGAAATAAAACAAAGGGAAAAGGGCAAACGAGAGGGTGCGAACAAAAGCTGTGGCAGAGCAAAGGTTGACAGCAAAGGCTGAGGTCAGCGCTGCTAGTAAGGACACACCTGTAGCTCTTCGTTCAAAGTTTCAGGGAATGATTTTTTTTTTAAATTACTGAATATCAGCAAGGCGTCTTATATCCAATCAACCAACACTTTGTATGAATCCTTCCCAAGCAAACGAGAGCGTCCAGTCAGCCATGAATAACATGCTCTACATGCAAAGTAGTCTGTCTCAGCCAGTAAACTGAAAAGCAAACAGAGTGGGAAGGTATGTGAGGGGTGTAGGAGAGCAGATGAAAAAGAGGGGGTGTGGAGAGAGGATGCTAGGGGAGCTGGTCTTTCTCTGATAGCATTGTTTATGTGCCACTGTCTGTGGATCATTGATCCATTCGTCTTCATTACGTCCCCCTGTGAGAACTATTAACTGCTGCCACCCTCAGTTGGGTGCCTGCGATGTTGACATGCACTGCGTGGCCTCTCTGCCAGCCCACCAATGTCCCTGCCACCTCGCCTCTTGGAGGCAGAGGCTGACATTTTTATTCTGCCCGTGGAAAAAAAACAAGACAGAGCACTTAACAGGGGGACTTTTTATTGCCATTTACTGGATTTATTCGGGCAATTATTGTGTTCACGAGGTGGGATGTCAATCGTGGAGGAGCAGGTACAGGTGGATCGTAGCACTACAGACAACATGCAGTTTGCCACAGCCATCTTAACTCTACAGGTGCCAATGGCTTCAGTATGTTTCTATATGCGTTATCCTCCAAGCTTTGTTTATGACCCATATAATGTATGTTGCATAATAACGAATCAAACACCCGCCCACTCATGCTCATGAGAAGCCTGGTTACATCTTTGTAAAAGAATTCAGCATAGTACATGAACTGTAAGCACAGCCAGAACATAAATCCCTAATGGTTTGCTAAAGTGTGTAGACTGTTTGGGCACCCCCGCAAGTCCCTGTTTAATGCGCTCATACCTGCAAATGTCTCCCAAGAGACATTCTGCTCCAGTTCCCGTCTTGGCTGTTACCATTATCTGTGTGAAGCATGTTGTTGTCTGCCTGAGCCCAGTGAGACATCATGGGTCATCAGCAGCAGCTTGAACTGCACCCCATGACTCCGATCGACTGCCAAGATCACTTTCACCTCGCTGTGGCAACACATAGCTTCCCTTCACTTGTGAAATCTGACAAGTTTGACTTGTACTTGTTGTACTGTGTTATTTTTGAGTAAATATGAGACAAGCCAACTGATAACTGATTTTTCTCTGTCCTCTGTCTATCTTCTCTTCTCCTTTTCTATGTCTCTTTTCTATCTTTGTCACAGAATCAATGCCGGATCTGACCATTGTCCTCATCACTGCCTCGTTTGAGCCAGAGGAAAAGGGAAGACAGAGCATGGTCTGGTGTGGCGGCCACTGTTGCTATGTGTGAAGGAGTGTTGTGGCGTCAATGGAGACCGAAGGCTATCGTGACCTCCTGGAGACCAGCGATGGTCAGGGGGTAGGCCTGCTGGATGGAGGGGGCGAGGTGGGGGCAGAGGAGGGCTGGAGCACGCCCTACCCTCTGGGTTTCCAGGTGTCTTTAACCACTGTGTTGATTCTGGAGCTGGTGTTAGGCTTCAGCAGCAACCTTACCGTGCTTGTGCTCTACTGTGCTCAATCCAACCTGGTGGATTCGGTCAGCAACCTGGTCACGGTCAACCTCCACGTGCTGGACATACTTGTCTGTGTGCTTTGTCTGCCGCTGACTGTGGCTGTGCTCCTGCTACCAGCTAATGGAAGTGGAGTCAGCAGCCTGGCCACACTGTGCTGCTTCCACGAGGCCTGTGTCACATTCACCAGCGTGGCCACAGCGGTCAATGTGCTGGTGATCAGTTTGGACCGATACGACATCTCAGTACGTCCAGCCAGTCGCCTGCTGACCCCCAGGCGGGCAGCACTGCTCCTTGCGGCAGTGTGGGCTGTATCTCTGGCTGTCTTCTTCCTGCCCTTCCTCGAGGGGGACTTCTTCTCTTCGAGTGCTGAGAATGGTGAGGACAAGGAGCCGAAGGGGCAGAGCAATAACTCTGAGCTCACCACTGCACTGACCCCCATTTTTTCCTCCCTCGCTCCTTCCTCTTTTCCTTCAACTCATCCTTCCTCCCATTCACACCACCTTCCTCCAGAATGGCAGAACAGGACACTGCTGTGTGTGGGAGGGCAGGGGTATTACACAGGCTTGGCTATTTATTACCACTTGTTACTCCAAGTCCCGTGCTTCTTCATTGCTGTGGCTGTCATGTTGTTCACCTACTCCAGAATCCTGCAGGCTCTCAACATTCGCATCGGCTCCCACATGATGAGGGGTACGCGTGCAAAGGACTCCACCTGCAGGATACGCTGCAGGAGGCGAAGGAAGAAGGACCTGAGCCTGCCCACAGAGGTAGTGTCCTCCAACCAGAACCAGAACCTCACCCATCCTCCTCTTATCCCCTCCCCCACGCCTACACCAACATCACCACCACCACTCTCCTCCATGCCCCAGGGGATGTCTGACAGTGGGGCAACAGTCACTACTGTCAGTACTGCTGCCACCACCCCCATCGCTACGACACCGGCCACCCCTGCTTCCCCGACCCCACCTTCAGCTGCAACCCAGACCCACGCCACCTCACCACTGCCTGCCTCCTCCATGGGTGTGCAAGCATCAGTTTCTGCCATCATTGCCTTGAGGCGGGCAGTTCGCAGGCACAGGGACCGTCGAGAACGTCAACGTCGCGTCCTAAAAATGTCCCTAATAATCATATCTACCTTCTTGGGCTGCTGGGCCCCTCTGTCTGCAGTCAACGTTCTGATCCTGTGTCTGGGTCCCAGCGACGGCCTGGTGCGGCTGCGCCTCTGCTTTTTGGCGATGGCTTACGGAACCACTATTTTTCATCCTCTGCTCTACGCCTTCACCAGGCAGAAGCTGCGCCGTGCCCTCAAAACACGCGTCAAGAAAAGGGTGGTGTCCCTTCTGCAGGTGGACCCAGCTCCCAGCGGGGGGACAGTTATTCATAACTCCTGGGTGGAGGGGGGCGGCCAGAGGAAGTCTCGCAAGCCGCGGGTGGAGGCCAGCGATTGCACTGATCGATGCCTCACAGAGGCAGTGAGGGAATGAGGCTGGTTTTCAGGGTGTGTTTGCATGTGGGAGAGTATGTGTGTGTGTGTGTGTGTGTGAATTTGAAGAACTGTATGTATCGTACCAATTTGCTATGACACGGATCACGTATAGGTCCGTGCATGAAGTGAGACAAATGAGAACCAGTTAGCTTATAAAGGTCAGGACAAATCCCATAACCCCTGGTTCCATGCAGATGTGGAGACAGGTGAGTCCTGAGCTCTAATTAAAGCCTGCTTTCTGCTGTCCCTACACAGGCCCTCATTAATTCACTCCTTGACTGACAAGGTGGTCACCGTGTCTCCATGGCAACACTGGCCAAGCTTTATGACAACACCATATTGATGACCACTGAAAAATACTAGTGTGCACCCCACGTGTAGGGTAAGATAGGGTAGATAACAGCAAATGCATACATTATTGCTCCTGCGTGCACTTTCAACTTGCATGTGCATGGTATATATGCACAGATAGACACACGCAGACACACATGCACAATGATCAATATTTAGTCATTATCTGTGAAAGCACACCAATATCTACCTGCACAGATATTCTCAGTGAGAAATATTAATGGAAGTCTATGTTTCTTTTTCTTTCCCTTATTTTTTCATGCCTTAATTGAGTTATTGATATATGCTCATGGTGCTGAATGTCTTGCTATGATGTTTACAACAACGTATCGGAGTGGCAGTGTTGGCACATGCTGTATATGGTATGGAAAATTAATGGCAGGTAAATGCAAGCATTCAGATTCAAAGTTTACAGGCTCATACAAAACTACCAGGAAACTGCAAAAAACGAATTAAAGAACCTGATTCAGATTTCCTTTTCAGTAAGCACCATGTTTTTTAGAAGAATGTGTGCAAGTTAAAGATAAAAGGCGTGAGTTTAAAATCAACTTTAAGAGGGGCGGTGATGATGCAAACGAGGATGTGTGATTGTGTCCATGTGTTTGCATGTGTGCAAGTGTGAATGAATGGACGAGTGTGCGCGTCCATGATTATGTGCAATAAATCATGAGCAAAGCAATGACCCCTAGGATGTGAGCAAAGAGAATGTGAACACAGAATTGTTGGTTTTCTATGTAAGTTTTAGATTAAAGGGGGGAGAGAGAAGAAAGGGGATTTAATAATCTGATTAACAGCAGGAGGCCATTGGGCATGATATAAAAGCAAATTATGTGGGACAATTTTAACACACACAGGCCACTGTATACTGAAATTGTATCACTTCAGTTTTGAAAGTGGAAATCAAAGGGCAACATTTTGTGAAAACTTCATTTAAAATGTCTCTGTAGTCACTGCAGGTAAACAAGCATCTTAAAGCAGTGAAATCCCAACTTCTGACATGGGACATCTCCTCATGTTAGCTGTTTGTTGCTCTGGAGAGCAGAGTCACTGCTTTGGGACAGCACTTTGACTGCGGAGGCAGACAGGCCTCTGTCAGCTTCCGGACTGAGTCCTGGACATGTTACACTCTATCCGTGTCTCTCTTTCTCCTCAGGGCTTCATGTCTCATTTCCAAACGTGCTGGGCAAAAACAATAAGCCAGCCCTCAATCAGCTGTTGTATTATGGGTGTTACACTAGGTAAAGATTTATGTAAGTAAGTAGATAGAGTACACTTTAAACTTTGTAAGAGCTCAAGTGTGGGAAGAGTTTTCTTGGCCATCTCCTCCATCCTCACCCCTTTTACACTATTTGTGAGCCAGACAGAAGACAATAATTCTTGTGTATTCATGTACATTTTTCAGGGATGTAAATATTGAAGTGTCCGTTTTGGGTTTTAGTAAAAAAAAAAAAAAAAGAAGAAGTTTTTCCTTTTGGTCACAATCATCTGCCGGACAGAAAATCAGCCATTGTGATAAAACTCTGAGTGAGTTGGACAGTTGCTAAAGTAAGTGAAGAAAGTAAGTGTTATTGTGTTCATAACGTATCTGTGTACACTGTACTGTACATTTATGACCATGTGTATAGAGAAATATTAGTATTGTATAAGATTTCTATTATGTGTTATTATATAGAACAGAATAGAATCTGTATTAAAAAGGTGATCTATCTAAAAATCAGTCCATCTCAAGTCACTGTGTCAGTTCATACACCTTTCATGTTGAATGTATTGGTTGTTGTTGATTTTCATGAATAGATTTTTGCGTATTGGGAAACACAGAATTATTTTATAGATGTCTGTGTTGATGCATTTTATCTACTGTAATATTGGAAAGAAAAATACATAAATGGATGTTTTCTGTTTCCATGACCTTTCAGACACTTTAGAGACTGGAAATTAAAATGAAAAGAAAATAATACATGTAAATTTAGAAGAAATTGCACATTTTTTCCAATGTAACAACCTATACAATTTTAACTATATACAATTATACAATTAACAACAGAATTAATCATCCAAATCATACACAGAGTAATTTTATATGAAAGTACAAACTGAAAGGGCAAGCAACTTTTTGTATGCAGTGATGTCTCTGCTCATTAGCCTATTTGAGAAAGACCCTGATCTAAACAGTGAAATAGGATTAAGTGGAACATTTTATCACTGGGCTTCCACCATAAATGCAACTGTATCATCTGTTTTTTGGCAGCCCTAACAGGGAACTTGATTCATCCTGCTTGGAGTAACTTGGGAATTCCTCCATCCCTCTTCCTCTGCCTGGACCTCACTGTCCGAATCTCACTCTTTTTTTTTCCCAGCTGTCCTTCCCTTCCTACATCTCCTGTTTCCACTCCCCATCTCTCTGATCCCTAAATTTAGAAACTCCGTCCCAGATACTTGAAGTATTTAGTGCTGACTGTACCGAACCCTCACTGTGCCTCACTGTGACTGTGCTAATCACCAGTACTAATGAAGATGAAACTTGTTAGTCAGGTAAGCATCTGTCAAAGTCAGCTCAATCTCTTGATGTTAACACTTCATTTTTTATTTTACCGGAACAAATCTGTCTGTGCGTGTGGTGTGTGTGTGTGTGTGTGTGTGAAAGTGCTTGTTGCCTTCCTGATTTGTGCAGTGAATCATCACCGTAGATTCCTCCATTCCGCTTGATAATCTCATCAGCGCCCGTCCTCGTTCACACCCTTATTTCCTCCCCTGGTTCTCCTTCTCTTTATTCCGCCGGCCTGCATCTCTCTCATCTCTTATCCACACCAGAACAAAGCGAGGAACAGCTGCAGTGTCTGTGAAGGAAGGAAAGTCACCTTGGGGGATGACAGTGGAACAAAAATGTGAGAGAGAGGGAGAGAGAGAGAATGAAAGGCAATATGGAGGGGAGATTAGTGGGGAAAGAGAAAAGAGAAGGGAGGCACTGAAGCTGGCAGAGGGACGTCTTATGACTAATAAAGGGAGAGCACTGCATCACTGCAGAGCCCCATTAAAAAAAAACAAACAAACACTAAGTGCAGAGTGATATGTTTCGCAAGCCTCACTGTTTTCCACCACTGTTGGTCCACTAGAGCCTTACAATATTGCTCCTGCCCATCATTCTGTGAAAATGTCCTCACATTTGGGAGTCATCCAAAAAAATGCAGAAGTTGTGATGAATGGGAAAGTATTCAATCATCAGTGACAATGATGGCCATTGTCTGAGCTCAGTAATGGATGGGCTTAAAGAGCAACAAACTAGCAGCACTTTGACAACACTTACTGGTCCACGTCTTTGAGCACCATTCAATAGATTTGATCTGATACTGAGACGTCCAATTGATACAGTTCTGATGTGGTCTGAAAGCCCTCTACATGTGGAGAAATACAGACTTCAGAAGTGGCTGGAAATGCATGCTGATTGTTTTGCAAAACACAGATAACATACAAGTAACTTAATATACATCCTATACAGTGAGTCAAATATACGCAACATAGCATAGTGTAAATATAAATATTGTGAAATACACTGCACATGGGTACACCTTTGCTTGTTTCCATATCGGTCAGTCTACATCACAGAGAAATAGTGTTAAATGTGTTAAATATATTGACTTTTTCTATAAAGTATCATTATGTTGCTGGGAAGAAACAAATGGCAAACAATAAAATAATGCCTTGATTTCATATAAATCATTACATAATATTAAGACAGTTTCACAGAGGTCCACAGTAAACACTTTGTCAACCATCGTTTTATGGTCACCAATGGCGCCATCTTGTGTTCAACGATGAGCTGGGAAGAATAAAGCTGCCCATAGTATTGCATGTGTGTGGGAGGCTGTGTCTGTCCAATGTTGTTTTCCACTGGTGTTACTGCTTCATAACCGATAGATATCTTTATTTGTGTTATTTTTATATAGTTTTTTCCTCAAAATGCAGGGTCCTGTTGGTAAAGAAACTTCTAGCGGCTTCCTTGGTAATGAAGAGGAGCCCCCTTGGTAACATACCGCTAATTATGCTTCTGATCTGCTTCGGTTTGTTGTTTATTTATTTATTTAACAGCAAATTTCTAAAGATTTCTGTAGTTTTAGATGTATTCAAGTATTTATATATCTGCCTCCCGGATAATAGATGGAATGTGCGCGCCGAAATAGCTCAGTTGGGAGAGCGTTAGACTGAAGATCTAAAGGTTCCCTGGTTCGATCCCGGGTTTCGGCAGCGACTGTGGGTGGATCTTTTTGACGACATAAAAACACGGTAAGCATCAGAGCATGGTAGGAAAGCACCACATATTAACTACAAGAGCCTGAATGTGAAGATCATCATGCTACGTCCTACACTTTTGCTATAAGAGACATGTATTTCCTAGAGCAAAAAACATACAGCCAATAAAAAAGTACGAATAAATATTCTGATGGCAATCAAGCACCTGTTAGCAGCGAAATGAATGGAAACTAAAGTTTAGACTTGAAGATGAGAGTTAAGAGAAAGTATTAACCCCTTATGACTCCCTTTACATTTTTACATGCTGTAGTGCCATTTTTTGGAGCATTTTAATTTACTATACATCAACTACAACCCTTATATCCCAAATTTTAATATGTATAGATTTATGACCAGACCAACTAAATAAATTGCCAATAAACTGCCAATAATAAAAAATAATAAAAGTCCAATAAACCATTAAAAAATCGCACATATTACACATATTTTATGTTTTAGCTGTATCCCTCAAAACTGTGAATGTGTAAAAGTTGCACAAAATCCTTTCAAACCTGCAGGAAATTTATTTTGAGTGTGTTTATAACTTAATTTTTGAGATACACTCATTTTTATAAACTGTATCAAAAACGAAAATAAAATGCACATTGGGCACAATTTGCAAAAAGACAGCATGTATCAAAATAAATTATTTAAAATAGTGCAATCAAATCTCTTAGAGTCTCATCTACTTATGAGCATATATATATTTGTATAAGTACCATGTTCATCCACAAAAAGTGCAAAAAACTAAAAAATTAATATCGTTATTACTGTGTTGAAACTACAGAACAGATGAACATATGAAATCATATTTTTTTATCAAAATACCTAGACAATGGGTTTTTGCGGTTCCATAAATGAGTGTGTGGTGTGTGTGTCTAAGTGTTTACGTATAAAAGCAAGAGATAAAAGGAAAGCGAGAGCGAGAGTTCGGCTGCAAGCTAAGAAAAGTTTTTACAGCCGGAAAACTACAACTCCCGGGAAAACTGACGTCACTTTCGGTTGTCAAAGGAAGTGACACACGGGAAAACGACGTGACGGGTCATTGTCACAACGTGATGACATGTCTGCCAACGTAAGAAGCGCTGTGAACACCCGCAGGCTGGGTTGTGAGCGCTTTTTACGGTATTTGTGCAAACACATTAGTGGATGGAAAAAGCGCTCTGGGACATGTTGAATGCGTGATATGAAAGAGAGTTTTATATGGAAAAAAGAATTATTGCTCTATCTTATTTGGTTGCATCGAAAAATAGATATGCAAATAGGATCGCATGCGCTCCCGTCAGTAATAACGAGTTAAGTCAACAGTATGTAGAAGTTGTAAAGTAAAAAGGCCGCACTTGTAGGGAGTTGATTATCATTTCAACCAAACGTTACATTTAGTTAATTCAATTATTTTGTAGGAAGAGCTACTAGTATTTGTCGTGTCTTTGCATAAGATTGATTTAAGCATATTTGGGAATTAAAAGCATATTTAAGTGTCACCGTTTCATTTTTTATAATATATTGAAATTAAAAGCCAAAAGGCCAAAAGCATTTCCCTCTAAAATGTAGTTGAGTAAAAGTGTAAAGCGGGAAATACTGAAATAATGTAAAAGTACCTCATGCAAATACGTAAATACTCTAATTTAGCGTGTTAATTGGCTCCTCCGATGAATACTTGGGTTTACAGTTCACTGTTTGGCACTTTACGCTTACAACCGGAAACCAGTTGACGTGAATTTACACCAGGGGGCGATGTTGTCCAATAAATCGTTGAACTGGGGGGCTAAACGTCACCGTTACATAATATTTTGGTCAAACAACTCTACCTTCTTTGACAGCCTTGTGTGTGTATGCTAATAGATTATTAAAAACAGCATATACGTGACAATTTATTTTTTATTATTATTTCAGGACATTCAAGGGAATATATAATAAACACGTACAAGAACAGAATATCGTGGCAGGGTCACACCACGAGCACGAATGGCTTGACGCAAAGTCATTTCAAGGTTTATTCCTGAGTTTTTATATTTAAAAATATATGTTCAAATCGAAAAATATATTGAACATCATATGTCTGTAATTCAAGATGATACTGCAACATCAAGTGTTTGGTGCATTACAAATTTGCTGGGCTGCAAATGCTACCACGTGGCACTGGTCCATGCTATGTACTTGTCCATAAACAAATAAATATTAAATAAATCCCTTTTCTGTTACATACAGTTTAATGGTATTGTAGCTGTGTATTTGTGTGGCACCTTTCAACAAAAAAAGCAGTTCGAAGTGCTTTGCATAAGCCACATAATCCATACCATAGCTTTATCCCAGCGGTTCTCAGATGTACCAGCTTGCTCCTATTTGACCAGAGAGAGATGCAACCCATATGAAGGCATTTGTGGACCCACAACAATGCAGCGGAGTAGTATATGTCGTACATAACATGGCACCTACTGGTGAACAACTGCTTTGGTGCACTGGTAAACACCAGGGAGAATATATTGTGGTATGTATGTCATGACATGTAGCATGGTGCTAATTCACCTTTTACCCCGCAGACAGTTATTTCTCTCACCACACTTTCCAGAGCTGCACAAAACCGCCTCAAAATTCGATGCCCTGTCTTTGTGTTTAATGAGCCTTCAAACAGGACACTTGGTTTTTCTATTTCATCTTCTCCTCTGTACTGCCCACATCAACACAGCCCCCTTGTTTTGTTGTCCCGTCATGCTGTTGTTGGTTTTGAAGCCACCGTCATCCCAACACTTTAATGCAGATTCAGGGACTCACATGACTGACCTCAGTGACTCTGGTGTGACGCCATGGTGTGAATAACTTACATAGGTTAAATGCTGGGAACTCACCACCGCTCGCTACTACTAAAGAAACCATTTACACGTTTAACACGTCTCTGAATGGACTATTTTGGTTATTAATTGGAGAGTTTCTAGTCCAGGGTTGTTGTTTTTTTTAAGATTTATCTGAAAATAGCCACAATCGTCCCCCACTATGTTAAAGTTTGTGTGTAACTGTGTACAGAGCTCAAATAAGCACATGTATAAATGACTGCTGAAAAACTAAGGCCATACCCCTCACTTCACCCATATTTGTATCATGAACTCCTCATCAGCAGCAACCTGACACTCCTCCTACACACAGTCCCTCTCTCTCTGTTTACCCCTCCACCCTCTCTTCAAAAGTTGCGTTGCTCAGTTGGGTTATAATTCTTTCAAACTCATTAAAGAAACAAAGCAGTTTGTCCAACTTTCGCAACACATCTTTAATCGCAAACTAAGCATTTGTTTAAGAGGAAACGCGCTTCCTGGACCTCCTCGCTCTGTCACTGCCTGCTCTCCATCTACTACGTGGGTCTCTGTGTGGTGAACTTGGCTCACATTAAATATTATCTACCTCTGTCTGTGCATCTTCATTTCTCTTTCTGTATTTCACTACTTCCCAGACCTGTTTGCTTGACTGTGGTAGTCCACCAGTTAAGACACTAGTCCTTAGTTTATTTATACACACCTTTCCCAGGGAAGACTGAACCTGATGCACTCTGAACACGACACGTGACATTTTTATTTTGTGTGTGTGTCGGTTGACTGAGGGGAGTGGGTGTGTTTGAACTTGTCTTTGATTTGCAGAAATTTCTAACAAGTACTCTTTTGTTTTTAACACTACTGACAGGGTTTCTGCATCCGCATAAGCCCCATAGGTTTTGTTTTATGTATCAGAAAACATGCTGAAGTACTGTGCTGAGCATTTTCTGTTGTATGCTGACAAGCATATCACATTCAGTGTTAATAATTTGCTGAAATTCAACCATTCAGCCGAGAAAGGATACAGAAAAGGTTTGACTAGATTATCTGTGTGAGACATTTGTGCCATTAGTCAAAGTATAACTCCTGACATGTAACTGTAGTGTTATTATGTAACAGAATGTGATCATGGCACATGGCCATGGTTGCGAAAGTCTGTCAGTTATCCCAAACCTTGATGGTCCTCAACAAGCCAGCAAAACATGAGGAAAATGCGTGTTTCGTGGTATTGTAACCCATCATTATTTCATTGTGCATGGACAAAGAGGATAAAGTCATGTGGTTCGCTCCCTGGAAGCTGCATCACCTGCATGTTGTGGTAAAGTGGTCTCACAGATCCTTTGTGAGTTTAATAACACAGTGGTGATGATTCAGATACAAGTCACCTGTTTCACATCATTTCGACAGTTTGTGGTTAGGCACATATTTTGAGGAAACGTGGGCAATTCTATATGTTAATCTATGTGTGTGTGTGAGAGAGACTTTGTAAAATAATGAAAAATGAAATGAATTGTGATCTATTATCATTTGTAGGGCTTGCCACGCTTGTAATCTGTTGTCTTGTAAAGTCCAGACTGTAGGTCATCTGAAAGATTTACACATACACTCATCAGGTAGATTTTCACTCATACAGCTTAACTGTATATATTGTATGTCTGAACAACATAGAGAACAAGACTGTGTCCAACATCGACTACTGTTCACAATGGAAAAGCGTTCCATTTCATGTACACTACCTCCTACAAACAATCCCACAATGCAATGCTCCTCATTTTACAGATGTCAAAATCTTTTTGTGATAAGGAATTCTGAAATTACTGCACACTGTAGGACAAACTGAGTGTTTACAATGGAAGAAGAAGTGAATGAGGGACAGCAGACATGTCTGAGCAGGTAAAGCACAGGTGCTACTAATTATGACAGTGATGGCGCAGCTCCATTTAAGTGTCTCAGTAAACAGTGCCAATGCAAAACAGCAGGGCTCTGGAACTGGAACACCTAATTTAATACAAGCGATTGTTAATTAATGTTATTTTCCCTCTGTGATAAAAAGTCAAAATCTCTGCTGTGTGTGATTGTCTTGTTTCAGCCTTAGACTCTTCTGTTTGTCCAGCGGGGTGATTAAGACTCCGATGTTGTAGAGTCAGCATTCGTGTTTAGATTGTACATCAGCACTGCAGAGAACAGGATGAGTGCTTTGTTTGCTGTACAGATACTCAAAAACGGCCCGCTTCCTGTATTTACCCAGCCCACTCCCAAGTGCACTTCCTCTTTCAGACCTCAAACTGCACTTCTGTAGCCTTTAGTGTACCGGCCTAAAGAAAGTCACATGGCCATTGAACTTGGGTCAGAAACAGGATGACTGGAGCCCCAAAGTAAGTCACAGGCTGAAGTCAGGGAAAGTGAGAGACGGCCACACAAAAAGCGCCAGAGACAGATAGTGTTACTTTCAAACGGGCTGTCATCGAGTGCAGACTGTGGTGTCTCTGTTAGTTACAGGCCTGCTGCCAAAAACACAAAGACCAGACTGATTCCCTGATGTCAGGAGAGAATAAGACCTGTCTCAGTCCCACTTCTCCCAGACAGCTTACGGTCAGCTACTGTGTCATGATAACAAACAAAGTACATTTTACTGAAATAAAAGTACCCATATATGAGTGTTACCGTCTTACATGTAAAAGTTCTGAATTTAAGTTAAAAAAAATGGGTAATTTCAGAATAATACACTGTATGTAATATAATTGTTAATATATTCATGTTTAAACATCACTTTTAATGTATGTTGTGTCATAAGTGCATTGTTACTTGTGTCTCAAATCTTGTCTGACATGGTGGCAAAAAGTCAATTTGGTTTACTGTACAAACCACAAACACTTTGACTGATATAATCAGTTCCTTCTGGGATGTAAAATTTAACAGTTTGATTTGCTGTTAAAAGATTTGTTTCTCTCTTGCATATGCGGCGGTTAAGAAGGCAGGGGATGATTTGGAAGATCTTGGTGTTCTTCCAACCATTCCTGTCTGTTTGCTATCATTCCAGACAGCCACAGAAATGAAGAAAAAAATAAGTTTATTGCCTCTACTCAGAATTATGTTTCCCTTCAGGTACACCAGGGCAAAACAATCTCAATCAAGTTTCCCTTTTCATTTTGCTTTCTCTTTCATTTTCCCTGAATGGACTTACCTTGAGTCTAGCTTTTAGAGTGCAGTTATATTCCATTATTTCACCATTAGACCTGTGTCTTTGAAAATGTGCCCAAAATTTCCAAGCTTGTAGCTGATGTGGAAAACAGCAGGAATTACAGTGCATTGAGGATCGCAATTACAGATTAGCTCAAATGTTTCCTGTCAGCAGCAAACAATGAAGTGAAAGGTGTAGTTAAGGTCTGTTTACAGTATAGCTGCAGCTCTTATTCTTCTGTTGTCATCACAACATAAAACAGAGAGTATAAATATCACATCCACTTTTCCCTAAGAGAAAAGGGTGGAGAGAGACATGGCTACTGAACTTTGGATCAATATTCATAATCAGCAGATTGATAAAAGACCACTTAAACCAGGGGAAGGTGGACCTCTTGTCTTCTGTAGTCAGTGTGTCCAAAACATTTGCATTTTTCTGGTTTGGACAAGAACTTTAGTTTAAGAATAATAAATATCCTTCTGGGAATATAATGTACAGACTACCTTCGGCAGAAAGCATAGCGGTGTGCTGAAACACCTCTGGAAAGCTGGGAGGATGCCAGGACATTTGGTCTGAACCCTCTCCTGTATATTAGCCAGCAAATCTGGCAACCTATCCACTGTCAGCCCCTGTCACGCACTTGGAAATATGACTGTACAAATACAGAGATGTTCTTTGGTAGAAAGCATTTATCGGGTTTCCCCTCCCTGCTGTCCTGTCTTTCCAGTTGTTGACGGATGGTGGTGTAAAGCGATCCAGGGAGACACATGCTACGGTGGTACAGACTCTTTACTGAGAAGGACTTGCAGTACTAGACCTTCTATATGAGGGTAGGAATTCCCATTGACCGATGCGTTGGGGAGTCTTTTTTTATAGCCAGGGAATGAACCCTAAAAGTGTGCTGGCATGAGGAGTTGCAGCGATGTGTCGGGGGGTTACTGTTGCTGTGTTCCTCACCCCTAGCTGTTTCCCGTTGCAAGAGGACACACAACAAGGGTGTTGGCAATGTGAGAAAGTCAAGGAAAGAGTCTTACTCAGCACTGACTCCAGCAAAAAGAAAATGATTTCCAAAGCCCTCACAGCGCCACACATCTTTTGACAGAACACAGATAAACGGTTGATGATTCCTCTAAGTCCTCTGATGATAGGGAGCCTAGTGCAACCAATGCCCAATGATATGCCAGCTCTGATGTTTGAGGGATTGGCAGAGACATGAGTGTCATCCATTAAACACCTGTGAGGCCAACAAGGAGTCACTGGCGGCGTTTAGCATCGCCTTCGCTGGGTGACATTAAGTGCGGTTGGACTGTCGGCTCAGCAGCTGCGAAGTTTTATAAACACCAGGTGGAGCAACCACATCTTTGCAAGCCTACCAATCATCCTGTGCCCTGTGTGTGTATGTGTTTATGTAGACCTAATGTTATGTATTGATTGGCCATGGATGTTGTTTATACAGACCAGACAGTTTCTTGAGCCAGGAAGAAAGAAAGGGAGAGTTGGCTGAGAGCTTAGTTGTGTTTTGCGAAGTTAGCTAGAAAGGACATGACCACGCTGCGGCAGTAGGCAGTAACACATTGTCTAATGAAACACAGCAACCGGCTATAGACTCTACAACTTCTCATTGGTTTTGGTCTTTTCATCAAAATATTTCAATAATATCTAATTGCCCCCACAAACATTGTTAGATTTTGTGCTTCTTTTTCAACTCCAGCCAGTA
Source organism: Scortum barcoo (assembly GCA_023238725.1). Taxonomy (NCBI): domain Eukaryota; kingdom Metazoa; phylum Chordata; class Actinopteri; order Centrarchiformes; family Terapontidae; genus Scortum; species Scortum barcoo. Next base: position 17,358,736 of record CM041537.1, read on the forward strand.
AAATTCCTACTCCAATTGCTTCTATTAACATTTATAGTGTGGACCAGATCTAGATCCATCCTCTTTGAAATTAGCATCCTCATCTAAGATCTCTAATTGACAGCAGCGATGCCCCAATTATATCAGGATAACTGTCATCCCCCTGGAGATCCCCCCCATCTGCTGCACGTGTTGGAACATAACCAAGGTCAGCATGAGAGGAGATCATTTAACTCTATTCTTATGGTTTCCCTGGGAGCATCGAAAAGCCTATAGGGCCGGTATTATTATCTCACTAAACTCATTCTTTCTTTCCGACACACACGCACACAGTAGCATACGGGCACATTGATCGCGTGAGGTGCTCTGCAGTGTTGAGTGGCCTCCTGGATCCACTGAGCCATCACCCATCAGAGGTTGCCTGGTGTTAGGTTACCACATCCCCGCGCCTCACAACACAAGGTAAAGGGGTTGGAATGACTAAGTGAAGCGCTCAGGCCCCCGAGGAGCCCTGACACACAGGCACACACTATAATGTAACACCTGAAGCTACCACTTGAAAAAGCCTTTGTGCTGTATGTATCCAGTTATACACAGTGATGCCGAGGTTTGATGTAAACACATTTGGAGCTTCTTACGTCACATGGACAGATATAAGCAGCATACTACTAACTGATTCATAAAATGTGCAAAAAAAAAAACAACTAATGGAGAAAATCCAAGAGTCCAAACATGCAAAATGAGCATTCACATAAGTCTGTAGAGTGCATAAAGTGATATATCTTACCTGCTAACATCAGTTTACACAATATAAATAAAAGTGCAACTCTCTCTCAATGAGTGTGATAATGTTCAGCTCCTAATTCTAAAAAGTAATAACATTATAGAGATCCCACACTGCACTGGAAGCATCTACACTGACCCAGTCTGTATTTACATTTTCTTTTACTTTTCTGATTTGAATTGCATGTAGAAAAGTTACTGCATGAGTATGTTTAGTCTGTAGTGACACATTTTTACCTGGACATCACACACAACAGTAAAAGGTCAGGGCCTGTGTATAGTGTATGAACTGTCCTACGTAATGCAGACGTACATTGCATGCGAGTTAACATCTCACTCAGAAGCTCCACTATCGCTGCGATGTACCTTGAAGAGTATGCCGGCACAGATTAAATGAGTATTACGTAATAGGAGGTGGGGGAGGGAGAATCAGGTCCTTGAACCCACCTTCCTTTGTTAGAGAGCTTACAGTGAAGAGAAGGACAGAGATGCCATGTGGCAGGGGCCCCAGGCTGAATTCAAATCCAGCATATCACAGGTGTTTAATTTGATGGACTCTTTAAAAGCCCTTCTGTGTGCATGCCGCCGAAGCACAATAGGTTCTCAATTATAGCTATTTTTTAAAGTCTAACCCAGTTCATAGCCATTACCTCTAACCTGTCACCCCCCGCTGAAGAAAGAATATATTACTCATCCACTGCTCTGCCCTCTTTCTTCTCTCTTGAGCGTGTATGTCCGTAAAGAATCAATGATCTGCCTCTGTGAGTTTTCTGGGAGCAGTCCTGTGCAGCTCCACATCCCACATTGCAGACGTAGATCAGTTTCCCTGAATCTTACGTAAGAGAGAGGTCTCATGCAGCCTGTGTCAACAGTGTCTGACCCTTTGCTCGTGCTTACGTTTGCTCCTTGCTCCTAAGCACAGATGCGAGCACACATTCCTGCTTCTACAGTCCCATTTTGTTGCATTTATTAAGATGAGGCTTTTTTTCAGCATATTCCAAAGTGAGGAGAAGTTGGGTGTTAACTTTGGCCAGTGACAGGATCTGACATCTCACTTTTCACGTGTTATGCAACTTGAGGGAATTCTCTGCGGGCCCCTCTAGGTCCGAGCGTGCTCTGTGGGAGGAAGAGGACGGGATATGGAAAGATCAGAAAGAGGAGATGGGTGCATAAATACCCCAACTTTTGCTGACCTCTATGTCTTAAGGCAGGGGTATGCTTGAATAAACTAATCCATATGACGTTTTGTCCACATGCATTGGAAGGCAAATGTGTTGATGGCTGTTTAAAATGGCCACACTCGAGGGCGTGGTGAAACAAAAAGGGTGAGGTTTGATCCTATTTTTAAATATGGACATAACGGCACACCTCTCTTGGAAAGTATTTATAATGTTCAGATGAAATGTGAGTAAAATTGCTGTAAAGAATGAGAATAGAGAATTTGAGAGAGATGTTTAAACCCTGCTTCCTTTCACACCTTCACACACCTGGCCAATCACTGGATAATGGGTCTTACTGTCAGAAAAGTGTGGGTGGAGGCTTCTTTTTTAAGTTCCTTTTTCAGATTGATGTTCCACCATCCAGAAAGCTCTTATGTTGTAAGATACTGGTACATTCATACTGTGAATGCACCAGAAATACTGCTTTAAAGTGGCCCAACTGGCTCTAAGTTTGTTCTACAAATCTATAACTTGCTTCAGTTCTTTGCCTTAATATGTATCAATTTGTATGTATTAAGTATTAAGCATTTTTTTGTTTGTTGCCAGTGTATGAACAGTTTGTAACATAACTAGACCATCCCTGACTTTCATGGTTGCCTTTACCACCCTGTAGACTGATTTCTATGTAAAGGATGGATTTGCGTGCTCCCAAGTGTCTTTCCTTTCTTCAGCTCCATTACAGTGTGCAATGCCAGTAAATATTAGCTCTATATTACTTCATATATTCAGATTTATACAGAATTGAGATGATGTTACTTTGAATGTTGATGGAGCGGATACTGTGTTAGCATTGCCCTGATTCACCCAAACTCCATTCAGAAACCCAGCAGGTCCAGCATTTTACTGACAGATCTGACAAAGCATGAATTTAGACTTTTTGATTTAGACTTAAAGCAAATCAGCATCATGATGTAATTATTTCGGTATTGTTTTTTAACCACTCGTTGCAATTAATGTTAGCATCACTGTATTTTCATGCAGCTAATGTAGCTCTGCTGAAGTTGACATCTAGACAAACAGTGATCGATAATGCTGGCTAGCAAACTATTTACATTTTAACAAATTTATTGAAAACCAAACGATCAACGTTACTCCTGTCAATCGCATTCAGTCTTTTGTGCGTCACGTCACTGTTTTTGCCGACACCGACGCTGACTGCAGTTGACTTAACAGCCAGGATCATTTCTTGCATTCCTACTTTGGCAGTATGACTTTCTGTGTTTCTACCAGGCTATAGGTGCATGTGTATGTTCAATTCAAGAGATGTATGGAGAGAAGTGATTGCAAACTCATGAGGCTTCTGTCTGAACTCCCCCTGCCTCTCTGGTTATATTTAAGCTGTTCTCATTAACAGCAAATGTGTCCTCTTATCCTCTGGCACAGGCTGTAATTTACCTCTCTTTCTTTCCTACTAAAAGGCCGGGCTGTTTTTAGAATCGTCTCTGAAGGTTGCTTCTACCATCCTTCCTCTTCCAGGTTGCCTAAGAAGATTTCTGGGTTGCTTCTTTTCATTTTTTTTCATATTCTCAGACACCCTATCTTCTGCCCAGGGAGGCCTGCCCCAGTTCCCAGCTCTTTTTTTGGCAGTACCTCTTTTTGAAGACTGCATGCTCCCCCGGGGAGAATAGGTGGGAAATACGGATTAGGTTAGAAAATCTTTCTGACTTCTCATCTGCTTCATTTCATTATCTCATACCAATTCAGCTCCTGTTGGTGTAATTAACTCCTCACTTGCTTTGTTTGCTTAAGCCCTGCTACCTTCACGTTGCAGACAGCACAAAGCAAATGGACACAGCGTTCATTTGGGAGCTTGTGTTGACATTTGTTTTCACAGCCTAAGCCATTCTCCTCTCTGGCAGTGCCCTCCATTTGATGCCACAGTGTTCTCGCCCGGTCTGTGTTCTCAGAGGAGAGGGCCGAATGCCCTTTGCTGCCTGCCAGTCAACCAGCTTTACATCCACAACCCCTTCTATTTCATCCTGTCTCTTCACTGTTCTTTCTGTCCTCCTTTTGTCTGATTCCTTTCTTGATCTCTGGGAGTTACCGCCAGTAGTCGTGCTGGTGGGCTGTGGGGTCAGGGTTATGCAACCTCAGGATTATTCCATTGGACAAATTGAGTCAGACAGGCCGAAACTACTGAAGGCTGAAGATACATTCCCATAAAGCTGGTTAGAGGAAAAAAAACTTAATATTAGAGGCTGATAATTTGAGTATGCATTAAAAGAGCGTCTGACGTAATGATGCTTTATTTGTTCCTTGTAAATGATTGGCCTTTATTTCTAAACTGGTTACCTAACCTTTGTAGACCTTCTTCTCTTCTCTTTTGGCGTGGTTTGTTTTGACAGTGTCCCCTCAGCTTGTGCATACAAGGACAGATGAGTGGCACCTGTGGCAGCGGCCTCCTCTGGCCCAGGTCCCAGGCCCTGTGGGATTCCCATAAAACCCCCCCCGTCGCTAAGGCTCACTTGGTCTAGTTTCCTTTGGCAGCAGAAAGTGACAGCAAGAGAACAACAAATGATTCAGGGAGGAGTGGCTGTGCTTTCTCACACGCACATCCACGCTGGTTGGCATTTGATACCGGAGATAAATCTCATGTCTGTCAAACTTGCTTAATTAATGTTTTGTCAACCTGCTGCCAATGCTTCACACATAAAGTTGGCCAACACCTCTAACTCATGTCCTGATAACATAAGCTGGTCTCAGTGACAAGTAATTATGCTAATATTTCCAATCCAATTGTGAGAGTTTTATATTACTCTATATTACTACACTGAGCCACTTTCCCTGATTTCTCAAAGCACATTTATTGCAAAAACATCCCTCCATGAACATGTAATCTTAAATCCTGAATTTCAAATAAGTGAGAGAAATTAGCTAATTAGCCATCCTTCTCTGTGGATTAGTGCAATACCATTGCCTATATGAAGAAGAGAGTTAGTTTTAGTTCAGCTGTTATAGTTATACTGAGTGTCCGCGTCCCTGCTGAGGTTACTGGAGATGATAGGTCATGAACACTCCCAGTGGCCGAGTGAATGATGTCACGTCCTGCACATCAGTGGTGACGCAGGGCAGTGATCTATAGCATAGTAAAACACAGTCTTCCCTTTTCCCTCTTCCTCTCCCTCGCCACCCTTTACAACGTCATCATTCTCACGCTGTCCCAACAGACTGCAGCAAAAACCCGCCCCAGCCATTTACTCATGAAAATGACCTCAGCGGCAGCCATTATCACATTACCACAGAAGCTCATTGCCGCACAGTCGTCACAATCACAGAATGTCATTAACACCTTTCCAGTCACCTCCTCCACTTTCGCACCCCAGAAATGCTGCAGTATCTGACTGTGGCGTGACTGTTTGTCGGATCAACTTCTGGGAACCAATCGTCCCTAACAGGCAATAAACCTACTGCTGAGAATTAACACATATCCTCCAGTTGCCCTGCGTAGTAATGCTGTATTTACTTCACATTTACTGCACTTACTGAAGACAGCCATGTGGAGGTTTGAGTACGAGAGCCTTGTCCTGTTTTGCTTACTGGCCTTCAGGGACAAAAAACAAATTTTATAGGAATCTGTGTCTCTCTCAGTGCATTTGGGACAACGGAGGCCCCGTTTCTCAGAATTTAGGAAATGATGTGACGTGTGTGAGTAAGTGAATGAGCAAAAGAATACATTTCTAACCTCATCACATCTCACAGAGGAGCAATAAGATTTCCGCTGCAAACTTTGACGGTGGGCATTTAACAAGGAGATGCTTAAATATTGATAAATCCCGTAAGTTACATGAAAATTTCGATTTTTAAATGTCCCCAGTGTGCTGTATGAATGAAGACTCTCCATTCATTTATGAACTCATTCAGTTATTCCCTTAATTGTACCAAATCTGTGTTTATTATTCAGTCTAGTGTATTATCTTATTACACTGTATTCAGTAAGCAAGAGCAGGCGGCTGATGCTTCTATTGTATATATGTTCATTTGAAACATATAATGATTTTATGTGAATATAGGTCTTATTTACTTTGAAGTAACTTGAACACATCCATCTCCTCAGCGTGTCTCCATCTCATCAGTATATTTATCCGTCTGGTAATTTTCCACAGAATATGTGAAGGGAGATGAGGTGACATGTTCTTCATCACAATGGCGCAGGTTGTTTTTTTTTTGTTTGTTTGTTTTTTTGGTGGTATTCACCCTTCGTCTTGCCTCCTTCACCCTTCTTTTTCACCTTCCCATACGCCGTCAGTCCGAGCGCCGGCACTGCAGCTGCTGGCTGTGCTCGGAAAATTCCACACTGCAGCAAAGAGAGGGATGGTAGAGAGAGGGAGGGAGAGAGGGAGGGAGAGAGACGCAGGTGGGATGAGTGAGGGAAGGGTTGAGAATATGCTGGAGAGAAGTAATCGATGATGTGAGTTTTTCAATGTGTCGTGGGAGGAGGAGCATTTCTGAGAGATGCCAACACTTTAAGTGAGACATAAGCGATAAGAGAGACAGAGGAAGGGCGTTTGTGCATCTGCAGCTATGAGTAAGTGCATTTGTGGATGATGAGAGGAAACATTACACAGCAAATCTGAGGGAAAGTTTTCTTCTTTTTTTTATATTTACCTCTACAGCATTACTACAGCAAGTATACCACAAGGACAATAATTATAACTCAGTGGAAATAATGGTGTGCTGTTTAATTTTATAATCTATGTAAATATGTTTGAAGAGGCAGGAGGGATGGAGAAAAATCTAGAGTAAGTGAGTGATGGAAGGATAGAGAGGTGCAGCTCTTTGGGCAGAGTAACCTCTGCAGAAACGTGCATCCATCATCACGTGCACTGAGAATAAGCAGAAAAGCACTGCAGCACCCCAATACTACCACTCAGAACTACTCACACTTACCTCAGAGCTGCAGCTTTAGCACACGCCCCCACTCACTTACATGCTCCGCACTGAAATACAAATTATGCTTAACACTACTTGCATTACTCACCCAGATATATGGAAATGTGATGTATTTACTTTCTCATGTCCATTCAGACACAAATTGCTAAAGATTTATGCAAGTTAGCAGTGCATATATACATGAGTGAATAAAGACCGTCCTTTCATTGCACAGATTATTGTATCATAACCAACATCCACCTTTTATATTATTATACAAACTTAAATCTGCAGTAACTGCAGCTTGTGAACACAACAGTGATACAAAATCATCTTTTAGTTCGATATGGTTGCTTGTTTTCACATCCTGCAACATGATTACTAATTTGGAGTCTTGTTTCTGGCCATCTGCTGAATAAGTTGAATACTCACTTCCTTTAGCTCTGTATTTGGGCTCTACCAACTTATGAGAGATACACGTGGCTCTTTAGTTGTTAGTCGCTGTGATTGTCTGCTGTTTAGTGCTTCTTCCTGCTGCTGAAGATAATGTAATGATAGCGGTGAAAGTGAAGTTTACAGTGAGCTAAAACTCACTGTAAAGCTCTGTAAAGCTGCTGGTTGAAGTGATCAGTTGCTGCACGTTCATAAATACAAATGACCCCTTCCTCCTTGTCATTTGATACGCTGGTATTCTAAAAATATTGATTATAGCCACTTTACTGTATTCAGCTCACACACATTAAAGCAGACTACATACCAATGTCACATTGAAATAAACTCGGGGCCACAAAACAGATGTCACAATGTTACACATCAATCAACCTGCCTCAGGAATCTGTCCCATACAGATTGATTCGAAACAAGTAGCCTAATGCGTTATTGAGCTACATCACACAGTTTGCCACCAGACTGACAAGTGATTGGAAAGTTAGAGAAGACTGTGACACGTGAATGGGAGACGGGTGTGCTACCAGCGCTCATTATGATGTTCATTTAGTCCACATTTGTAGACAGCTCTATTTATAATGAGGTTATGTCCTGAGTGCTGCTCTCTCCAGTTTATAGCAGTGTTATTTTAGGCCGCATTTAATTTCACAAAGAGTCGTGCAGCAGCAGGCCTGCTTTTTGAGTCAGCACTTTCAGGCGTGTTCAGGGAAACTTTTTGCGATGTGACTGCAGGAACAGGACAGCACCTGTGACTTAGGTACACTCAGAAATGATGAAGTGGGATGTCTGAAGGTTTATGATCTAAAGCTGCATATTTTCAGAGCAAGTATAATTTTCTGTTTGAGTTTCAGACACATTTTCAGGTACAACAAATCAAAACTTAATATTTAAGAACTGAAACTCAAGTTATGCCAGCATTTAGGTATGTTTTAGTATACCTAAATGAGGGAAGAGATAAAATATTTTATAAGACATTCATAAGGCTTTAGCTTATGTTAAGTTGAAACCAGAACCAAAGCATAGCTGTACATACAATTAAAGCAAAACTACCCTTTGGAATCCTTTTCCAAAATTATTACTACATGTGCAACTGAGTGCTTATTTCTGCATCATGGAAATGCTGTTCAGCCTCTAGTTTACAGCTGTGAATTATTCAAACTTTAGCTCGGCTCTGAAACTCAAACAGCCAAGCTCTTGTTACAGTTAACCTTCACAAACCAATCTTAGCTTCTGAGTCAGTCTGTCTACCTTTTTCAGGGATGATCAGTGTGTTGAAAAATGGAAATGTTTGATATTGATGCCACTGAGTGTTTCTGCACCACCTCTTATTAATGTGTGGAGTCTAGACTGGCTCTCTTACGTTCCCTCCCATTATAAGTGTAAAGAAATCAAAACAAAGTGGTTTGCAGTGTAGACTAATGTAGGCACTCAAGTACTTCAGCTGGTTTGCATTTTCCCTAATCCGTCATAAACTCTCAAATCATGATGTGAAACTTATAAACATGCAGTTCTGGATCACATCCACGTGCTGTATCTCAGCACTTCTAAGTAATGTTATACCAGGAACTCTACTTCTGTTTCTGGATCAGAAATGACAGTTTGGGGAATGCGTGATAGCCCTGGAAGCCCTCAGCCATAACTCTTTCCTGTCAGTGGTCCTGGGAACACACAAGGCCAGGCCTCTCTCTTCCTCCCAACTCTATGAATCAAGCACGCTATAAAACTGTGGGACGGCATTTTCAAAGAGATTGCTGAATTGCTGAATGAAATTGGTGGCGAGTCACTCAAAGTCAACAAAACCATCTGGACAGAGCAACTCATTAAGGACTCTAAGGAACGGCGACTGTACGCGGCAGCTGGTTTATGCGTCACAAGTTGAGAACAAAGCTCTCGACCCATAGCTGTTGACCTGTCGCACTGCTGCTCATGAAAGCCCATTTTCTCGGTTCAGACAGTGAATGCAGCAGCGCGGTCAATAGCAGCCTTGACAAAAGTGCCTCTGACAATGGGAGATATCGATGGTTTGTCACTATGATAGCACTAAATAAATAAGTGGTATTGAACGACTGACTGGCCAGGGCACTAATTAAAAACAAATTAAACTGGTTTGGCGGCCAGTTTGGTTCAGTCTTCGTTGGTACCGCAGTGGCAGCTGCGGTCCACATGGCGTAGTGGCACACGTAAAGTTCAACATTTTGTGATTTGTACTGAAAGCTGGATGTACTCTAGACCTCGCCTCACCACTGCTACAGTGTCTGCATGAGAGCAGATGAGGGAGCTAACACAATGTCCATGTAGAAATGCAGAATGGAAGCTGTATGGCCCAGTCAGTACTTCAAAAGTCAAAATATCTCACTTTATATACATCACACAATAATAATAAGTAGCAAAATAAAGCTCAGCTCCAGTTAAGCACCATTTTTGTTGTGCTCACCCCATAGTAAGAAACAAATGAGATCTACATTTCAACACCACAGTCCACCAGACAAAAAGTACTGTACATTAAACCTGACTAATTGTAATAAGTAATAACCTTCCCACTTTGCTTGCAGGGTTGTGAGCTGCCTCTCTATCTGATGGTGGCCTCTTTCATTCCTGGATACAACACAGTGCAGCAAGTCACAAGTTAATTTATTATGAAACAAGCACATTGCTGTTTATACAGCATTACTGTATACCATGTTCTGTAACACATTTATAATTGTGTTTTCTGTATTTCCAAGGCAGCTGGTTTAATTCCAGAAAGGTATGAAACTACAGAGACTTGAAACTTGCCTGAGATAGGGGGGAAGTTTATCACAGTGAGCAATTGGTTACATTGTGACTGGATCAATCCATCATATGGGTCAAATACACTGACCATGTATTAACATTAACATGTAAACATCCCCATACTTAACCCAGATGGAGATCTTTGTTGCATTTCTTTCCCACCTCCCTTACCCTTTGGCATTGCAAAACAGGAATGTTTGTGATGCAACAAGCTACAGATCTAATATTCTCCTTTTCTTAGCTTTCATTCAAGTTTTCTAATGGTTGCAAAAAAATCTCACAAAATATGAACTACATTCTTAAACTGGAGTCTCCGTAATTCGATGGTCTCCGTGAAACTGGTTGTGAAAGCGCGGCTGTGTGTTTGTGCGCAGGGCCATCGTCACCTCTGAACAGCCTGTACTCTGTGTCAATATAATGTCATGGGGTTTCGATAGAGTCAGATAGACTGATTGGCTTCACTAGACTGTTACATAATACAGTGGGAGTACACAGGACCTATATTCACTCCTTAGTCTCAGACACATACATCAGCACAAAAGCAGGCATGCAACCACACACCCAGGCCATATACACACACACAAACATGCTCACACACCACTGATATGTGAGGGAACTCCAAAAGACCTCACATCTGCAGACTGAAAACAAAAACACACTCTCTATGTGCAGCCAAGTAAGGGGGGAGTCTTGTTTCTGATTTTCAGCAGATGATGTTTATCCCCCTTTTCCTGGAAAAAGGAAAGTGGATGCATGCCAAAGTTCATACGACAAACGAGACCACTGCACAGGGCAGTGAGGACATTTATGTTTGTGACCTTTGCACTTGGAAAGGATTGTACTTGCACTTTTCACCAACCACCAGAAAGTTCAGTCAAAGCAAAAAAAACCAAAACAAATAAAGCCAGCATTTTATCACAAGTCAGTACTCTGAATTTTAGGGTGTGTAGGCTGACTTACCATCTGATTTAACCATTCACCCACTTTACAGTTCTTTTTAATCCTATGCTGTGTCTTAAGGATTGGGAAAAATCTCTAAAACAGTATTAGTCTCCAGGAGTTAAGCTACGCTGTAGAAACTGCCGAATAAGTCGGTGGTACATTTACCATTTAAAGATCCATTTTGCTCCTTTGAGAAGTTGAAAGTTTCAACCATGAGTACTCTCATGTGACCTTATGAACTCTGGTTTCATGGAAGTCCTTGAATGGTAAAAGTCTCCCTGCTTTGTTTGTTTTGGGCTGAATCTTGCACGAGATTGAGCCCAGACAGAATATGTATTTTTTGTGTGTGTGTGTGGTGTGCATGAAAATCTAAATATTATGGTTCTAGATTTTGGCAGTCTTAGGTGCCACGTGACACCCCACTTAACACGTGGAGAACAGGAGGAGTGGTTTTGTTTATATAAATCTGGCTCTTTTTTTTGGCTCACTCTCTGCATGTTTGGGTCATATGGAAGTTGTTAATGTACAGTGAGCTGCAGGGAGAAATGTGTTTCTGCAAGACCCACTCTCACTCTCATAGTTAGCTAATTAGATTATGTCATTTTGACTAATGCATCCCTTTGCAGCCCTTACTCAGTTTCAGAGAAAACCCCAATGACCGCATTCACGAAACAAGATTTGTGAGTTTCACTTGAAGCCGTCAGCCACTGATATTTATGCCTCTGCGTTACTGTCTATTAACTCCAGGTTTGAGAAAGGGAAGATACCCGAGATAAAGCTGCTCATGTTTCTCTCTGATAAAAAAAAATGATGTAGGCTATGAGGCTAGAAAGTTTGTTTTGCTTTTCTCAACAGTCTCCACCCACTGAGGCTTTAAGGCATGCAAGACTCTACAGCGTGCTCTCTGTCATGTTTGGAACAGATCCAAATTTCAACCCACCACCACAAGTCATTGCATGAAAAGAAATATATATGTATAGCAATTACTTTGCTAGTAAGCTCAATGAGTGCTTATTTCATCACCACATAAAAAAAAAATTAAGCTTGTAATGCGTTTTGCTGATGTGTTTTGTAATACACCTCTTTAGTTTTGTGATGTTGGCAGGATTAAGAAGCACTGTGACTTTTTGGCTTTCAACATGTGATATCAATGCTGGTACTGAATGTTCATTTGCATGTAGTTTATTTCCATTTTAATGATGGGAAAAGGCATTGATTTATTCCAATTCAAGGAAGTGTACTCCATGACCAAAAGGGTTTAAATTTAGAGTTGTTTTTTGTATTCATGTGTACAAAAGATGAGAACTCTGAGTTCACATCTTGGATTAATTTGTCCCTGTATTTGTGTGTGTGTGTGTGTGTATCTGTTTCTTTCAGGGAACCATATGAGCGCTGCAGCCCGCTCCTAAATAGTGGAGGTGTTGACAGCTTGTTGAAGTCACAGAACAAGGATTACTGTGGTTGATTAAAGGAAAGACAATCTGTGCATAGCAGCACAGACACAGGCCAATGTTCTATGTTCAGCTACGACATATCCATCAAACTTTCATATAGTTTAGACTTGGATATTTGAATCTTGTTTTTATAAACACAAAAAATAGCAGAATCTACATTCAGATAAAGACAACTGGAAGGTCAAATGTCACAGTGTGCTGCATGTGGAACTTTTTCAGTTTAAAAACATGATTTTAGAAAGGTTTTAAGGATAAATAACTTTAAAATGTAAAATATTATGAGCTGCTGAGCAGATTGACATGATGGTGAAGGGTTTCCATAGCAGCGGACAGGACGTGTGAAATGAATGGATGGTAGCACGAGCTATAGATATGCACAGAAATTCCCTGCCAGCGCCGACTCATTCTCATCCACTTGTCCGAGGGTGACACCTGCTTTCATTTGACTTTGGCTGGATGTAGACATGATGGTTGGCCAGACATGATGTGGGGCGGGGGGGTGCAGGGCCTGTGGGTGCCTGTCTGAGGCCGAGCACGTGGAACAGACTTGGTGAGGCGGCTTGGAAAGTACCCAAAAGGCCACATGCAGACAGAACCTGGCTGTCCAGCTCCTGGACAAGGGACTTAGAATCTGACCCAGTTTAGCATCCAGGTCTTGGGGGATATCAGAGCTCAGGGAGCCAGTATCAATGCACATCATCCCACATTTAGTTATTTACTAGAGGCCAGAGGTCAGAGGACAGGCTTGGGGAGGGGGCTGGCTAAATTGGCAGGGTGCAGGTGTGTACAAACGTATCAGTAGAGTTCCAAGAGACCATCAGACAGGAGCAACAGGGACTATATATAACCTGATGCAGACATGTGATATGTGTCCTGTTCATGTTTATATGAATATTGAAATAAAGGACAGAAATAAAGAAATAAATCAAACGGCGGTTTATTATCAGCTGGAAGACTATCCAACATAACACCGTTTGTTTTATGTTACATGCTACAATTACACTTCTTTCTGGAAATGTGAACCCTACGTTTCTAAACCAGTCTGTATCCTGTCTCAACTAACCACAACCTAATAAAACCTTGAATATCTCTTCCCACACAGCTCACATACATGCTGTCCTCCCAAGACTGTTCCCATGGTGATGTGCTAGTGCAGAACTAGCATTGATCTACTGAGTGTAGAAACTGGGCCATTGACAATGATGCAGTTAGACACGTGAGTGATGCCCATGCCACAGACAAAAACATACACTTTGACACTCCCAGTGATTTGTTTGCCAATACTCACTCAGTCATGTTTCTTGAGAAATTCTGTCCACCTCATGCCACACATATGACGCAAATTTTTACAAACAGATATCTAGAGGGCCCCCACCTTGAACAAGACCCACTCCCTGCAACTCCCTGCAGATCTAAGAGAAGCAGCAAGCTGCTGCCGTCAAAGTGGGTCAGGGTCGTGACGTGGGTCAAATGTCTCTTGCTGATAGTATGGTACTATCTTGACCAACATGAGGGGACTACAGCGATTTTAAACACCATAATCATTTGTTGTGAAGGCATCTTGTGACATGCACGCATGCATCTCTGCCACTTGTGAGGGACTTTACTGCCCCTGCTCAATATACCAAGTACAGCTCATTTTGGCACAGTGCCATGCATGTTCTCAGCTTTCACTCGTATGCACATGATATGCATTAGTTTCCACCACTGGTTTCTGTGGTATCAGTGTTTTCAAGTGAACGTGAGTTCTCATTGGAACATCCGGTTATATAAATGCTTTTCCAATTCTCCTATGAGCTAGAGGAAGTTGGTTTATAGCGGTCAGCAAGGCCAATAGCTTTTCCCTTCTGGCCATAGTCCATTGTAACACATGCATGTGCACGCACCTGTGTACAGGTACGTGTTACAATTGAATGGGCTTCAGGAATGCACTTCAGGAATGTGTCAACATACTTGAAGAATCTGAAGTTAAACTTGTTGTCCTCCAAAGCCATGGCTATCACCAAAGAAGCTGACCCATCTAATCCCATGACAACTGTTGTTCACATCAGTAGATATGCAGTACTTGAGTAGTTACAACATATAGTCCTATTTTCTTTTCTTTTGTGACCATGTTCTGAAGTTTAAGAGATTAAAATACAAATTCACTTGAAGACCATTGGCATCTAAATGACACAGCTTGTATAAACCTTCTCACCAAAAAATTATCAGTGTGTGTAAAGGTCCTGTGTAAACAAGACATAACAGGCTGGTTTCTGATTGTTGGCCGTAAGAGGGTTTATTGCCAAGCCTCATGTTTCAATATTCACAAGAAAATATGTGGCATCAATAGAGGAAGCCTTATTCCCCGCAATGGATTATGTACTTACTGTATATTGCCCTGACTCACGTTTTATGACTGTATTTACTGTCCAACCAAACTTCCCCATGTCTATCCAGGACTTTAGAATCACACGTTTGTCAGTGACTGATGCTACGTTAATTGTGGATATACAAAATCAGCCCTTTTCCGTCTTTCATTTGAAGAAACCTCGGGAAACAAGTCTTAAAGGCTCAAAAAAGAAAAACCAAGCCATTAAGACAAATATCTATTTTTGTTTGCTGGTAACGGTTGGTGTGCTTTTATGACATTGGTGGAGATACAGCAGGTACTCTGATTGTAATTTTATCATGAAGCAGTCAGTATCTAGTCATCAGATAAGCCTTTATTTGCATTGTAGACAAAGAGAACAGCTGAAGGAATCATATGAGGAGCATGGGTGCTGGTGGGGAGTAAACAAGGCTGTCCTTGACATGGCATTGGGTGTCAAGAGTGCCAGCAACACTCATCACTTACAACACACTTATATTTACTAGAGCGGCCCATAGTCTAAATGAAGGAGCATATGGGCCCTTCCCCTCTCTGGGTCAAGCTCTCACACTCACCCATGTTTCACTTCCTCACGTGTCTGAGAATGAGGGGCAAAGGAATTTTGAGGCACTTCTTGCCTCACAGCACTAAATTTACCCCCAGGCTTTGGCCTAATGCTAGCCCTGCTTGGAACAAACTAGTTAGTCTTCATTTAAGTCAGTCAGTCTTCAAGTTTTTTCTTCTCCAAAACTGAAAAACTGATTGAAAACACGTGTGATAAAGCTTGCTGAAGTTTGAGCAGTTTGGTGTGCGGGTGACCTCATTGTTGTTACCACTGAAGCAAAAACAGCTACTACAAATTCAAATCAACAAACACCAGTGGGTGTTTTCGGTCACAGGGGCAGTTGACACACCACAACATGGGAGTTGGAAAACTTAGATGGACAGGTGACACAAAGATTTAGAGCAAAAATAATCCATTAGGCAAACTGGGTCAAACCGCAGACAGAGGAGGGACTGACTAGAGTGATCACTAGATCAGAGTGCTCGTAGGGGTTAAAAGGCAGAGTAAGAGATCACGCTACCTACTACAATATTGGACAGCATCATTTATTGTCTGTATTAATGCAAATGTGCACAAAGTCCCGCCAAATACAAACAGTCAGTAGGAGCCTAATTTGGTCAGCTCATTATGGTTTCCTCTCTGTGATGGTTACACCGCACCTTCCTAATGATTTATGACACTGATCATAAAGGTGTATCAACCCAGAGCTCAATATATAGCATTTCATATGTGGTCACATAAGACTGGATCCATTAAGAGCAGTAGAGCTACCCAAAGAAAAACGTAGTTTCTCAGTACTGATTCTAACACCCATCTTAGGGTACCTCTATTGGATTGATAGGGAGTATAACTCCAGAGTCGACAACTGTCTTTGTCCCAAATTTAAAATCTCTACACTTAACTGTGTAGAACTTGTCAGAATCATTTTTATGAGGAAAATGATAACTGTGCCACTAAAAACAGAATGTCAAGCTGCAGCAAGTACATCCACATTTACAATGAAATTGTATTTAATATGGGTCTGTCAGAAAAAAGGTCAGTACCAGAGCCGTCACTTATATCAGATTGATGCAACCCCTATAAGTACCATGTCTGGTGTGCTGTGTTTCAAAGAAAAATAAAGCATTTGACCATCTCATGTCTGATGGCTGAAGGCTGGACTTCTAGAGAGTTCTGTTGCATCTCTGGTGGGGGAGAGTTTACAATGACTACTGTGTTTGAAGAAGGCCACGCATTATACAATGTGCACGGAGGTGGCTGTTGGACGTTGCATCACTGCTCTGTTTCATAGCTGGATTGAGGGCCCTGTGGCACAGCCCGGACCCATTGTCCTGAGGCACGGACCCATGACATGAGAGGGGAAGCCGTGCTAAGCTGACATAACACTAATGCATCGGCGAGGCCAGGGTGACTAGGCGAGAAAGATGACAACTAACGCACATGAACACATACTTTCTTGCATCTTTAACACTGTATATATTGTCATGAATTGCAGGAGTCTCTGAGTGTTCAGTAATTGAATGTCTTCTTTCAGTTAGTACCACAGTGGTTGAGTGGAAATATGCCTTTTCTGTGGTTTCAAAGTTTAGCGCACACACAGAGAAAAACACACACGCTCATCCCCAACCACAGTTCTGAGGCCCAATCTACACCTTTGCAATCACACGAGTAAATCCTTCAGATGGTAACATGACACGGTCATTCCCGAAAGATGGACTGGCATGATTAGGTCAGTATTGTCCTGTTGATCCTGGGATCAGAATGTGTGAGAAGTCCAGCGTATACACACACTGCGCTACACACACTCATATCTCTTCTCCTCTTTTGTTCCACGTTTCACACCGGACCACCAGGGAGCGCCTACCTGTGAGACCAGTGGAAAGAGAAGAGTGGGTGCCCTGTTCAAGTGCTGATCATTTAATCCCCTCCCTGCCTGGGTCTGGGATCCTTTCTTCCCAATTGTAATCCCAGTGCAAAACTGGAACATCAGAGATTAGTGCGTGATTAGTCTGTAACCGTCCAGTGACCTGAGTCTGCCTACAATACCTCGGCTTTGTCTGGCCTGGCACACCAGTCAGACTCATTAGGTCGCCTGCCACTCACAGAGAAATTTCCAGTTTGGTTTGTACATCTGAAGCTTGCCGGGTGAGCAATGATCCTCACCTTTACACTGATCCAAAGCAAAGCTGGTGAAGGCCCAGGCACCAGAATGTAGAGCTTTCACAGTTGCCTTACCCAGTAACCTTCATTTTTACTTCCAGATTTCCAGATCTTTGCTGTTGCTACAGTATTTGTGCAGATATGACTTTGTGTCCTGATATCATATTAGAAGATACTGGGGAGGAAAGTCGGTTTAGGGCTTTACTTCATAGAAAAATGTTCCACTACTGTAGTTAGCATGTTATCTTACAGTGTCTTACAGTATTCTCCTTTTAAACCCTAAACAGATGCCAAAAAATATTGCTATCAGGTGTCTATTTATAATCTACCAGTTATCTACACACAGAAATGTTGCAAAAGGATATTGTTCTCTTGTGGCTTGATGGTGCTCTATGAAGATAAAAATTGTTAACACAATGCTCTGCTTTATTTGTGTTTTGTATAGAGAGAAAATGCAGCCCAGAGAGTCAGGCTTGCTTGACTTCTGTTTCGTCCAAGTGGCAACAGCAGAACTGTTAAACTGACAGGATACAGACAGGAAATGATGGCAGGTACGTTTTGCATTATAAATTGTTAATTCATAAAGTTTGGATATTTGTAAAACTTCCCCCAGCGCCTGTAAAATCTATTTTTATGTTGTCTCAAATCAACATTTGATCATCATAATCAAATCGAATATATCTCTGGGTGGGGGTCAGGGAAGGACACAGTAATACACATATAATGAGCTGTACAACCTTTAAGTATGCTAGGAAAAGTTTTGGTGTATTCTTGGGTAAGTTGACTGGAAATATTATTACAGATCCATACATGAACAACTCAAATTCATTGATGTATTATTCCAACTATGCTTCCTGGACCACAATATATTTTCTCATGAGAACCTGTGGCAATATTGTCACACTAATGCAGCCCTGTTGCTTGTCTGAACCTGGCCTCATGTTGGGTCCAGTACTGGAGTGACAAGTGTGTAACCTAATAATAGACCTAATATCAAGGTCACACCTCAGATTTATTTGTTCAGGCTAATTACATCTAATTATAAACCCTTGGATGCTTGTTGAGTTGTCTGATGAAATTTTTAGCTTCCAAGTTGTAAATCTCTCACGTTAGCATCTCTACCATCTGCCCCATATGGTGGCATTGGTCTCTGATTTAGTTCCTGACTTTTTGCACAACTGGTGTGTACCCTCTTAAAAGACATCTCACCCATGATTTTTGCTTGAGGCTGCTCATTTAAAATATACAGATGTTTAAACACTACATACACCAGTAGCACATTTAAACTATCCACTCCTTATGTCGCCCAAACGCACAGTTGAGTTAAGCTCCCAGTTTATACTGAGATATGTGAACTTTAAGGCATGGGGTGAAACATAAAGGTATTATGTGCAATGTTTATTTCCTTCTTGCTTTCATTTTGAATGCTGTGCCGCAGTTTGCTTCCAAGGACATTAGCTTCTGCAAGCACTGGCTTAAAAATGCAACGTGCAGCCTGTCTCCAGTGTAAACAAGAACGACGAAACTTGCAAGTACGTTACAAAAAAAAAAAAAAGGAAGAAGCCGTCAGTGTTGTGTTTTGTGTCTAGTAATTTTCCTGCCTTCCCCTCCCCCTCTGTTTTCTCTCCTTCCTCTTTGTTTGCCTGATCTGCTTCATCCTCTCCTAGGTGCCTTGTCTCCTCCCAGCGACAGCCGCGGCCCTCTGATTGGCCGGCGCCGGGGCGGGGCGGGGCTTGTCGCCTCTCTGCTGTTTTTCTGGCTGCTTGCTCGGCTCCGCCGTCAGTTTCGGTAACAGCCACAAGAAGAGGACGACGCGAAAAGAGCGTCGCTTGAGACTGTTTCTGGTAACCTTAAACGCAGAATAAGCAGCCTTTTATCACACGCACAAGAACGGAGAATAACCAACCGAGCGGAGGGGTTTTGTTATAATTTGTCCCCTCACAAGGACTGACGAAGAGAAGAGGACTGAAGGATTTCGTCGCTGCCTCTCTGTCCGTCCTTCCTGTTCGGCCCTTTGTTTGTCGTTGCTGCGCTCGGGCAGGCGGCCGGCAGCGCCCCCGTGCGGTCCAGCGGCGAAGAGCTCGAGGATAGGGAGCCAGACGAGCGGCCGAGCCTCTTGCCCCCCCTGCGACGTGGGTCCCCCCAGCTCAGCTGTCCGATGCGGAGTGAGGATGAGTCCAGCTCTGGAAGCCCTCATGCAGGCGGACGGGACTCCATATCCCGGAAAAGGGGTGATGCTTGAACCCTTCGTGCACCAGGTGGGGGGCCACTCCTGCGTGCTACGGTTCGGGGAGCAGACCATCTGCAAGCCCCTCATCCCCCGGGAGCACCAGTTCTACAAGAGCCTCCCCACGGAGATGAGGAAGTTCACCCCCCAGTACAAAGGTAAGACTTCCTGCCCCGGTCTGCAGGAGCTGACAGGCTGTGGCTGTGTGTGAGGTTGTTTTGGCTGCGAGCTGTGATGCTTTCTTTATTTTTTCTCATCTTTAATATGAGCAGTCTGTTCAAATCATAGGTAGGATGTTATTTTGATGAAGTGTAGCTGTAATGGTATTTTGCAGCGGTTCAAAGAACATGGTGTACGCAACAACAACACAATGCATAACGTGCTTCATCTGTCCATCTATAGATGGATGCCTTCCTGTTTTCAGCGGCCTCATAGAGTGACATGTGTAAAGTGTCCGTGTTGGATCATTTGGCAGACACCACACATTTCTTAATGTTACCCTCATGTTTGAGGAGGAAGAGGGAGGGGGGTTGGTGGCCTGACTAAATGCCAGGAGGATGAGCAGCCAGCGGACTTTTAAGTACCGGGGTCTGGCTTTCAAGGCGGCTATGGTTTCAGCATTTAAATGGACTGATGCTGCGCACAAGTCAGTTGAGGAAATTTCCAGGTCTGGTTTCAGGTTCGTCACAGAAACATGGACACAAATAGACACATTTCCACACACAAGCATGCTTTTAATTTAGAATATCTCGTTGGTGTCCAGATTCACATTTTTGCCCACCGGCAAACCCAGTACTTGCAGACACAGACGTCTTTAGTCGCCGCATGGTGAGGTGAGACGCTGGCATGGTATCTGACTCCTCAGTAATGCAGCATGGGACTATAAAAAGACCCAAGATGAGGAGTGGGACTTGGAGAGCAGATAGTAGAGGACTTGTGGGGCCTGGGAGGCTCTTCTGTAGCCTACATTTCACACAGTGATAAGAGGAAGAGTTATAATATAAGTTATAATATAATATAATTTTGCTTAGAGATTTCACCAATATCGAATGGTTTCAGGTACACCTTTAGCAGCCTGTGATCAGTTCGAAGAAGCCATTCACTGAACAAAGGTGTAGTGGAAAGGTCAGTCAGGAAAGGACTTTAAAGCCTTGAGACATCAGTAAAATGACTCTAACATTATCCTGATAAGACCTAATATACCTTATAAATCAATAGTCGGTGATAATGATATGCAGCTCTATCAGACACCTGCTAGTATATGACGGTCAGTTTGTGCTGTGGGTAGTAAAAATCTCAATCGATGACCCCTTCACCCCCCTCACTAATTTATGAGCCATTCTTTTGAATTAAGTCAGAGTGACTCACTAGTTCCCACACTCGCTGAGGTGGTGTGATGACAGTGCAGCTCCTGCGAGGACAGCACAGCCTGTAAGGACATGCTCAAGAGGCAGGGCCTCCTGCAGGGTGGTGATGTCTGTGCACGTGACATTGGCCAGGCTTTAGGCTGCGGAAAAAACATAGACGCTGGGTCCTCAGGCCCGCCATCTGACACGCCAAAGCACTACAATGCAAGCACATGCGAAGATTAGCTATTTATTCAGTCATTCAGTGTCAGTTTTATAGCAAGATAACTACTACCACTTGTGTGGATTGCTACAAAGTACATCATGTCGGATGCGTGGTCCATCTCTCTCTTTCGCCATTGTTTTTGACCACATGCCTCCTTCCTGTTTGTGGTTTATCTGTATCAGCCGCTGCAACGGTGATGTTTCTTCTCAGTGCATCACCTCCCCCACCCTGCACAGAGATGTGCGACACACACAGACCCTTCTAGGGTCTTGTAGTGGGGACTGGGAGGGGGGTCTGTTGGGCTGCCTGTTTTGTGTGCCTGTTTGTACACTGTTTATTTTATCATTAAGAATAATCTAGAGACATCTGTTAGCCCCTCTACATCTCTCCAGTTTGTGTTAGAGTTTCTGTGCTTCTTAATAAATTGTATGATTGAAAGTGGAGTGATGCTTTGGTTCGTGTTTCATTTTAGGCCTGTGTTATGAACTGTATAGACAGACTTATTATCCTTGAATTGTGGTATTACACTGACTTGTCATAATGTGGTTCTGGTGTGCTGTGTGGTTTATTTGCTGTTCCTGAATGTGTAATGAGAGGACTGTACTTCATTTTCCTCATGTCATTGTGGACTGATATTCTGTATTAATTGTGTGTATGTGTATTCATGAGGATGTTGTTAGCAGTTGCTTAATAAATATTCTGCTCAGTTTGACACATTTGAGCCTTGTGTGATATTTTCTGTCTCTTGTCTTCTGAATAATGAGTCATATAAACACTGTTGTGGTTTGACATATGTTGCTCTGTTTAATATCCTGCTTTCCCCTTCCATCCCTCTGTCACGTCTGTCACCCATACAACACATTTTTGTGTTTGTTTGTGAATGTTGAGAGATGAACATACAAATGGCTGTATGAATGCTTTAGCATCTTTGTGTAGATGTATGTTTTTTAAAATCTGGATTAAATGACTCGGTAAGAACTGTTCTGGGTTAGTGGATAAATGATTATCTGTTTATAGTACTTATAACCACTCTCTCGTGCTCCTTCTCACCCTCTTTCAGGTGTAGTGTCAGTCAGTTTCGAAGAGGATGAGGAAGGGAACCTGTGCCTCATCGCCTACCCCCTCCACAGTGAATCAGGGGACCTGGAAAACAAAGATCCCTCATCGGACTGCGAGCCCAAGAGCAAGATGCTGAAGTGGAGCAACAAGAAACAGTCTACGTTGCTTCTGGAAAATGACAACTACAGCAAAGACCGAGCTCGACACAGCCGTAAAGAAGACAAGATCATGAGGTGAGTCTGCTTGCCTCAGCACTATAATGCTTTCCATGAACGACAGGACACTTCATGAATAAAGTGCTGTAACACCAAACCTGACATTTTCCACTGTGTTTTGTCACCTCCGCAGTTACAATCGTGATGAGATGCAGCAGCAGCAGCAACAGGCAGAGGTTTTGTACTTCAGCCTGGAGAAAGGCAACGTGGTGCCTCAGATAAAACACAATCCCTGGAGTCTCAAATGTCACCAGCAGCACCTACAGAGGATGAAGGAGAATGCAAAGCACCGTAACCAATACAGTATCCTTTCATGACTGAACTGCAGCGCCTGGGTGTGTCTCAGTGTGCAGTGACGTAGAGGAACAGGTCGTTAATGTTAATGTAACCACATACACACTCTGTGTTAGTTTATAGGCCTTTGTTGTTGTGTGATCCTTGACCCACCTTCCCAGAATTTATCCTTTTGGAGAACCTGACATGGCGCTACACTTTGCCGTGCGTCTTAGACTTGAAGATGGGAACTCGCCAACATGGGGATGATGCATCAGAGGAGAAGAAAGCCAATCAGATTCGCAAGTGTCAACAGAGCACATCTGCCTCTATTGGGGTGCGACTCTGTGGCATGCAGGTATGTTAGAGATGCAACCCGATTCCTCTGCTTTGAGGTCCTTTTGTATTGGTTACAAGTGGAGCTGTAGTGCTCATGTTTCTGTGTGACTTGCAGGTGTACCAGTCTGACACGGGCCAGCTGATGTTCATGAATAAGTACCACGGCCGCAAACTGACTCTTGCCGGGTTTAAGGAGGCTCTCTACCAGTTCTTCCACGACGGGCGGCGCCTTCGTCGTGAGCTCCTGTCCCCTGTGCTGCGCAGACTCCGGGAAATGCAAGCTGCCCTGGAGGCCTGTGAGTCCTACCGCTTCTACTCCAGCTCTCTGCTCATCATCTACGATGGAGACCCTCCCAGGACTCCAGCCAGACCCAGACACCGTGGTGGGGAAGAAGGTGACGAGGACGAGCCATCTGATGAAGAAGGAGGAGGAGGAGGAGGAAGGACGAGGAAGATGAGGAGGAGGAAGGTGCCTTCGGTTTCCCGCGTTCCTCCTCAGCAAGTAGCAGCGCCAGCGTGGCTGGAGGGAGCAGCAACAGTGGCAGTAGCCGCTCATCCCACAGCACCGGAGAGGCCAGTAGCCCCACTGTGGATGTGCGCATGATTGACTTTGCTCACACCACCTGTCGGCACTATGGAGAGGACAGTGTGGTGCACGAAGGCCAGGACAGTGGTTTCATCTTTGGCCTCCAGAACCTGATCACCATCATCTCCCAGCTGGAGGACCACAGTACTGACTGAGGCTGCTCTGGAGCCACCATGGTCTAAATTTCAAGCATGGGAAGAGCTCGCTGAGCAGAAACCCTGCTACTTTTAGGTGCATCGTCCTTATGCCGAAAAGAGGGTTCTGACCCTCACTGCTTGGAGGGAACCTCGGACACTTAGGGGTCAGAGTAGAGTCTGCGTGGTCGTTCCTGCACTCTCTCTTACCTGCCAGAGGACAGGGCCGCCTGTGCCCTTACTTGCACTTTGCTCTTTCTGAGACTGCTCCCTTTTCTTTGTTGTATGTGGTAGGAGAAACATTGTGTGAGACGGCGGTCTCTCAACTAACACGGGGACTCCTGTAGCATCCTAGGACCCTCCCCCCTCTCCTCCTCTGGTACAGACAAGTTTCGTTGTTAAGTTCTCTCTGAGAGAGAAAGAGCGAGGCAGAGGCAACTGAAGCTCAAGTGTAGTTGTAGGAGCCTGCCGTGGTGCTTTACCTGTGATATTGTATACGTTGTTTGGGTTTTTTTGGATGAAGTTTGGACTGCCGCTCCCCAACAGCACAGCACATTATTAGTGGGGATGTTGACTGTACAAGGTGAGCCGCCTTGTAGCAATTGACAACTTAAGCTCTGAAAAGGACATTTTGTGTTTCTATTGGTGTCTCTCAGAACTCGGTAAACAAACATGGTTTCTGTGTCCACCGGGTGCTCGGATTTACACATTTTGGTGGAAGAAGATTATTTAGGTCTAGAAGAAGGGATTTGCCTTTTTTTTTTTTTTTTCAACAGTTCTCTCCTTTGCCCTTTTGCCTATAAACAAAAGACTTTTTGAGAAGGGGATTGCAAAGGGGATAATATCCTTGTTTTGTCACTGTCTTAGTTTTTGTCTGATTTTCTCCTCTTCATTCCTGAAACTTTGACTAAACAAAGAGAATATATTGATTAAAAACACTAGCTACAAAGACTATATAGAGACTATTTATTTGAAAGGATGGTTTAAAAGCTAAAAAAATGGAAACGGCTACATTCCATATTACCACTCTAAATGTTCTGTTCCGATACCGACTTTGACTTTTATTTTATTATCGCAGGAGCTGAAACCTCTCTTGTATACCTGTGTGTTAACAGTGTCTTGGAAAATAAAGGCATTCATTTGTGGTAAAACTCCTGTCTGTCTTGTGTTCATTTACACTGTATAGTGTTTGTGGATAATATGCATTTACTGGAAGGGAAGTAGAGAAGTGGGCAGGGGTAGGGGAGGGGAGGCGGGGTGAAACTTGAACAGGATGCTGACGCCAGATCTGTGAATGCAGCTGTAGAGAGACGCTGTGACAAAAGGAAGGAAACCAGCACACAGCATGAGTCACCCTTTGTGTTGAATTGTATAGACAATGAGTTTTACCATGACCTCTGTCATCCTTCACCTCAGGAAGAGTTAGTAACTTTCCCTGATGCTGTATAAAGGAATACAGGAACTATTCAGTCAGCAAAGGAGTGATTCAATGCTTAAATCAATTAAGGTGTAACCTGTTCCTGTTCACTGTGCGTATCTGACAAACTACCTTGTGTATGGAGACAATACTGACTTATATGAAATTATTTTATAAATAGTGACAGAAACAGTGATCCACGCATCTAATCTCATACCAAGTTTAATTCTGCTTAAGATGAAACTTTGAGAAGTAATATAGTTAGTGGTCAATTTGTCTGTCCATCTCATGTTCAGATCAACTGTACATCAACTTTGGATCCGTCTATTGTACATGTGTCTGCACCCAGCACAGGGGTTTGTGTGGCTGCTTTTGGATGTGAGTGCTGAAATTTTATTGCAGATCAGTTTAGATTCTCCAGCTCTAACAGGAGGAGACAGACAAAACTACATTTTTATGAACGGTGTTGTGTGAGGCTGATGAATATCAACTAACATCTTGCATCAGTGGCATCTGACACAGCCACGGTTGAATATTTCTCAACAGCTGAAATATATAAAACCATTTAGTTCTGAGATGGTGTATTTATGAAGAATCATTTGCTGTAACATCAGTGAACACTACAAGATGTTAGTTTCTATACACTGACAGTGAAGAAGTTTAAATGTGATTACTAGTCAAAACATCAGGACCTGGTACTGTTTACTTCTTCTGCGAAT
Organism: Scortum barcoo; assembly: GCA_023238725.1. Lineage (NCBI taxonomy): Eukaryota > Metazoa > Chordata > Actinopteri > Centrarchiformes > Terapontidae > Scortum > Scortum barcoo. Next base: position 17,384,818 of record CM041537.1, read on the forward strand.
CATTTACGTAATTTAGGCAAATTCATCAACTGGACACTCTCTGCCAGGGGAGCAGGCTCAGGATTTTTCCTTTGTTTTCATAAATGTGCTTGAGACAGCGTAAATACAAAGATTGCAAACCTCACTTTCCATGCGTCATCATAGTTACAGAGTTCATTACTAAGCAGTTTAGTGGAGTTTTTTGGCTATTCAGCGGCGACATCGGTGACTGATCCGCACCAGGGCTCGGATTATACACTTCAAACATGAAAGACCTCCCTTAGAGCTGTAATGCTGAGCAGGAAGCATTACAAGGTGTGCGCCAGCCTCCACATGCACCAACAGCTCCAAAGCAGCCTCAGATGACCCTTGTTTAACACACTGTATTCGCCCTGAACTTCGTAGTGAAAGTTGTTGCCTGTCAACAACCGGCAGCTTTGTCGTCAGCCTAATCGGCTTTCCGATAACGGAAAACACTCTTAAGGAGGGTAATTCCACGGAAACATTGGCTGTGTGGAAAGTATGCCTAGAATGCTGTGTCACTTTCCAGCAACCAGGCACACCTGCCTCACACGAAGGTTGGGGTCACCAGTGACAGTGCATTTCTAAAGGTTAGGTGATGTTGCTGCAGGTACCTGCTTTAATCCCTGCACTGCAACACAATGATGTATGAGAGGTGGAGTAGGTAGAGAAACGCTCAGAGGTGGCTTAGGCTGAAAATATATTTATTACCTTCTCTTTGAGGGGAAACAGTCGCTAATTGTGCCAAAAACATGCATATCTAGTCTTTCTGGCGATTGTGCATGTGCATATTTGATGTTAGCATACAGAACACTCAAGTCTGACTGATGACGCCGGGTAAACAAACTGAAGGCCCTCGGGAGCATCATGCAGCACTCTCCTGTCCCAACCACACGATCATTATCGTCATGTCTGCAGATCACTTACAACTGGTTGGAACAGACTGAGTCAGAGCCGTTGGATGACCCACATACCCGCGCTTTATGTGCAGCATTCACAGTTACAGTTACAAGATTATTCGTGCATGCATCCCCCAAAAATAACTGAGCATAAATGCATTACCAAAAAGCCAGAAGTGGGTGGACCTCATCCGGGTTTTGAGCTTGCACAGGTTTCTAAATGGCAAGACACCGTTTTGATATTTGCAAAGCTTTATGTCACTCACGGGGGAGGGGGGGGGGGGTTGGTGCCATTTGGTGCGGCAAATAACATCAAAGGAGAGCAACAAGAGAGATGGGTAGCTTGGGAGAGAAGATAGCATGAGGCACGAGATGAGAAGGATTATCGTTTCCTCTTTTCAGATCTAAAAATAACCAAACATGCCCTGCTCATCTGCTGCCTTCCACAAAACAGATTTAGATGAATATGTTTTGATCCTGTATGGCAAAGGCTCAAACTTGCTGATTTGCTTGTTGTGTTTTTGTCCTTTTGCATTTTTTGGATGAGTGGGCTTTTTTGTCTGTGTTGTGTCTGTGTTGCATGCATGTGGATGTGCTAGTGTGGGACAGAGACAGTTGCCTTGGTGACCGAATTGACTTTTGTAACGGTGATTCATTACTATGGCAACAGCACAGGTATTTTTAGCAGTTCTGCACCACAAAATGCAGGGGTGGCTCGGCCTCATTGCTCACAAAAAAATATTCATGTAACCTAGACAAATGACACCTTAAGACTAAATTTAAGCTCATGCTCTTGTTAAGTAGTAAAATGAAAATCACCCTAAAGAACATCATTTTGTTTCCCCCAGATTAGGAGGTTTGCTTGATTTCAAAATCTTGCAAAAAAAAAAAAAACATCAAGTAGCACTTGCAGGTTTATTGTAAGTGTGATCAGATTCAATGTTATTGGATCAGCAGTAGTTTTGCAATGTACCTAAAGAACGACCAAAGCCTGATTGACCCCAATAGCACACACTGTTCTTACGTGGAGGCACACGCAGGTGTGTGCGTTTGCTCCGAGGAGGCCTGTCGTACGTACACGGTAGTGTCTGAGCACAAGGTGTGACAATCATCACAGTTCAAAGGTTGCTGAAGTTCTCATCTGGTTGTTTGTTTGTCGTTTCAGCTGATTCTTTTGCAGACATGATCTCATGCTGCAAAAGAGAAGCTGCCCCTCTGTGAAACCAAAAAACAAAATAGGATGTGAGAATCGGCGGCGCAGCACATGTACTCTCACTCTCCCCACAGCAAAAACAGAGAAGTGTACATGAGCTTAAAATAACCAAAACAGGAGCAAAGAGGCAGAAGTAGGTATGAGTGTGTGCCCTATAAAAAATACCAGTGGTATATGAACTATGGTTCAAACAACAGACAGAGAAAACGCTTTTTGCACACAAACTTTAAAATATAAGACCTACAAAGACATAGAGGTAAAATATGGTCTGGAAAACAAAGCTTTCTTTAGACACTTACAGGACCATTACATCAAAAGTTGATGAGTGATGCCAACATGGATATGAATCTAATCAAAACTATTGCAGATGAAAAGTACCACGATGGTCGACCCCATGTCATCTCAGCCTCATAACAACTTAGATCAGAGGCAGACAGCTAAACACCCAGCACACTAAAGTAAAGTCCCTTTCTGGGACATAGACGACATTTATGGGAAGCCATTCCTGTTTTGTGATGTACCTACAGGGAACATTAAAGAGGTTATCCAAAGACACACAGGGACTGCACCCAACATGTCATATGTTCACAAATGATGATGTCACAGCCTATTACGCAACCCTCCTTGAACCCTGGTCAACACATCGATCATGGGACACCAGGAGGAATAAAATGACACTTGATCAGCATGAGCAATTTATGACACAATAAACCTGAACACTCTTAACCTTTGTCCTTTAAAATTCAAACATGTATACATACCATGCAAAATGTATTTGCATGGTATGTATGTATGTATGTATGTATGCTATATATATAGATAGATAGATAGATAGATAGATAGATAGATAGATAGATAGATAGATAGATAGATAGATAGATAGATAGATAGATAGATAGATAGATAGATAGATAGATAGATAGATAGATATTAGGGAGGACAGAATTATCTTGTCCTAATTGGCCTCAGTTGCGCAAGAGTCCTCCACCGTCATTGCAGCATGTTAGGGGTCAAAGGTTGAGCTACTGTAGGCAAAAGCAGCACAACAATCACATATATGTTCTGGTGGACAGTACCAAATGTGGTCTAGGATTATATAACTATATATAACTCAGTGGTGTCACAGAATGTTTTGTTTTATTTCTCAGCAGCTGCCATCAGGGGTTGTGTCAGGCCATCAACAGCTGTTCCCGTTCATTTATATCACCAAATCCACAAGAGACAACTGTTTTTCATCAGTTGGTTGTTGAACTACGGCACTTTTTTTTTTTTTTGTCACTTTTGTCACACATTTATACCAATGGGGTGATGATAAATTCTTCTAGTCCAGTGTCTTGGACTCTGAAGGGGTGAACACCATTCTTCCAAAAGATGTTCTCTCATGTGGTGTTTTATGATGATGGTGGAGAGCTGTTTTACCAGAGGTTACAAAACACAACATTTGGGGTCAAATTAAATTTATTGCAATGGAATCTCTACAATAAGCGGACTCACATACACAGTTATATATATTATTTTTTATTATATTATTTTCTTGATTAAGTTTTTAATTGTTTGGTATAATGTCAGAAAACAAAACAAAACCTTGAGGGAATGGAGACATGGACATGTGAGCTCAGCATCAAATTTGATGTAATCCTACACTGCCAGAGTCTAATCTGCTCGAGAAAAACAGATGTGCAGTGGTTCACAGTCAGTTAGGAGACAGGAGCGGATGGTACAAATACATTCACTTGAATTAAGCTGTGTTGACTTGCTGTGCGGTTAGCAGGAGCACAAGTAGAGCTCCATGCAGCAATACCTGCAGAGGTAGAAGTAAATCTTCCTGTGATGCTTCCTGGTCTGACCGTGCACCAGCATGTAGGCCCAAAAATCTCCCCATTTGAGATTTGGTGACTGCGAAGGCCACAGTATATGATTCAGAAATCATAATCATCAAATCAAGCTTCAGCTCCTCATGTCCTGTGGATCGGTACATTTTCATGCTGGAGGAGACCACCAGGAATAGACTCTTTCATCATGGGATCAAACAGAATAACTTTCTGTTGCATAAAAGAGCCGGTGGACCCGTTGTGGACTGAGGCTTGTACAGTTCCTGCAGCTGTTATCGATGTTCCCACTGAAACACCAGCTATTTGAACGGTCTTCGTCACTGAAGCATCTTGCCATCTGTACCCAACTGTTCAAGAGTCACTCAGCGCTTTCCCTCTTGCAATCTTAGCATGAAAGGAGGTTAATTACTTAATTGAATCATATAGTTCACATGCATGGAAGCATCTGCATTCGTTAAGTTTCTCCATTAATCTGTTAAGGTCTTTGATTTAATTTGCCACCTGTCTGTATGCTGTAATTGGTCGTTAAACGGCCAGTTAGATGTAATGAATAGCCTACTATATAAGACAGTCGACGTAAGTGCATAGAGTCTGATATGTGTAGGGAGACACATCCACTGTGATATTTCTGAGTGCTGAATATGAGGGTGAGTAAGTATGGGGGCATGTGAAGGCGTGATGTGCGTGACTTAGTGAATCCTGTGTGTGACTTTTACAAGAGGAGCCCTTTCCTCAGCCATTCAAACCACCAAATAAGACGTGGAAAAAAAGAAGAGAGATTTGTATCCATATTACGGCACACGCACACTCATTTTCCCTGCAGTGACCAAAGACCAAGCGTGTGAGTGTGCATGCTTAAAATAACCCAGACAGAACAAGACAGGCAGAGAGAGAGAGAGAGAGAGAGAGCGAGCCACGAGTGGACAGTTCATAGTCTGGAATAATCTGGATTAAGCCTGATGACTGCAGTCCAGTTAAGGGAGGTTAACTCTTGCGGGGTTACACAGTGGTTTGTCACTCACACCACATTTCCATGTCAGAGGGACTATTTTGGTTCTCCACAGGTTTAAAACATGGCTGCATCACTCCTCTTCACATACATTTTCCACTTCATACATGTCGTGACACCAGAAGACTCTTGCCCTGCAGTAATTGCAGTGCCCACAGAAGGAATATAATGAGGGTGTCTGTATGTGGGTGGAGGAGGTGTACTTTGATGAAAAGTCCCCAGTAGCTATGTAAAACTTTTTCATTCCTCTACAGACGTCACTGGATACAGTTTAATTACTGTAATAAAGATTATAGCAGTGACAATGGTTTCATGCCATGTTAAAAAAGACAAAGCAGGTCTTTTTTCATCATGTGTTGAATTGTTTTCCAGCAACGAAAAAAAAACGTATCCACTCTGGTCAGATAAAGTTGTGTTAGTTGACTTTAAACTGTGTTAATCTAAGCTTTTAGCAAAATAGCTGAGATATTAGCCTCTCTCTTTCCTCCTAAGCATTGACATTATGATCACCAGACAGCTGGTCTTTTTAAGATACTTTACTATTTTACTACTACTACTACTTTACTACTATTTACTCATTTGGCTGTCATGGTTGTGTTTAATGTGAAGAGCATGCCTGTCAGGGAACCTTTAAACTAGTTACATACAATGGTTAGAGTGAAGCTGCACCGAGCTGTTCGAGATTAGAAGGACGACAAAGGCAAAAACAGCAACAGCCTCTGCAGTCCACCCCTCTGGGATTTGAAGGTGCTATTATTTGCAAAGCTTTATCTCCAATTTAGACATCCCACGTCACCTTTCTTTGTATCCCCCCTCAGTCTTTACATGCTGTCTTTCTATAAATTAAGCAGGGCTACAGGTTTATGGACGATGGTAATGTCCCAAAATATCTCAACAACTATGGAATGGATTGCCATGAAATTTTGTACAGAAGTTCATGTTTCTCATTGGATTAACTATAATGACTTTAGTGATTCATTTTTCTTTTAGCTTTAACATCGCTTCAGATTTTATTTATTTGTTCAACACTAAGCCGCAGCTTTGCTTCGTTTTTAGCGCTAATTAGGAAATGTTAGCATAATAACGTGTACAGTGGTCCCTCCTCCATCGCGGGGGTTGCGTTCCAGAACCCCCCGCGAAAGGTGAAAATCCGCGAAGTAGAAACCATATGTTTATATGGTTATTTTTATATATTTTAAGCCCTTATAAACCCTCCCACAGTCTTATAAATATGTCCCACACAGTTACACAGTATAAATCCTTTATATTCTCTTAGATATTAGGTAAGATTCATTGAAATTATGTATGTAAACACAAAATTAATTTTATATTTACTGTAACATCTGATGCTGACGAGACGAGATGCTGAGCAACGCAAAGCAGAATCTACGTGTCAATATCGTGTCAATATCCTCTGCAGAAATCCGCGAACCAGCAAAATATATGTTTTGATATATGTTTTCATATAAAAATATGCGATATAGTGAAGCTTGAGAAGATCCGCCCTGAGTACCTCAAGTCTCTGGATGTTGTGGGGCTGTCTTGGCTGACACGCCTCTGCAACATTGCATGGAGGTTGGGGACAGTGCCTCTGGAGTGGCAAACTGGGGTGGTGGTCCCTCTTTTAAAAAGGGATGGTCCGGAGAGTGTGTTCCAACTACAGGGGATCACACTTCTCAGCCTCCCAGGAAGGTCTGCCTACGCCAGGGTACTGGAGAGGAGAATTCGGCCGATAGTCGAGCACCTCGGATTCAGGAGGAACAATGCGTTGGTTTTCGTCCCGGTCGTGGAACACTGGACCAGCTCTATACCCTCCTGCAGGGTGCTTGAGGGTTTATGGGAGTTTGCCCAACCAGTCCACATGTGCTTTGTGGATCTGGAGAAGGCATTCGACCGTGTCCCTTGTGGTATTCTGTGGGGAGTGCTCCGTTGAGTATGGGGTCCGGGGCCTTTGCTAAAGAAAAGGGCTATTCGGAGAGCAGCAGGAGCTTGGTTACGCATTGCCGGCAGTAAGTCAGACCTGTTCCCAATACATGTTGGACTCCGGCAGGGCTGCCCTTTGTCACCGGTCCTGTTCATAATCTTTATGGACAGGATTTCTAGGCGTAGCCAGGGGCCGGAGGGAGTCCGGTTTGGGAACCACAGGATTTCATCTCTGCTTTTTGCAGATGATGTTGTCCTGTTGGCTTCATCAAGCCAGGACCTTCAGCATGTGCTGGAGCGGTTTGCAGCCGAGTGTGAAGCGGCTGGGATGAGAATCAGCACCTCCAAATCCGAGGCCATGGTTCGACTCGACCGGAAAAGGGTGGCGTGCCCTCTCCGGGTGGGTGGAGAGGTCCTGCCTCAAGTGGAGGAGTTCAAGTATCTCGGGGTCTTGTTCACGAGTGAGGGAAAGATGGAGCGTGAGATTGACAGGCGGATTGGTGCAGCGTCCGCAGTTATGCGGCGAAATGAGTTTCCCCTGCATGGGGTGGCTGGGCGCTCCCTTAGAGATAGGGTGAGAAGCTCGGTCACTCGGGAGGAGCTCGGAGTAGAGCCGCTGCTCCTTCGCACCGAGAGGAGTCAGCTGAGGTGGCTTGGGCATCTATTTCGGATGCCCCCTGGACGCCTCCCTAGGGAGGTGTTCCAGGCGTGTCCCACCGGGAGGAGGCCCCGGGGAAGACCCAGGACACGCTGGAGAGACTATGTCTCTCGGCTGGCCTGGGAACGCCTCGGGGATCCCCCCGGAAGAGCTGGAGGAAAGTGTCTGGGGTGAGGGAAGTCTGGGCATCTCTGCTCAGACTGCTGCCTCCACGACCCGGTCCCGAGACCAAGCGGATGAAGATGGATGGATGGATGGATGGATGGATATAGCGAGGGATTACTGTACCTGCTAAACATCAGCTTGCTAATGTTGTCATTGTGGGCATGTTAGCATTTAGCTCAATCTAGCTTTTTTACTGTGTTTTACCTCTCTAATCACAACGACTTGGATATAAATGACTATATGGGTAATGTTCAGACTGCTAGCTTTACTCTGAGAGACCTTTCCTCCACATTTGATTCAACACTGCAGCGAACCCACTATGTTTATTTAAAGCTGAAGACTCGCGCTGTTCTTCTTTAACCCTCTAAATCTGTGTGAGAAAATGTCTGCTGGGAGGAGTTAAGGGGTCTTTGATCTGTAGATGTTTACATAACCTGGTGAGGACACAGTGTTCCCACTCGCCCGATGGCCATAGTGGATTATGGGGACAATCAAATCCACCAGTCAACGCCCAGCGACTGTAACCCCTGACCTCTTATACAGATATACTGTATGACTAAGAGGATAAGAAAACATAAAAGCGATGCAGAGATCCAGACATGCTGGTGGAGGCTCGGACTCGTTTCTCTTGACCAACGACTGTTGCACTGTCAAGGTTTTTCAATTGCAGCGGCAGACAGAAAACAGGAGATGCGGGCTGAGACAGCTGAGCAGGGAGTGACTCACGCTGCTCGGTCTCATGGTGATCTTGTGACTTTTTACTCCCACCCACTTTCTTGTGTGGATGCACCCACTGCCACCCCCTTTCCCCTCCAAGAACCTCACAGACTATTAAGGGAGGTGGGACAGAGATAACGTGGCATTATCCCGTCACTGTGAATCAGATTGCGGCCTTTCCAAAGCCCCTTTGACATCTGCTTTTACCTCCCAGCCTCAGAGTGTCCAGTGATATTCCAGCCAGATAATCTCCTTTGCACACACATCGATGTGCTGCAACTGAAGTACAACCGCGAACAAATGAATGCATGAATGTGGGTTTTTTCTGATGTCACTTACAGAAACACAGAGGGATTGTGGGTAGTGAGTGACCTGGTTTGGACTGAGGGTACCCCACAATGCAACAAGAGAGCTACCTCTCGCATTAGAGGAGGGTGCTCTCGCCGGGTGAAAACAAGGAATGAGATGAATGTGATTAAAAAAAAAAACTAGAGGAACAATAGTAACCATTGAAGGAATTCAACATTCCATCACGCTACAGCAAAACCAGAAACTCTTATGTAATGCTGGTAGCCAAGAAACATTTTCATGTGTCCTTGTCTTTTGTGAGATATACACAAATGCAGCCATCATTAATGCTGATATTACTTAAAGCTCAAAGAAAATATATTAAGTGTGTTGATTTAGACTAATAAATACTATAATGGTAAGCTCAGTTTCCCCTTCTTCAGTTAATTGAGGCCCTTTGTTGTACGTCATTCCCCACCTCCCGCTCCCTCATTACCTGTAACCTCCTAACCGACTACTGACAGTAGCTTCATATTTACGGTTTAGTGGTACTGACCTGTCACCAGGAAAACTGAATAGGCATTACTTTTTTATGTTTTGTTTTGTTTTTTTTCTTTAATTGGTCTGATTTAGACTTCTGTTTTCAGTCTTGCTGTAATTACAGGTATCATATATTCACTTTACTTACACTGTCACTTCTGTGTGTGTGTTGCTCTGTGTTTACCATGAATGTAGCCAAGAGGTGTTGACCTATTACGTCCTCTGTGATGTCATTAAAATGTGCAGAACCGGTTTTAGGTGTGAATGTATGGTATGAACTTCTTTCAAATATAAGTACAAATGTGTCTGCCTCTCAAAGCCAAACATTATACTTCTTACTCTACTGCATTTATGTGCTTCAGTTACTGATCTTTACAGTTCTTTAATAAACATTTCACACAGCATAGTGACTCTGCAGACAAATGATGCAAATGACCATGATGCACTGCTGTTAATTAAAGTTCCAACAGCGTTTTTTTTTTTTTTTTTAATGAGTTCAGCTTGAAACAAACACTAATGCAGTGACCGCAGCAGTAATACTAAAAACATCAAATAAAAATTGACAGGGATCATTTTATATAGTACTTTTGATACTTCAAGTACATTTTGCTGGTAATAGAAACTTTTACTTAAGAAAGGCCTTGAATCCATGACTTTCACTCAGTGGAGAGGATGCAGAGACTTGTACTGGCCTATGCACAGTGCTCTCCTGCAGTTTAAGGATCAAATGAAGAGCCTTCCTGTCAACAGACGAAACCTCAGATAAGGCTTTATTCTGCTGGGGGCAGCATCTTGGTTATGTTTTCCCTTGTGGCCCTGCTCTATGGGCACTGTGTTATGAGGCTCCAAAAGACTGACCTCTTTCTCTGCTACACTGTGTGTGCCGTCCTCCCTTTGCAACTATGTAAGAAATGCTTTACCAACTTTTTACGACATCCTGTTGACTGATACTCTGTCATCTTATACAGTGTTCTCGAAAGAGAGGAAAAAGGGAAAAAAGACAGAAAAAGCTAGTCTTGACACACATAGTAATGTTTGGCGCCACTGCATAGATAATTTTGGATTCAGCATTGGTGGTGATACAGCCCTGGTATCCCTCATTCAGATCAGACCTCAGCAGCCTCCATTTTAATATACTGGCTAAATTCTTTACTTGCGGTCAATGGGAAAGTAGGGTGTTCAAAATCAATGCACTTCCACTTAATAGTTCTTATCTAAGGCATACAAAGTAAAGCTGTGGAAAGCAGATGTGGTCTTATGGGGGCTTGACATCAAATCAGTGGTTGTAGTAAATCTCCACAACCTAAATCCATTTCGACTTTCTTCTTTCAAATATTAGGGAGTAGATACTTCAAATCAAAATGTCACAGTATCATTATTCTCTGGGAGCTTTTTTCCAATTTATTGGATTGCAATTTATTATCTATTTTGTTGCCTATTACTTTCACTATTATTTGACACCATTTAGAGTTTGTCAAACACAAATATTCAACAAAATAATCTTAACAATCTAATCTGTTGCATAGCATTTTTAGTGGGATACATTATGGTATAGTGTTCCTGTTATTTTGACCTCACCTTCATGGGTGGGTGGCTTTGCCTTTGTTGACACTCAGGCTGGCCTTGAGAGGAGCTTTATCTCAGACTGTCCTCACCTGCCTGCATTTCCTGCACTGGGATTATTTTCAGACCTCTGCTGCTACCTGGTGGAGACATGCAGGGTGTTTGTGTGTGTTCATGCAGGGAGGAATAACGGAACTACAAACAGCTGCTGGTCAGAGAAAGTATATATATATATATATATATATATATATATATATATATATATATAATATAATATAATATAATATAATATAATTATCAATGCAGTAAAACATAGGGAGCATTTCAATGATGCAGATGTCAAAGCTGGCGCTTATGTTAACTGCTAAGCTATGGCATCAGTTTTGAATGCAAAACCTGAATCAGCAAAGTAACTACAGTTGTAAAATAAATACAGTGAAGTAAAAAGTACAGTGTATGTATCTGAAATGTAATGGAGAAAAAGGTTCATATTGAGGCCCCCCAGAAATAGTAGATGACCCCCCCCCAACCTAAAAATGTAGGAGCCACCATATGGACCCCATCACTTCAGTTAATCGTGCATCACATTCAAGATTCAAGATTTTTATTGTCATTTGCACAGATAAAGACAGGTTACACTGTGCAATGAAATTCTTGCTTTGCTCTTGTTCTCTCAGTGGTGCATATTACCAAACAATCAAATTCAAAGTCACACACACAACGTGAAGCCTTTGTTGCTTGAACAAGTTGTATGACAAACGAACCTTTGTACAGTTGGCCATTTGATTAGTTTACTTACTTTTCATCACTGTAATTCAGTTATGTGACACAACTTAATTAAAGTAGAAACATTTAGAAACATCAATGACAAGGTGATGGGTTGAGATAGGAATTTCAGATATGGGGTATTAAAGGTAACCTTTAAACAAAATACATATGATAAAGATATACACACAATGATAGTAAGAATAAGATTGTGATTGTGTTATGACAATGTTATATGTTATATATGTTATATATGTTATTATTATCTCTGTGTGTTACACATATTCTTTATACTCTGCAAATTCCTTGGTCAGTATTTTGTACATTCAGTCCTCCCCTTAACAAACAATAGAAACAAACAAACAAAAATAGATTAATAGATATTAATAAGAATTGCACATTAATTAAAAAGTCAATCCTGAATTTGTGCGTGTGTGCGTACCTGAGTTTTCAAAATAACATGTTGCCTTTTCAGCTTACAGTTTTTCTCAGCCACTTTAGTACGTTTCTCGAATCATCCTTAACATTTGCAAAACAGTTTAAACAGGCCACATGCCACACTTCACACACTTCATTCATGAAAGATTCACTTACCTGACAGCTCAATTCAGAAAACATGTACAAAAAAGTCTTTGAAATGTATGGAAAATATGCTTGACAGATTATGACAGCTGGTTCAACCATTTTTCATGTAATGCCCATCGCCCTGGATTCATCCTCTTCACTTTGTTTTACAGTCTATATCTTCGTTATCACATTGTAACACAGTGGTGTTGTTGTTGATTTATTCTGTATTCTGTCCATCCTGGGAAAGCAATCCATCCACAGTTGCTCTTCTTGGTGGTTTCTTCCAATTTCATTCTATGTAAAAGATTTTTTGTGGGAGTTTTTCCTCACCCAAGTCAAGGGTTTAAGGACAGACGGTGTTCGACACTTTGTAAAGCCCCTTGAGGCAAACTGTGTGCAAATTTATGATACTATATCACTAAATGGTTTCTCTTTCTGCTCTTTGCTCGGTTTTTTTTCTTGTTGCTCTGTATGTTTTGAACTGATTGTTGTGAAGGACTTTGTTATGTGTGTTAAAAATTGCTGATCAAATAAGGTTATTATTGATATTATCATTACTGGCTTGACCTAAACCCCTTTTTTCTTTTCTTTTCTTTTTTTTTTTTTTTGAGGGCGGGGGTGATGATAGTATTCAACAGAGATCCAGTATAGTCAACTTGACATAAGCAAATATAGGAAACAGAACAATATAGGATAATATAGGAAACAGCAGAAAACTGTACATGATCATTTTCAGTCTGTTGTGTGTTGATGTACACAAGTGACCAGATGATGTGGAGGTTTAACAAGTAGTTTTGAGAATTTCAGCTCTCAGGAATCTCACAGAAAACTCCTGAGAAAGACAGAGACACCAGACAGACTCGTGTTCATCTGTGGATCTTTAAATCTCCGGTGTTCGTGTCTGTAGTGGTGACGTGTCTCTAAAGTTTCTCCTCCTCTTCCTCCTCCTCCTCCTGGTGGCTGAGCAGTGAGATTGAGTGTGGTCAGATTTACACAGTAACGGAGCACTGAGGTGACCAGTCGGGACATCATGGGCAGTGAGTATGACTCCAACACTTTATACATATGTGAAATATCCAGATATACAAACTCACAAAACTCTGTTTTTACGGTTTTAGCCAACTTACTGAGCTAACCGCTTTAGCTAGCGCTGGCTGTGATAGCAGGCTAGCTTACGTTGCTAGCTAGCCGGGTGCTTTTGGACTATTTTATGCCTTTTTCTTTTTTCAGAAAAAAAAATCGTGAAAATGTGGATTTGGTTAAACGGTCAGGAGTTGTTTTTCTAAGCTGGATTTCTCGGTTGTGGTCAGACCTGAGAGGTGTTTCTGTTTAGCTGGAAACATCCTCTGAGCTAACGTGTTAGCCACTCATTCAAAGACTGACAGCGTAGTGATGACGACGCATAACAGAGCCGGTGTTATCTGGAGCTGCTGCTGCTGCTCACACATCCACAATGTGGGACAAGAAAGCTGCAGTAACGTATCCAAAACACCGTGATATTGAGTATATTATTTTTGAAAGTCAAATGTGTTGAGGGTTGGTTGTAGTAAATTCAAAATGTGTGTTGAGTCCGCCCACCATTCACTGCCACGTCCCACTGCTGGAAAGCTATTATTCCCAGTTCAATCACACACACACACTTCAGTACTTGTGTTTTGCTTGTTTCCAGTCAAATTCTTGGAGGTGATAAAGCCATTCTGTGCAGTGCTGCCAGAGATCCAAAAACCTGAGAGAAAGGTGTGTATTAGGCTCCCTTTATTTTTAATCAGTCCATTGAGCTCTTGGCTTTGCTTCAGCTGTACATTCATTTTTTTTGTCACCGTCCAACAGATCCAGTTCAGAGAGAAGGTGTTATGGACCGCCATCACTCTTTTCATCTTCCTGGTGTGTTGCCAGGTAAGTGTCATTTTTAACTACCGTCCATATTTTCACATAAATCGTCAGCCTCGGTCAGATTAATTGTTAAGATGGAGGTGCAATTTCAGTTGTTTTCAGTTTCATAGCAATTAGTACATTTTGTAAATTAAAATGAATTAAAACTATGATACACCTACACTATGATTATTTGTTCTCACTTTATTAACTACAGTTTGGTCCTAAGGCCTTCATTAAATCTTGAATGACCTTCATGACCAAACAGTCGTCATCACAACATTAAGACTTTAGCTGTGAAAGACCTTAGTGAAAAAAATATGCTATATTACCTCTTAATAAGATAAATGTTTGTTAGGGATGCTAGAGATGACTTTTATCATCATTATCGTTTTTATTATTATATTATTAATTCTTATAAATAAATCATATTTGTATCAAGTGTCAAGAAATGTTACAACTGTTTATCACAACTAGACACATCCCAAAGTTACACCTTATATTTGCTTATGAAGTACCAACAGCTCGCAGAGATCAGTCTTGGTAGGATGATTGGGAATAGAGAAATGGGAGCAACTCTTTCTATTGTAGAAGTTGAAACTAGAAAATATTTGACACTTTTACATTTTAAAAGTTCTAATGAAAGCAATAAACATGTTCACTGATAAATTTTCCACTGATGGACCAGGTTATTTATTTGTAAAGTTAATGTGTACTTAACTGTCTGCGGTGAAATTAGAAATGTGCTGTGTGAGTACACCGTCTGTTTAGGATGATGTGTGTTCTGATAATTGTCAACTTGTCCAAACAAAAATAAGATAAGAGAGAACTGTCTTATCTTAAAGACCACAGATTTGCACAGAGATGTTTTATTTACAACAGTGATTGAGAATGAAAGGCTTAAAGGAGGACTTGTCATGTAGACGCTATTTGTAAAACTTGAAAGTTTATAGGAGCACTTCATCTCATATGTAACTGAAATATTATCCAAACTGTTTTCCTCCAGATCCCCCTCTTTGGCATCATGTCCTCCGACTCTGCAGATCCATTCTACTGGATGAGAGTAATTCTGGCCTCAAACAGAGGTACTTGTCCGGCTAATAACTGAGTAAAAGGTTAAATGCATGTCTTGCTCTCCTGCTGGTGTACCCTGTAACTCAAATAATTCCCTCTAGGTACCCTGATGGAGCTCGGTATCTCGCCTATTGTCACCTCGGGCCTGATCATGCAGCTGCTTGCTGGAGCCAAGATCATTGAGGTCGGAGACACACCAAAGGACAGAGCCCTTTTCAATGGAGCCCAGAAATGTAAGCAAACTCTCATCAGATTGTGATTAGTGAGAATTCGTAATGAGGTCCACAGATTGTCTAAACACTATTGATGTTTTTCAGTGTTTGGAATGATCATCACCATCGGCCAGGCCATTGTTTATGTGATGACCGGCATGTACGGAGACCCCTCAGAGATGGGCGCAGGAATCTGTCTGCTCATCATCATTCAGGTGAGAACAAACTTTTTTGCAACTAGCTGACTAAATTTGGCAAAAAAGTGCATTTGTTCATCAAAACTGGCTGTCAGTATGTAATTTCAATGAATTGTGATATGAAAAAATAACATTTTAATGTAGAAGATGTGGATTATAGCTATATTTTTCTTTTCTGTATTCTTTAAATGAAGCCTTGTGTGTGCTTTGATGAGTATCAGCTTCTTTGCCTCCTCAAACATCCCTAAATATTGATGATTTATTATCACAGGCAAACCTCCTACAGTGATCATCATTATCAAACATCAAACTAGTCATCATCAAACATGTAATTCTGTGTGAGACTGACTGACACCGCTGATAATCTGAAGTTGTACTAAACTACAGGAGGTGCATCAGGTCATTTCACAGTACCTCAGAGAAAGTACTCATATCAAGTCACAAAATCCACAAAATAATCATTCTTCATTGGTAATAATTATAATTACATGATCAACGGTATTGTTTGGATTAATAGAGTTTACTGACAAAGTAAGATGTGCTCCAGTGGAACTGGAACTCTTTAAAGCTAACTGTGTGGTAAAGTTCAGTTATAAAAACAGTGGTTTAACATATACAGTCAGCATACACAGCCAGGACTCTCCAAACAAAGTGAAGCAT
Source organism: Scortum barcoo (assembly GCA_023238725.1). Classification (NCBI taxonomy): domain Eukaryota; kingdom Metazoa; phylum Chordata; class Actinopteri; order Centrarchiformes; family Terapontidae; genus Scortum; species Scortum barcoo. The sequence goes on from CM041537.1 coordinate 17,400,972, forward strand.
TTTCACATGACTGCCTCAGTCTTTTTGCAGCTGACTGAATCTTCTGTCTTCTTACGTAGCTCTTTGTGGCCGGCATGATTGTGCTGTTGCTGGATGAGCTGCTTCAGAAGGGCTACGGTCTCGGTTCAGGGATCTCGCTGTTCATTGCTACCAATATCTGTGAGACAATCGTCTGGAAGGCCTTCAGCCCCACAACAGTGAACACCGGCAGAGGTAAGGAGTGGTCGGTGAATATGGGATTTTGTTTAATAAATGCCACAGTGGTGATCAAAGTCCATCCTGTTTCTCCTCTGCTCACCACAGAACTGAGCCTCATTCTCTTGATTTCTTCCGTTTGCAGGTACAGAGTTTGAGGGAGCAATCATTGCGCTTTTCCACCTGCTGGCCACTCGGACAGACAAAGTGCGCGCTTTGAGAGAGGCCTTCTACAGACAGAACCTGCCCAACCTCATGAACCTCATCGCCACAGTGTTTGTCTTTGCTGTAGTGATATACTTTCAGGTGAGCTGCTGGCCTTTATTAATGCAACAACTTTTCAACAAGTTTAAAAATAGGAATTTCTAATGAATGAGATAATGACGCCGGAGATATAAACAATTTTGTTGCTCACACTTGTCCTTCACATTCCCCTCGTCTTGCAGGGATTCAGGGTTGACCTGCCCATCAAGTCAGCCCGCTACCGTGGCCAGTACAACACCTACCCCATCAAGCTCTTCTACACCTCCAACATCCCCATCATCCTGCAGTCTGCCCTCGTCTCCAACTTGTATGTCATCTCACAGATGCTCTCCACTCGCTTCAGTGGAAATTTCCTGGTTAATCTGCTCGGTACTTGGTCTGTAAGTATATATTTAGTCACACCTTTCTCATTCAGTCTGTTCAGCTTTATTCCAAGTATGAGCCCAAATGTACTTTAATAAATCTTTGTTCTGTTTTGGTTAACCCCAGATGCTAAAACTAATTTCAGCTTATTAAAGCTCGTATTTTTTCTCATGTTTGCAGGACACGTCGTCAGGTGGTCCAGCCCGTGCCTACCCCGTAGGAGGACTCTGTTACTACCTCTCTCCCCCCGAGTCATTTGGGTCTGTTCTGGAGGACCCGGTCCACGCCCTCATCTACATTGTCTTCATGCTCGGATCATGTGCCTTTTTCTCCAAGACCTGGATTGAGGTGTCCGGCTCCTCTGCCAAAGATGTAAGTTGTTAGCACTTTAAAGCAAGGTGGAGTGTGGGTTTATTTCAACCCAGCTATGTTTTTAAAGCTCCGGTCTTCGCTTTCATCCAGGTGGCGAAACAGCTGAAGGAGCAACAGATGGTGATGAGGGGACACAGAGAAACCTCAATGGTCCACGAGCTGAACAGGTAAAATCAAAAAATCTTTTCATATACGGATCTTTCTTGCTTTTCATTTACATTCCTCATCAGCCATATAGACCATATAATTAACACATTTTTCAATAAAAATGGTTCCCACATTTACTTCTTACGTACCTTCTTTTATTGTCACTTTGTATCTTTAATCGCTGGATTCTGTCTGAACTATATTTATAGTCATTGTCAAATGTTTTTCAAACTAAATTCATCATGATAGTAAGTTGAAGGTGTTAGCATCAGGTATTAAAAAAAGAGTGGGGAAGATCCATTTTAAAGAAATTCAGTCTCACAGATCGAAAGTCGATGTACTCTCTCTATTTGCTTTTTCATGTACAGCACAGGTATAAAGAATACAGCTAATTATGGCTGAATTGCATTTACCTGCTTGAAATACCATGACAAGTGTAGATCCCTGCTGTGAAAAAGACATTAACTACATACTAAAGAAAAGCTTTGTACCTTGTTGAAGGCACACAGTGCAAAAATGTCAATTATTGAGCTACACTAAACTAATTCAAAGTAGGACATCTGTTCAACTATGTGACCACTTACATTACTGCTGAGGTTGTACGTATATGAAAGAGGCAGAATATCAAAACCACCTGACAGACTTGAGACTGGTGTCAGTGTTCTCATCTCACTCCTGGCAAGAAAGCAATGAGTGTATTTCCCAAAATGTTGAGCTATTCCATTGATCACTGTTCTGCAGTCTCAACAAATTAAAATATTTACCATTCCTGTTACTTCGTATCTTGCTGAAAAATCGTAAGGGGAAATTCTGTGATTAACATTAATCTCAATCTCCCTGTTCTGTGTTCTAGGTACATCCCTACTGCTGCTGCCTTTGGTGGACTGTGCATCGGTGGTTTGTCGGTAATGGCCGACTTCCTCGGAGCTATTGGCTCTGGCACCGGTATTCTGCTGGCCGTCACCATCATCTATCAGTACTTTGAGATCTTCGTTAAAGAACAGAGCGAAGTAGGCAGCATGGGGGCCCTGCTCTTCTAGAAAAGCCTGCATCCTCCCACCTTCTACCAACTTTTATTAGGATCACCAACCTTACATTTATTTTCCATCTATGTGAAGCCCCTGCATCATCAACTCTCCAGTTTCAGGATGTTTTAGGAATCTTCGGGAATCTCGGGTGTCATGGGACCTTGCAAGGTGGTGGGGCTTCACAACTCATTGCTCGCTCCACACATCTTCCTAAGTAACACAAAGACCGACATTTCAGCTGTACTTCATCAGAGTTTCTAACTGACTCAAGATTATCACTCCCCAAGATTAATTTAAAGGTTTCCATTGTGTGCAAGATGAAGTCCTGCAGGAGTTTGGTCCTTTTTTCAGACTGACAGTAAGAGCGCTTCAGTATGCAGGCATACTCAACCCAGATGACGGAGGTCAGCTGCCTGCTGTGCATAAAAGCACTCGATGTTCTGCTTGGTGTTATCTTAGTTTATACTTTAACTTTCAGCTTTCTTTTTTTATTTTTCTGACAACCTGCCAATTATGTGAAGGTGTGGACCAGAAGCTGAGTCAAGTACTGTCATATTCCTGATTTGTGACCCTGTGGTAAAGCTGTTATTTGGACAGGGGTCTTGTAAAGAAGAGGAGAGGATGTGGAGCTCACATCGGGGGTCCACCTGTTGAAAGAATTGTTCAGTATATTTTTGTGAACAATCATCTGATGAACCATTCAAAAAATAAGAAAAGAAACAGGTTCCTCACTGTTTTACTGTATGGCATTCCCAGGGAGCTGCAGTATTAACTCATGTCACATTCATTTTTGTTACCACATTCGAATATTATTTTGTTTCATTTTTTTAATTGTCTGCTCTAAGCATACTTCCATTGATTGATTTTCCACAACTGACTAAAAATGATTTTCTGTACATAGGCCACGCATTGAATAACTTTGAATTTGTCTTAAGTGTAAGATAAAAGTCTTTTGAATATGTAATAAAATGCATTTCAGAACAAACTTCTAGAAAAACATTCTCAATAAAAACCTTTTGTGGAAAAAGGTTTAATTGTTTAAATCTCCATCTTCACTGAAGTGAATACATGTCTGAAGCACATGATCGGCTTCTGAGGAAAAGTCCCCTTTATGAAGGTGTGTGTCAAGGATTCTTCCTATAAATAGGTGACACAGGTTACATTTGGCTTAGAACTGATAAATAAGCAGTTGAAATAAAATCATACCCCCACAGACAATGTTTTGCTTAACATGATCTTTTGAAGTAGGACATGTGTAGCTGCAACTAGAGCTGGGCAATGATTAAATATTATCCCCCTCACATGAGGATTGTGATTCAGTGTATTGTCATCTACAGTACTTGAGGAAATTTCTTCTTTGACTACTTCAGAATTCAAACACCAAAGAGCCATTTGACTTAATGAGTTTGGTCAGAGTTTAGTAAATAGGTTTATTTAAACACGTTGCAAGTGTGTAGTACATATTACAAAAGAGTGTAGCTTGATGTACTCAATGTCCATATTCCTCTGAATATCTAATTTCTTCTCTCTTGATCTCTTGTGATATTGTATTTTCATTGACCCATAAAATAAAAATAAAACCTAATCATAAATTATGAGGAACTGTTCACACCTAAATATGATAATATTCTTGATGTTTCTTGTGTTAAATTACAACCATCATTTTGTGGAAAATGCTGTTTTGGCATTCTCCGACCTGTGGGGGGCAGCACTGCGCATGCGCTACCGGAAATAGAAAAGGAGAAGGAGACTCAATGAAGGATAGTTGTGAAACAAGCTAGTTGATGCCCAACTACAGTCTGTGTGCTGACTGAGAGCTCGGACAGCCTCATGTGTCGTGTTGTGTGTCATTGAGAGTCGCCATCCTCAGAGCCGCCGCAGTAAAAGTCAACAAGAGGAGTTTAATCTGTCCCGGCTTGAAGAAATGAGCTCGGTCAGACAGGAAGGTAAGCACGCTGTGCTAACCTGAAGCTAAACCTGAAGTTGAGTTCAGTCAGTGGATGAATGTTGGAGCAGGAAACGTACACAGCTGCTGAAAGTAAAAGTATTCACAGTATTCACATTCGCCTCTCTGCTTGAAAATGAAGCTGTTACCTGTCTATATCATCACACTTGGCAGCGACATGATGGCAGGTTGATTTTGTTTCACTGACTCATCTGCAGATGTTTCCAGAGAAAGTCACCTTGAGTCCACGCTGAATGTTTGTTCTTTTTTTACACTACACTACACTACATAAATTTGAGTATAACTGTAGATGCTATTTTGCAGATTAATATGTAACATAAACACCATATAAATAAAAACTTACTAAGTGAAGTGAATTGTTTGATATTAAACAAGAAGTTTTCATCCTTTTTGCCTGGTGAACTAGTCTAACTGGTAGTCCAGCTCCAGCTTTATCAACTGAGACAGTAAAATGCTTCATTAACATTAAAAATATAATAATGTCACATATATTCTAATATGACACATGCAGGGGCTTCTGTTCTGTACAATGTACACTTTTACTTTACTTACATTTTGATTATAATACTTCTGTACTTTCTTTGAGGTATGACTTTAAATGTAGAAGCTTTTCATTGTGTAACTTGTAATAAAGTAAATGATGTGAATGCTTCCACTACTGAACTATCTCCAGTCCTGTCCATGTTCTCCATCCCTTCACATGCTCTTAGTCTTGTCTTTAGTCTAATGTTTCCTTTATCCATCGATTTGACCATTATAATTTTGATAAATCCCCCACTCTGTAAACAGGGTTTGTACAGATGCTGGAAATCCTTGAAAATGCTTGAGTTTGAATGTGGTGTTTTCAAGGTCTGCTGCTTAATGTAATTTTCAAGCATCAGATTTTCTAAGAAGAAAATATTGCAAAATGCCCATCAAAATTTATATTTTGAGATTCTTTGTTCTGTCTAGCAAACAGCACCCTGTTCAGTCTACAAATAGAGAAGTAAATAATCACATTCTAACTTCAAACTTTAGTTTGTTACTTATCATATGTATCACATGCTAGTATGGACCAAAAATAATGGCCTGGACATTTTATCACTCAGGATCTGGCAAGGAACGATTGTAACAGCTGAATCTGTGTTATTGCTTTGTTAATCTCAGAATATTATGCTCAATAGAGGCTGTCTGTGTCAAAGCAAGCCTTTGGGTTTGGTTGCATGCCATATTACTTATTACTCATGATGTGTTTGCGCTGTCCTCCCACATTATATGCCACAGGTAAAGACCAGATCATCTTTGTGACCAAAGAGGATCATGCGACCCCCAGCAGCGCAGAGCTCGTAGAGGAGGATCCTAATGACCCATATGAGGAGCGAGGTGAGGAGCGGTAGAACTAGCAAGAGGAACCTGTCGTCAGGATCGAATGTAGCTCTGATGAAGTTTAAAAAAAAAAAGCAACTTTATTACCACCATATAACTTTGACCACCTTTTTCATCCTAGGTCTGATTCTTCCCAGTGGGGAGATTAACTGGAACTGCCCCTGCCTGGGGGGGATGGCCAGTGGTCCCTGTGGGACTGAGTTTAAGGATGCCTTCTCCTGTTTCCACTATAGTAAGGAGGAGGTGAAGGGCTCTGAATGCCTGGAACAGTTCAGGGCCATGCAGGAGTGTATGCAGCGTTACCCGGAGCTCTATCCACAAGAAGACGAGAAGGCATCACAAGAACAATCATCAGAAATAGATCAGACCTCACAAGACTCAGCAGAAACGTCAGGTGCAAACTCAACCTCCGCCACTGAGCAAGACTCTAATACCCCACAGCCCAACACAGAGGGCTCAGTGGAAAGCTAATGACAAGTCCTGGTGGCAAGTCAAGTCCAACTGAAATCACATTTAGTCATCTGTTTCTGCAGTCAAAAATATTTTTTTTAATTTACTGTTATATATATCATAATATAGTATAGTTTTTTATTATTAAAAGTTTTTTGGGGAAATTTCAGAAATGCTCATTTTGTTCTCAGTGGCTGAGTGATGTATCAGGAACAAAAGGCAAATCAAATACACTTGTACCATTTGCATGCAGTGTGTTGTCAGCTGTGGTATTGATGCCATTTAATGTGCTGCAGCCAATTAAATATCTCAGACTGAAATCAGCAGTCTGTTTGGAGGCTTGTTCGACAAGCTATGGTGCGATACAAGACTCTGTCCCTGTTTGTAAGTTAAAAAAGGAGGAGAATTGAGCAGGACAGCTAATGTGGCTACCACTTTATGCAAATATGGTTCAAACTGATGCAGTTTGACTGGCTGTAGACGTAGATGTTGAGCTAAAGGTAATCAGATGAATTAATGCAAATGTATAGGCTGCCATCATGAAACCAAATCATATAAAATATAAATGTGGTTTTTTTGTGTGTCTGATGTTTCCTGAGAGAAGAACACAGGATGTTTACAGAGTAGATCTGTATGCTGTAGCAGACACATGGTATTTCATTTTAGTTGGACTTTAACAATTTTATTTATGAATAAGATGGTCTTATACTTTTGTAAAACTAATGCAGTGTGATCAGCAAAACAATGACTTGAATGTTTAAATTCAAGCTGTTCTTTCCTTTGGGTTCACGCAAAACAGAATTACAGGATCTTTCATTCAGGCCAGGAGCTTAGAAGATCTCGTTCATTTTATTTATCTCGAGATCAGTGGTTCTACGTGACTTAACATAACAGGGTCTGAAATTCCACGATCACAGTTAAAACATATGCTGATACATTTTTCATCTCCATTTTCTTGTATCTGTGCTATATTCATACTTCATTTTACACATATATTATGTGTTAGGCAAAGTGTATAATCATATTTGATACATGCTGACTCAGTTTATATAAGTTATGTTATAGATGAAGTCACAGATGTGTGAAGATTGTACTGAAGAATACTTTGAAACTTTCTACTGTGGTATCCTGAGTCCTATGACTCTGTGACACACACACACATTCACTCACACTTTTACCTCAGCTGATCTTAAGTAAACTTTCTGTGTGCAACACAGGACTGATTGAAGTGATTTGAAATTAATATTGTTGACTGTTTTATAATAAAAACTGTGTTATACCTCTTTGGTTTTTATGACTTGTTATTGTTGTTTACCCCCTATCTCCCAGGCCTAGCACTGAAATTATGACCTTATACTACACTCATTAGTATTCCAAGTGTATGGCATGAAAAGGAGCACATGTGAAAGCAAACTCATGAGCAGCTGGAGCAGAAGGTAACTTGAACTTGGAGTTGATGTTAGATGAGTTATACAAGGAACTCTTTGAATGTTGTTACTTCCTTTTTAAATTTGATGTGGTTTGAATGAATTCAGGCAGAATATAGATTCTATGGAGGGAGCAGTAACTTCTCTAAATATGTTGTTTATTCAAAGATCACACTAGAAAATTAGAAGCCATCACTTTGATATGGACTGTATTCATTTAATCATTAGAATTAAGCACAATTTTGTATGTACATTCTTCTCTCCTTAGGTGCAAAATATTTACCCTCTAAGTTTGCTTGTTTTGATTAAAAATATTTAACCTATCACAGCAAGTAAACTGATTCATTTCAACCCATATTAACAAAAAGGGTCCCTGTAATTGGATCTCTTGAGGTTGACACACACAAGGAGTTTTCTGTTTTCAAAATCATCTCAGTTGTCAGTATTGCAACATAATTCAGTCTTGAAAATCCACAGGCTATGAATTTTCTCACATGTTCATATCACATCATCTATATAAGTACATAATGAACTCCATAATTAGTGAGCTCTAAATGTGCATCTTTATGTGAGACTTTATTAGTTAAAGGTGGATGCATCTGCAGATGGAAGGAACGCTCCTTACTTTAAGTGGAAGTAAAACTGAAAAATAACATGCATCTACATAGTAGTTGTTGAACTGTGCAAAGGTTCTGGCATTTGCTTTTGTTTAACTGAGTTACATGTCTGCATATCAGAGGTCAGAGGTCTGCAGCGATGTTTGTCCACTGAAGCATGTGCCACTTAAAACTCCCTCGGGGATCAATAATTACCAAACACAATTTTCTGTCCGTGCAGACCCATTGGTGGATTATGAAGGGCAAAGATGACCAAAAGGCCAAAGGGACAATGAGGCGAAGCGTGATCGCCCTCAAATCTCCTCAAAGTACGTAGTCTGTCTTTCCACAGAGGACTGTTTGCAGTGAGGGTGAACCTTCGGTCTCCTTCGGTTGATCTCTGCTCAAGAGCTTGACAGAAAATACTCTACAGGATGTCTTCATTAAAGGAGATATGCAGTGGCTTACCCCTGGACCCTTTGCCCCCCAACTGGGGAAGAGACCCCAATGTGCCACATGCACCTATGCGAACTCCCAACCTTACAGCAGACGAGGAGCGGGTGAGTAATGCTGCAATTCAATCAGTAATCCAGTAACGATATGATATTTGATAACGATATGAATGATATTTCTATTGGGTACACAAAAGGACAAGTGTATTTTTGTTTTGTTTTGTGTACACGGATATACAGGTGTAACTTAAAACATTAATAATACCTGCATTCCAGTTTGCACACACCTTACTTTCACACCTAAATGGATGAGAGCATTCATGTCAGTAGGTACACCTGTGTTGATTCACTATAACAAGTCAAGATACTGTCTGTGAAAAGCCTCGGTAATAAAAATATTGTGTGTTTAATAATGTGTGGAAAGTGCTGAATATTGACCAAACTACTACCAAAAGGAAAAAGTATGTTACCTTTATTCATTAGCATGAATTAACATGAAAGTGATCTAGATGAGGCTCCAGCTTCAATGTCATGTCAGACAATTGCTTTTCTATAAACTGCATTATGCCTTACTTTGTACTCTGACTCATTGCATCAGTGCTGTTGGCTCATGGGCTGCCCCAAAAAATTGATTATTTTCTAAGGTCCTCAACTGATTGCTCGAACTCACATCAGAGGCTTCAGTCAATAATTAAAAGAGACTCGGAGAGCACTCTGCTTTTCATGTTATGAGGAACATAAAAGATCATCTGACTTTATTGAAACATTAATTTGCACTGTGCAGTGTGTGTTCACTAATCTGCTACAAATGCCTCCTCCCTCTAGCTGGCGCTGAGAAATGCACTGCGTTACTTCCCCCCCTCCCACCACGCAATGCTGGCACCTGAATTTGCACAAGAGCTGCGGCAGTACGGGCACATATACATGTACCGCTTCTGCCCCACGTTACGCATGAGGTGAGTCATAAATATTTTGACTATAATCCTTTAAATTAGGTTATTAGGTTAAGACAAAGATGTCTGCAGAGAGAATATTTTACTTGTGAAATGTTATTAAAGAAGAGAAAATGATGGTATTAAGCAGTTTTAAGTCAGAACAACTTCAAGACTGCCCAGAAATAGATGGAAATTAAATGATCACCAACTTGTGACTCTTCAGCAAAAGTCACACACTTTAAGGCGGTATTATCTAGTTTTTCTTCAACCCACCGAAGCAGCGTTGTGAGTTTCCCTCTGTTTCCACAGAGCTTACCCCATAGATCAGTACCCATGCCGCACGCGTCAAGCAGCCTCTATAATGCTGATGATCATGAACAACCTGGACCCAGCCGTTGCTCAGGTGAGCCTCTAACACGTAACTTGTATCGACTTGGTAGCTAAGCTAGATCTCTGGGTGAGATCTAACATTTGACTTACTGTGATTCTTGCTTTGCCCTTCAGTTCCCCCAGGAGCTCGTCACCTACGGAGGGAATGGACAGGTGTTCGGTAACTGGGCCCAGGTAAGTGCTGACTTAGCTTGTGGTCGTCTAGTGTGTTTTGTAATGATGTGTAGAGTCCGACTGGATGAATGATAACGATTTGTGTGTGTCTTGGTGCAGTTTCGCCTGGTGATGCATTACCTGAGTGAGATGACAGAGGAACAAACTCTGGTCATGTACAGCGGTCACCCCATGGGCCTGTTCCCCAGCCTGCCTTCCTCACCTCGCGCCATCATCACCAACGGCATGGTAACAACTGCTCGACACACATCTGATTTAATAAACGGATACTGTCAACAGACATGTCCCTGTATGCTGACATACTCACTCTTTGTTTTTGCATCACTCAGGTTATTCCAAACTACGCCTCCAAAGAGCAATATGAGAAGATGTTTGCCCTTGGAGTGTCAATGTAAGTTTTTAAGGTGCTTTTCATGTTGTTATTTAGTCTCCATATTTGTTTTTCTTCATGTGCTGATGTAATTTGTGTTTATTTGTCTGTCCGTTTTCAGGTACGGTCAAATGACAGCTGGCAGCTACTGCTACATCGGACCTCAAGGGATTGTTCATGGCACTATGGTTTGTGGAAGTTATAATCAAAATGTGAACGCAGCACTCCAGTATCTACTCATGCAAAAATATGGAATCATTTTAATCCATAGTTCCCAACATTAATATCATGAGATGATTACCGTTTCAGAAACAACAAAAAAACAAATTCTTCAGTTCAATTCTTCAAAATTATACTTGTTTTGTATCCTTTTTTCGTTGCTTTTTGATTTTTTTGTGAAATACTGGATAGTTTTAAATCAATAGACCTGTACAAATCCTTTGATGAAACAAATTGAAACAAACTGAGGAGGGGTCCCAAGTAGACTTTGTATTAACAGGTCACAAGGGTTTGGAATCACTGCTTTAAATCATAACATTTAGTGTACACATTATTTTTATGTTATAGTTCCTGTTTTTTTTATAAGTTTCTGTGTGTTTTCATGTGCAGCTGACTGTGCTAAATGCCGGCCGGAGGTACCTGGGCACTGATGACTTGAGGGGGCGTGTCTTTGTGACCTCTGGCCTGGGGGGCATGAGTGGAGCTCAGGCTAAAGCTGCCGTCATCGCCGGTTGCATTGGTGTGATTGCAGAGGTCAGCTGGCATCCAGTCATTTCCTGCCAGTGCTTACTGCTGACTGAGCGAGAATGAAGGAAGTCCTGAATGTGACTGTGAACTTGATGTTGTTGTAGGTGGATGAGGCTCCTCTGAGGAAGAGACATGAGCAGGGCTGGCTGATGGAGGTCACCAGCAGCATGGAGCACTGCATTAAATGCATCAGGTAGCAAAGATAAAGTCATTATGAGTGTCCAGATCAGGGTAAAAAATCATTACTACATACATACTATAACTGGTCCATTCAATTGTTATTGTATATGAGAAACATTTTATGTGTGTGTTTTTCTTTATGAGTGTGAGTCCAGTACTGGTAGTGCTAGCTAGCTGCAGTGGTGGACATATTCACATTCTTTACTTAAATGGAAGTACTGATACCACTCTGTACAAACACTCAGTAACAAGTAAAAGTGCAGCATTGTTATTAAAATGTTATAATTGTACTTAAATGTACTTAAATGAGTGCATATGCATTGCTAGGTAAATGTACTGGAAGTATCAAAAGTGAAAGTACTCAGAGTATAAAAATGGCCCATGAGGGTACTTTTATATATTAGATTATCAGAAGCTTTATATTAACTGTGCAAACGGTGATCAAATTTTTTATCTAAGTCTCAGAAAGAAAGTGAAAAAGAGAATATCCCAAAACGTTGGATGACTCTGTTTGTTGTTGCCGTTGGTCAAGGGGTTGCTAATTTGAACTACTTTATATTCTGTTTGGTAGTTTAATATACACCACTGTATAATATTTTATAAGTTCATCATATCTTTTTTATGCAAAACTTTTATTTTAAAAGGAAGTAGTAACTGCTTTTCACTCCACAAATAAATATTGTGTAGTAAAAAGTGTACTATTTCCCTTTGAAATGTAGAGGAGTAGTAAGATAAAGTGTAAAGTACAATACTTGAGTAAATGTACTGTACATCCCACCACCGCTACCTGGGACGTCTGTTATTATATATCATATGTTCAGCATGATGTGTCCCATAACAGAACCATTCTACTGTAAGATGTAGTACGTCTTAGTGTTTTGTGTCTTTCAGAGAGGCCAAGAGATCCAAGACTCCCCTCAGTCTGGGTTACCATGGCAACATTGTCGACTTGTGGTGAGTGAGAAGTGAAAACTTTCAGCCGCCCATAAAAATGAGGACGCAGCTGCAGCTAAAAGAGACACCTTTTGTTCTGTTCAACCAGGGAGAGGCTGCTGTTGGAGTATGAGAGGACGGGTGAGCTCCTGGTGGATCTGGGTTCAGACCAGACCTCCCTGCACAACCCATATAATGGAGGCTACTACCCAGTCCAGCTCAGCTTCCGCCAGGCGAATCAGCTCATGTCGACTGATCCTAATCGCTTCCGAACAATGGTCCAAGAAAGGTAAAATCAATCACACAGACGGACATCTGCTTTTTATGAGTATATCAGTCTGCAATAATGCGTGTTTAACATACGATCACAGCCTCCGAAGACACGTTAAGGCCGTCAACAGGCTGGCCGATGCTGGTATGTTCTTCTGGGACTATGGCAACGCTTTCCTCCTGGAGGCCCAGAGAGCGGGTCAGTAATTTAACACTACATCATCCCTGTTATTCAGTCCATGTCAGACAAATAAAGAGGCTGGTCTTTCTTCTTTTAACAGGAGCAGAGGTAGAAAAGGTTGGTGGAGGAGCGACAGAATTCCGTTACCCTTCTTATGTCCAGCACATTATGGGGTGAGATATCTTCTTTTATTTATTCAGCCGAGCTTCAGTCCTGTAACAGAACTCACAGAACCCGTTTGTGATCTCTCTCCTCCTGCTTTTGCCTCAGGGACATCTTCTCTTTGGGCTTTGGGCCCTTTCGCTGGGTGTGCACATCCGGCGACCCGCAAGATCTTGCCGCAACAGACGATATCGCTGCTACTGTCCTGGAGGAGATCAGTGCCAATGTGACCAATCGCATCAGACAGCAATACAATGACAATATCCGCTGGATCAGAGAGGCCGGGAAGCACAAAATGGTCAGTAACTTTCTGGGCAACCTGCCTCTCTCAGTGCATATCTGATGAAGAGATGCCGCAATAGGCGCATTTCCTCTGTGTACTCTCTTTCTTTAGGTGGTGGGATCCCAAGCCAGAATCCTCTACTCTGACCAGAAAGGAAGAGTCTGCATTGCTTTGGCGATCAACCGGGCTATCGCTGATGGAAGAGTTTCAGTAAGAGGATAAGTTGTCTGCTATTTTAATGTTCACTGTGGTCTGCATGATATCCAGTTCTCACTGGAGTCTTAGCGGTGTTCTTTCTGTCGCTCAGGCTCCTGTGGTTATCAGCAGAGACCATCATGACGTTAGCGGCACAGACAGCCCCTTCAGAGAAACCTCTAATGTGTATGATGGATCCGCCTTCTGTGCAGGTTTGTGGTGCTGCCCTCTACAGCTGTACACAACTATGCACTTTCTAAACGTTCTAACCTAACTACCAACTGTGATACAAAACCTCAAGCGAGTTTTACTGCTCTGCATTTCTATACCATACTGATATAATGATGACTGCCAGGAACATAGAAACTATTAAAAACTAAAAACTAACAGTAGATGATAATCACTTTCTGCTTTGTTTGGAGATTTATTTCTGTATCAGTGTCTCAGATAGTGCACAGAACTAAGACACTAACATTTAATGTATGATGTCAGTTTTATGCTTTGTTCTGTGGACTATGATGCGATGTAACCTGACCTGAAAGCAGAGTGACAGATGATCACACTGAGCAGCACTGCAGTCCCACACAGAATCTGTTGCTGGTTAATACTGCTATAAAAATACAGAAGCTGATGTTCGTGGCTTTGCCACATACCCATCGCCTTGTACCCAACTTTCCTGTCTCCCTTCCTTATAATAAGTCAGTAACACTGCAGGAATACCTTTAAAAAGGCACAGTAATAGATTGCAGTGTGTCCCCCTTACAGACATGGCGGTCCAGAACTTTGTCGGTGATGCGTTCAGGGGCGCCACATGGGTGGCCCTTCACAACGGTGGTGGTGTTGGCTGGTAAGGCTGGCTGTTTACTCAGTAAAATACTAATATGTGTGAATGGTTATCTAAGCCCTTTGTATCATTAAAATTTACCTGTCATCAAGTCAGTGTGTTTATTACTGTGTCTTGTGTCTGTTGTGTCTACCTGTGTCCTGCAGGGGCGAGGTAATGAATGGAGGGTTTGGTTTGCTGCTTGACGGCTCGGAGGAGGCAGCAAAACGTGCCACTCTGATGCTCAACTGGGACGTCTCCAATGGGGTGAGAGAGCAGAGAAAACAGCAACACCATGGAGTCCACACCCCACTTTATTGTTTACAATGTGCTCAAACTGCAGATGATTAGGTTTCTCTTATATGTTTCTGTGTGCTGCAGGTGGCTCGTCGCTGCTGGTCTGGAAACTCCAACGCTTATGAGACCATCCAGCGCACCATGGAGGAGAACAGGCAGCTGCGTGTCACCATGCCCTTCCCTGTACAGGATGAGCACATGCTGGACCGTGCCCTGCAGGCCTAGCCAACCCACACAGGAAAGGAAACCTGCTGTCAGACCTACTATCAGAGTTAATGATTCAGTGGCAGTGTTGTTACATAAGCTGTTTTGCCATGAATACCCAGATTGCAAAGTAGCCTACAGTACTGTGTTTTAATAATTTAATCTGCAACGATGTATTCTTTATTTTTCGTGCTGAAAATTAAACTACCTGTGTGTATAATAATAAAGCCAATACGAGTCATTGTATTTCAGTAATCTACTAAAATAACTGGTCTAATAATGTAAGTCAGAATGTCAATAACATGTTAATGAGGGAGAGGTGACGTTATTGTTGATTTCACAGTGTGTAAAAAAGGAAAAAATAAAGTGTAGTTCAACACATCAACAGGAAAGGGAGCAGGCATAGACTAGTTTTGGTCACAGCTGATGGCAGTGGGTTGGGTTTTGTCTTCAGCTGCAGATATTTCCCACTTTGATGCCTGTCCAGTCAGGTTTTTGGTGCAGAAAAAAACAACACTTTACAATCACACCAGCATACATTTTAAAATGGAAACAATTTGGAAAGAAGAGAGACCATACAGAGTCCTAAAAAATACAAATGTTACAATTAAAAAGTGAGGTGTGAAGTTTATCAGTAGCCCTGGGATGAAAGAGAAGAGCACCAAACAGACTAAATGTCACTTTTTAATAATTTCTTTGCACCCTGTGTCTGCATTGGTAGCACCCGACCTCCTTCAAAGGACACTTACACTCAAAACCTCTTGATTGCTAAGTTAATGACCTAACTCCTATTCCACATTTAGGACACGTAATTAATATGGGCAGTACTTTTTACAGGATTAAATGTGAGGACAGAAAACTGCATCAAGGACGCACAACACTATTCTTTTAGGGGGTCTAGTTTCCATCCCTGTGCTTTTGTCTTTGAACCACTTACTTGTTACATTAATTTCTGGTCACAGTCTGAGGTCTCTGTGCTCTCTCCTGTGCCTGCCGTGCGTCTTTACGCGTGGTTGTTCCTTTAAGAACATGAATCTGAGCCGCTCCGCGCTGACGTAAGGGGACCGGAGAGGCTGGTGCGCCCTGCAGGAAGAGGCAGATAACCGTGATGAGGACCAGGCAGGGGAACCAGATTTACTGAGCGTTTTCTGTACTCCTCAGTCATTCGGTGTGTTTTTGACTTTCCCCTGCACGTCAATCCAGAGATCAGCTGGAGTCGGTCGGACTTCTCTGTGCCGGTGTGACGGTCCGATCTCAGACCTCCGCCCTTTTTTTTTTTTTTAGACATAAAGGACTTTTTATACAGATTTCATCCTTCTTTTTTTGCTCCCACAGTGTCCAGACTGGGCAGGAATGCTCTGCCGGGAAGCGCTAAAGTCCTCTGGACGGACTGGTATGAACTAGCATGACACCGGATGTTTTACGTGGAGGAGACTGATGTGATTTGCTCCCCATCACTGTTGGCTTTTACAGAATAGAAAAACAAAACAAAACCAGGCATCATAACCAGGGAGAGCAGCCGGCCAATCCAATGACTGCGCAGCACGGAGACTCCAGCAGCCTGGGCAGCGGCCTCACTGACCTCCAGCCACCTGCCTACTCCAAACTGGAGTTCAAGAGACACGCAGTGACAGACGACTACAAAATCACAGCTCAGGTCCTCGGCCTGGGGATCAATGGCAAAGTGCTGGAGTGTTTCTGCAAGAGTACGGGAGAGAAATGTGCCCTCAAGGTGTGTGTTGGCCTGATTCATTTACCCTGCCTGATCTGGGGGGGCTGCTGCCACTGGAGGAGGGAGGGACACCCATCAATTATTCATCTTTCCTCTCTGTGATCTCTACCTTTTTACTGGTGTCTAACACTGGAAAATCCTCCAGAATCTGTGTGATGGTTTTGTAATTCTGGGTGGATTTTATGTGACGCAGATGAATTAGCAGTTCAAGCATGGACTTGGTTAACTGGGCTCCCCAGACAGTGAACGCCTCTGTCAGACAGTGATGTGCCGTCTGGGGTGCTTTGACACTGTTTCCACAGATTGTTGTGAGGACAATGATCCGCTCTGTTAAAAGGCCACATAATCATCTGTGCGTCTGACATTTATCACAAGTCCTTCTTCCTTAAAGTTAAGTATTTAGCTTATAAAATGTGGACATTTTAAAAGGCCCATAACATGAAAATCAGAGCTGGTAATACAATTAACAGCTGATGTTTCATCAGAGCCTTGAGAAAAATACAAACAGGAAGAGCAGCCCCACAAGGGCCTCTGCATGTTTTCTTTGGGATATCTTGTGTGGTAAGCCATAACCCCTAAGGTATGATGAAATGTAAGCACTAATTGTGTAAGTAACCATGTTCTCTGTGAGTGGAGGCTTTGGATGAAACTCTCACCCACATAAATATTATTATCTGGGCCTTTTTTCCTCCCCAGCCCTCAAAATGCATTAGAATGGTCTCAAGCATTTGGGCCGGGGTCTGCATGTGCAGGAAAGTAGGATATCCTCCTCCCCTTGTCTGTGATGCAGCAGCTGCAGCGCTGAGTCTTTAAAGTCATGGGCACATTGCTAAATGGAGTCTTGGAGTATTCACTCTTAATGTTCCCTTTAGAAATGACTGATCAGGAAACAGCTGTATATTGATGGCTGGTATAGTGACCATTAATAATGCTGTAAACAGTGAGTGAGTTCAAATTGGATCACATGTTTATCTCTGTGCCTTTATTGATTTCTAACAATGATGTCAAACCAATTTTTTTTTATCAATTAAGCTTATCTGCCTTGGAGGCTGTGAGCTGCAAGTATAAATGCAGCTGTAAAACCACACCTTTAGACAAATATGAAACAGAGCCGATCACTGACGTGTGTTTTTCTGATGTGGAGCAGATCCTGTATGATACTCCTAAAGCCAGGCGGGAGGTTGAGCTGCACTGGCGAGTCTCCGGAGGTCCCCACATCGTCCGAATACTCAGCCTGTATGAGAACATGCACCAGGGGAAGAAATGTCTCCTCATTATAATGGAGTGGTGAGCACTGTGTTATTTACTGCCTTATGTTAGGCATTTTCAGGAAAATCAATGTTATTTGTGTTTTTGCTTTAAAGTACTGCAGCTTTGAGTTTATGATATTGAAAAAGTCACTCTTCAAGCTGAACAGCAACAGACTGCATTATGTCCTACATCCTCCTCTATGCGAATAATGGAACAACCCCTATGATGCCCCGTCCACTATCTCTCGTCTATAAATGTCTGGTATCTAGATCCAGCTGAGCTTGATTTCAGCTCACACCTGGCTCCCATTTGACTTTGGACTTTGGGGAAAACAACATCGCCGCTAAACAAGAAACACACATCAGTACTCTCCCTATGTTTCCTTTCTGCTTCTGTTCGCATCCTGGATAAAACAACTTAAAAGATCCTTATTGTTCTTGTTCCCAACGTTTTCTTCTCCATAGCTGCTTGTTCTTTTAAATAATATACTGGAGTCCTAACTTTTGGAACAAATGTTAAAACCTCCTTAACTCTTTTTCTTTTTTTCACATAACCTCATTAATTAATCTAATCTAATTAAACTATGTGCAGGAGTTTCCATTGTTATTGTTCTCTGTTTTAATTTAATTTGTATAAATAGTGAAACTCAAGTGAAAATCAGAGTGAAAGTGTAGAGCAACAGAGAGACAAGATGGTAATAATCTGATACAGACTGTGTTGTTGTGCTATTTGTTTACCACAGTAAAGACCTGATGGGATTCGTTTGCATCACTCACCACATGTTGATGTGGCCTCAGTGACTGGATGCCACTTAATCCCCACAACACACAGGATGTTTTAATGCCGGTAACAGTTAACGTGGCCCTTGACAGAAGTCAGCATTAGTGGACAAAGGAAACACTTTCTCTTGCACAGCCACATTATTAGCTGCACTCATTCACTGAACTGAAAGTCATTTGAATATTTCATGTCTTGAGCATCACCTGGTAACACTATCATGTAATTTACATCTTATGTGTTTTTATTCTCTAAAATGAACACAATGGCTTGCTATAAACTCTGTTTTTGTTTGTTTTTTCCCATCATTGTGTCCTAACAGCTTGAGTCATCTGATTTTGTCGTGGTTCAGAAGACTGAACTCCTCTGAACAGTAAATTGTGACGCACAATGACTAGCTTTGTTGTCAAACCGCGACTGCAGCGGAGAGCTGTGGTTGTTTGGCAAGAGCCCCCTCGCTGCCCCAGTTCTGATCTCTTTGTTAATCTTGTCTCAGCATGGAGGGAGGGGAGCTGTTCAGTCGCATTCAGGCCAGAGGGGACCAGGCCTTCACAGAGAGAGGTGAGTTACAGCTCACATTAAGCAGTTTGAATTTACGGGCTTCTATACTGATATATATGTCACATCTGTCCATCAGAGGCGTCAGAGATCATGCATGACATTGGGACGGCCATAGAGTACCTCCACCACATGGACATTGCTCATAGGGATGTGAAGGTACTGTCAAAGTAATTCTTCACAGAGAATTTAAAGAGGAACTTCAAGCTAAACTCGTTGTTTTGAATCTATTATTCTCACACACACTACAGCCCGAGAACCTGCTCTACACCACCAAGGAGAGTAATGCCACTCTAAAACTGACCGACTTTGGTTTTGCAAAGGAGACGACTTTGTACAACTCCCTCCAAACTCCCTGTTACACTCCATATTACGTCGGTGAGTGCTTGCTGTCATGTAGCAGGAGCCTTAGTGAAATCAGACGCACCCTGAATTTTATAGTATCATAAACATGCCATTACAGGCATAGTTTTTGAATATGGTTGTTATCATTCACTCTCACATTGTCCACGTGTGTCTGCGTGCTGATCTGCTTCTGTGTGAGTGTGTCTTTCATTCTCCACATCATCGCGTTGGTTTTTTTCTGTATCTGTTTGTTCACTCAGCCCCAGAAGTGCTTGGGCCAGAGAAATATGACAAGTCATGTGACATGTGGTCTCTGGGCGTAATCATGTATATTCTGTGAGTATCATGTGTGTCTGCAACTGAACGTTATGAAACATTTATAGCCACTCGCTTATCCTGTACAGTGATGCTTTGGTTAAAGAAGACAGCAAAGTGAAATGGTCTCTTCTCTTCTGTTTCTAGTCTGTGTGGATTTCCTCCATTCTACTCAAACACAGGTCAGGCCATCTCTCCAGGCATGAAGCAGAGGATCAGGTTGGGCCAATATGAGTTCCCCAACCCTGAGTGGGCTGACGTGTCTGAGGAAGGTCAGGCTTTGGGCACAGATCTCACATTAACATACATTTTGACATTCATAAGAGGTTTTTCACATTTCAGTTAGTTTGTACTTTGTATGGAAATTAGCAGAAAGAGGATGAAAAAAATAAAAAAGATACAATGAAAATATCTATTCCAATTTAAAGCTGCTATAATCAATATATCTATATTAACAAAGAAGAAAATGACTATGGCCTACAGCTTTACAGTTTTGGTTTAGTTCAATTTTATTCGCCTTGTTTCCTCCAACTAGCAATTGTTCTCAGCAAAAAAACTCTTGCTCTGCACAAAACGACATACAAGCAAAGTTAACAGCTATAGCTGGTGAACACAGCATTTAGTAGATGTCATAGTAGTAGTAGTAACCAGTAGAAGAGTCAGACAGTTCGCTCAGGAATCTGGTGAATTTGAGACCGAAACTAGAGCAAATGTGCATGAAACATGACTGCAGGCAAATGAAAATGTTGCTCTGTATCTACTAGATGTGTAAATAAGCAGTTGTTTGCTAAAAAGTCCACCATAAGAAATAAAATGACGATAATATGTTGCTGTTGTGTTTCCACTGCCCCCAAAAGACAAACAAATCAATGAATGCAGTTTTAAATATAGCACTCTACACAGACCCTGCGGCATGTTTTTGCGCAGCATCTCTGGTCAACACAAAAGAGACAACATTATTATAGGTTTATGTAGAACAAAATGCTGGATGTTGTTTAACTGTGTTTTATTTTGATGTCCTCAGCCAAACAGCTCATCGTGCAGTTGCTGAATACTGACCCCAATCAGAGGATGACCATTGGACAGTTTGTAAACCATCCCTGGATCAGCGTAAGTTACTTTGTGAAAACTGTGCTTATATACCTGAATGCCACCCCCCACACTTTTATTCATAATATTTTTGTGTTTTTTATACTGCAGCAGTCAATGGTGGTTCCCCCAACACCCCTCCACACCTCTCGTGTTTTGACGGAGGACAAGGAGCTCTGGGACGATGTGAAGGTGGGACGCACTTTCTCCAGAGCTGTTCATTTTCAGGATATGACCACAAAGTGGCAGTAAAGCATCACATTTACAGCACAAAATGTTCCCGTCTGCCAACAGGAGGAAATGACCAGCGCCCTGGCCACCATGCGCGTTGACTATGACCAGGTGAAGATCAAAGATCTGGACATGTCCAACAACCCTCTCCTCAAGAAGAGGCGGAAGAGGTCCAATCCCTGATACAGAAGGAAATGGTGATGGAGGAGATGGTGGAGTGGTGTGTAATAGTCACAGAGAGGTTATGTTTTCTGAAGAGCATGGGAAAATGATTATTTGACTGAAGTAGCATAAAACTATGAAAGCCAGAGTGAGCAATATTTTCCCATCTACATATCACTTCTTGTATTTTACTCACATTTTCCTCTTTGTATCACTGCACTTAAGATTCTAATAAATGTCATTTATTTTGATTGCTACTACTCTAACATTTAGAATAAAATGTTGTTTTTTTATGTTTTACAACTATGTTGTGTCAGTTTTGTACAGGGAACCTCATTTTAGACAGTTTGTTGAATTATAAAACCTCTTTGACGACTGCTATTATCGCTGTCATGTGAAAATCAGACAGTAAGTACAATGCAGAGATTTTGCTATGTGAGGAGTTGGTTCTTCTAGCTGTAAACAAAGAAAGACTGTATGCGGAAGTCATAAAATATATTTATTTGACAAGATTACATCCAAACAATACGTCCTCTAGGGGACTTTTATGATGGTTAATTATGTGGGTATTGTAACATGCACATTCAAGGGACATTTAATTTGAAGAGTTCATGGCGTTAACATGCTCTTGCATTTTGCAATATATCAACCTTACCAGACATTTTTGCTGACTTGATATGTCTTCCTCTGACACACGCCATTAATTCTGCAATTCTGCCATTTCCATACTAGTAACCCATTGACTCACTGGCGGCAAGATAAATATTCACTTTTTCAGTATAATGTTGAGTAAACTGAGAAAAATGGAAACATAAGAGCTTCAGTGAACACCTCTAGCATTGAACCTGCAAACCCAACACCCACTGTTAATTTTTTATGTGCACAGGATAATAGCAGGTGTAGCCAGTGATGGAAAAACTACCCTTGTGTCCATTCATACCACTGGGAGTAAGATACTTGCAGTTAAAAGAACAATATTATCAATAAAATGTATCATGTATCAAAAAAAGTACTCATTAAGCAGTAGAATAATATTAATATATTAACATGTAAGCATAATTTTAATGTTTTATAGCTGAGGTTGAGCTTATTAGAACTGCTTCATATACTGTGGATAATGCTTTACAATACACAATATAAATCTCATTTAGTTACTTATTTAAAGAGTCAGTATTTCTATCTAAAATGTAGCAAAGTACTAAAATGTAGGATAAAATAGAAATACTCAAGTGAAGAACAAGTACGTCAGAAGTGAACTTATGTATAGTGCTTTAGTAAATGTACTTATTTTATTATTTTTCACAATTATTGTAGTTGTTCACTATGTGTGTCTGTTGCGTCCTGGTACATAACGTGCATATGATAACATGACACATGATGACAAGTTACAGGTTAATACAGTTTTTATGTTTGTGAAGGATAGCCACAGCGCATACTCAGTATACACTCAGTCAAATAAATTTGCATGTCTACCAGCTGCACTGTAAATGTTGCCATTCAAACCAGTTATGGCCAGAGTAGTGCCGTGGATACATTTAGAGAGAATAAAAGGACGGCAAGTAGTGACAGCAGTGGTGAGCAGAGTGTGAAAACGAGGGGCTCGTGATGGCGTCAAGTCTGACTCCTGGATTTCTTGTAATGAGCGATCTGCTGACTATCCGCGAGAAAGGTGTCCTCTTTACTCTGCTTGAACCTCAGTGTAAGGTCAGTTCAGTTCATTACTGCCACTTCAAATGAATATTATGTAAAAAACAACTTAACAGTAATTTACCTCAAGTTTTGTGTATGTATAAAAATGTAATTGGTACACCATCCAAATTAAATGGACATCTAATACCAATAATAACAATGCCAACAAAAACTGAACTTGTGTTATAATATAAAACATAATATATCAATTCATATATAAAGTATTTCAAATCTAACCCTTTAATCTGTTAAATCGGTTAAACAACCATATATATTAAAGTAGCTTTGTTTTACAATCTGCAATCTCTTCTATGATCTGATGCCTGTCTCTTTGAATCCTCTGCACTCAGTAACAAACATTTTATTTTCCTGGACTTGTTTTCATGTTATCAGTAACATCTGTCAGATGAGGCCTGGTAGATGAATGGGCTTTCTGTGAGGGCCACTGTGTTTACAGTTAGTATCTGCTGTTTGTATTGCCTCACCATGTTACTAGAGCAGGTGCTGCAACATGTAAAACTGCATGGAAATAATCTTTTTTTCTGAGGGACATTTTTCCCCAGCACTTCAAATGACCAAAGAATGACACAATGGAATAAATTAATTGAAACCAAGAAAAATAGAAAAGGGAAATATAATAGAGAGTTCAAACACATTTAATACAAGGTCAAAACATTAAAATTAACGGTAAGATGCTACTTCTTTTGTATAAAAATAGTTGTTTATTTAGCCAGCCCTAGTGATTGTGATTTTGTAACATTATGTGATGTATTGATTCTCTAAACTATCAAAAAATCAACAGAGAGGACACAGAAATGCTACAGTTTCACTGATTTGAAATGAAAGAAGACATTGCAGTCTTCATAGACAGGTAAAATAGTGCGTCATCAACATAACAGTGAACATCAGCTATCAAAGTGAATCATTAACAAAGTCCTTAATCCTGCAACCCCACAATTTCTGTGTGCTATGAGTAATGATGAATTTGGTTACTGGGAGACCACAATGATGCAGGACCTGAAAGGGGATGTGAAAAGTGGCTTGATCTCCTGAAGCTCACACAAGCTATAAAAGAAGTTAAATGGGATCATTTCCTAGCATCATCAGCCTCTAAAAAGAGGTCATGGTCTCTCAGAGGAGCAGCCTCTCTGCTATATAATGTTCTGAAATGAAACCAGAATGTCTCAAAGGTTACTCTCAGTCACAAAAGAGTGGGTTTTAAAAAAAAATTGGATCCCATGCAAAAAATTTCCAATGATATTTTTAACGCAATTTTTCTTTCAGTGTTTTTCTGTTTTTGTGATTAAAAAAAGAAAAGTAAATTTCCTTTATCTTTTTTTTCCCTTTATCTGAATATCTGGGGTTGCTGACTCTTAGATGCTCCTGAGTCATCTTCTTAACTGCACGAGTGGTAATTTGTGTGACTACTGCTGTATTTTAGCTGATCAAAACTACAGTAGCACAGGTGCTAGTGGCCAAAGTGACCCAGGGTGAGAGACTAGGCTGGAATATTTTGGGCTGTGGCACGGTGTGTCTCATTGAAGATGAGTCAGTCCCCTCCTACTTCCTGCGTCTCTACTGTGTCAAGGTAAGAGGAACTGCAGAACTGATTAGAGATAGGCCACCTACTAACAGCTCCTAACACACCACTTCCCTCAACGACGTGACATTTTGGCAACATTTTGTGTATCAAGCACAGTTGCACGTAGCTTGCAGTGTTTCTTTTAATTGGCCACTTCCTTTAGAAACAATTGGGAGACTTCTCTTGTTGGGTGTGCCTGCACATTTCCTAATGTAGCTACTGATAAAGCTGTTCACAATCCCTTCCTGTTCTCATTTACTTTTATCTTCCCTTGTCTTTCCTTGCAGCGTGCAAAGTTACTGTGGGAGCAGGAGGTGTACGTCCCATTCAAATACACTGAGGCTCGCACGTTCTTCCACACTTTCCCTGCAGATGTGAGTGACCCTTTCTTAAAGTATCAGTGTGTGCAACATGCCTGTCAGAGTGTTAGTTTAAAGGGGAATTACTGTGTTTGCACAGGGACACCAGGTGGGCCTCAACTTTGCAAATGAGACAGAGGCCGAGGAGTTTTATCTTGCAGTGGAGGCTATCAAAAGAAACCAAGGTTAGAATAACAACACATAGATGACTCATATGTATCAACACATTTCAAAGATGCGGTTGCTCTTTTGACATAAAAGCAACTCAGTCGGTCCTTATTGGTCTTGTTTTCCCTCTCATTTTATGCCATTTGTTTTGCAGAACATATGACCGGGGTGATTGAAATAACAAATGCTGAAAAGGAGGACAGCTCAACAAGTGACCCCCCTGATTCTGGGTGACAGAAATGCTGCGGCTTTATAGAAGTGGATGAGAGGTGAAGAAAGCAGAGGATTAAAGTGATGCTTTACTTTTTGTTTCTGTTCTCTGTAGAATTGAGCCACCACACAATTTGGACAGGGAGCAACATTTCCCCGTGGATGCACCACTCCCAGAACTTACACCAATCACCAGTCCAGTAAGTCAAACTATACAGTGAAGTGCCAATAGCCTCCATGAGCCAAATAGGCAGTTAGACAGAAAGAAATTCACATCATGACTAAGTTAAGTTGTCATTAATCTGTGTGGAAATAACACTCTAAATCTGGATCTGCTTGGTAAAGTACAGTGATCTGGACCCCATTATGAGAAGGCTGCTGATGCAGGCAAGGCTCACTGAGGAGGACCTGAAAGATAAAGACGTTGCTGAGGCCGTCGACTGCATCATCAACCAATTTGGAGGACTGAAGGCTGTGCAGAGAGAGCTGAGACGTAATCTTGAAACACGTTTATCTTGTTTTATGGTTTTCATGCTTCAAAGTTAAATATTTCAAAGTAATACAGGAACTCTTGAAACAGCGCTCTGGCATATTTGACAGGTTTAGGATCTCAGACACTGCCGAGATCTGCAGGAACATCCATCTCCCTTGCTCTGATGGAAAGTCCTTTGTCACCGATTCGTTCCAGCACCACCTCCTCAGAGCAAACACCACAGGACACAGACACACAAGAGCAGAGGCAAATCCCCCCTTGTATTCCTCCTCCTCCATCTCTTCCTACTCCAGTTCCCCCAGATAGGATCAGAAAGACTGCAAGTTTCAAACATGTAAGTGAGCGCGTGCTGTTACACTTCTGTGAATAACCATCTGAACATGCCAAATGTGTGGACTGAATGAGCTCAACTTTTTTTTGCATTGTTAGGTGGGCATCTCAAGCAGGACAGAAAAAGGTGACCTTATCGTGTCTGCACTGAGGGAGGTATTCAGACAAAAGCAGCTGCTCCAGAGAGACAGGAATGCAGATGGGAGTCAAACGGGGTCGGACACTAATGACATGCACCCTTAAAGAAAGTTTGGTTTTAACTTTTCTGTTTATGATAAAACACTCATTAAAAACGTTTTGACATGTCTGAGATGCTGCTTTTTGTCATTTATTCTCACACCAATCCCTGACTAGAATAACCTGTTATGAGGTGAACATTACTGTTGGACCCTTACTGACACCACACATGTCAGTGCTTTGCGTTCGTACCCTTCAACCTCCAAGTTTCCATTATTGCAGTGCACAGAGAATACAAAACATGGAAGCTTTATTATCTGATCCCTGAGACATCCAAAATACAACCAGCACTCCTGTGCTACAATAACACTACATGATGCAAGGTTTTCTTTGTGTAAGTTGGTTTGTGCAAAACTTTATTAACACAATTCAATTTAATCTGCCTCTATTTAACCCTCCCTTTTTTTCCCCAATTTTTAGAATTAGTTTTACAACTCGCAACTCGCTACCCAGGTCAACAAATACACACGATAAATAAATTGATCAAAAAACAATCTTAGCTAATCACAAAGCCCAATCAGGGACTACAAGATTAAAAACTACAGAACTACAACATAAAAAATAACATTAAATAAATAAATAAATATCTTAAAACGTGTGATGAGTCAAGCATTCACATAAAATAAGATATACGAAAAGTTAAGATGATGGATAGCACATGGAATAAAAAAAGCTTTGGATATAGATAATTTAAGGACTGAGGGGTAGAGCATAGAAAGCAATAAAAAAAATATGTATTCAGGTGTAGGTTCAATACAGTGTGCTATCTGACTTCTTAATTATTCACTGGTCACAAAAACAACTCAGATTTCTCTGTTTCACTCCAAAAAAATTCTTAACAACACTGTTCAAGTTGTTTCTATTTGTCACTTAGAGGTCGTGGACCTGGCAAATGCAAGAAACGGTGAAAACCCCTTAAGTGCATTCAGAGTATCTAAGTATATATCCCGAGTACACTTTATATAGTAACTGTACTAAGATGGATGTATTAGTTGTATACTTGTACACTACCATACTTGTATGTATGTGTTTCTTCAGCGCTTTGTGGGACTAAATTGGCCCGCTTTTTCCTTTTTGGAAGTACTTTAAGTATATTTCCAGAGTAAAAGCAGGAAACCTTAAACTGCACCATGTGAGCTCATTATATCATTATAAACTGAAATAATAAACCTTTCATAAGCACATTTTGACGCATGACCAAGGCACCAGGCAGGGTCTGAGGATTATGTTGTGAGGCTTTCTCCTTCCCCAGGCAGGTGTGGAGGTGAAGATGGAGGTACAGGTCTGAACAATAACAAGTGGGTGTGCACGTGGGGAGGAGGGGGGGTGCGTGCGTGCGTGCGTGCGGACGCGGCGGTGAGCGCGCGCTTGCTTCCCTCACTCGCTTCATTCATTGCTGCGCCGCGCTCGAGCGACTCTCGCTGCTCGGCACGCTGGGAAACGAGAGGCTTTAACCCGGGACCATGAGGGGCTCCTGCCGCCCGAGAAACACGCGGGACAGGGCAGGTAGGCTGACGGGGCTCCGGCCGAGCTCTCCACTTCTGTTTTTCTTGGGTTTGTCTCCCTGACAGTCCGCGCTGGTGAGCCGCAGCAGAGCAGCTGGGCTCCGAGCGGACGAAGTAAACAAGTCGGTGTCACGTAGGCTCGCCTCAGAGCACCGAGGAGAGACTGCGACACACAGCCGCGAAATGTGGGGAAGACTTTCAAATCTCACGGTGGGGAGAAAACAGTTTGAAATGCTCTTGCAGCTAGCCTCTTCCCGTCTGCTGATAAAGACTGTGCAGCTGCTGGGGGGGTGTAGCCAGGAAGCTAGCTGGTGGTGGGCTGACAGCTCAGAGTGACAAGATGGAAACTGTTTGCAAACATCTCTCTTATTGTAATGTTTGCGTTAAAGACCCCCAGACTGGTCTCCATTAGGTTATAGATGCTGTCTGACTGAGTTGGGGCTCTAGAGTTAGTTATTAGTGATGCTGCATCTCACGCTGTGCAGAGGTGAAGGTCAGGAAATACAGTCAAGAGTTATGCTTCTCTTTTTGCACGCCCTTTGATCTCCAGGCTCGTTGTACTTTTTATTGTTGTTGTTTCTCCCTGCAAGTGTTCAGACATCATCCTTGAGGATCACACGCTCAGGAGCTTCCCACATGGTTCCCACAGTGTTTCTCTTAAATGAAATGTGCCACCACAGGAAGTTGCAGACTTGCATTTTGAGTGTCTCTCACTCTCTTGGCTTTCATTTTTGTTTTTGCGGTGCCTCTTGCAGTCGCGCAGAGTCATTTGAATCAGCTGTAAGGGACGCGTTTGCTGCAGACGCATCCTGTAAAATCTGCTACACTCAATCACACCAGGTGTAGCGCGGCGGGCGGGACAGATGGAGGAGAGATTTCAGCCTTAATTTGGGTCCAAAATCCAGACCAAGCACATGCCACCCTGTGTTAGAAGCACCTGGATGTTGCTCTACACATTTCAGTCTGAACTTGCTTCTATGGTTGAAGTTCCTTGATGCATGCCACACAGACTACAAAAGGATTACATGCACATCAGTGGCATCTGAACCAATGCTAATCTTACGGCCTATATAATCCAGTGACTCACATATCATAAGAATAGGCTGTTATGTAATTCTGTCGACCGTGTAGCCTGCAGGGTCCGTTTGAAATGTTGTGCTGTTGACAAACGGAGAGGACAAACTCCGACAAGTCTCTGATAGAGAGAGGGAGGGATTCTTAGCTGGTCCTTGTACAAATATGGTGACAGAGGTTTAAATGTCTGCAGCCCGAGCTGTTGTGGCAGATTCACGAGGGATGAACAGAGCTCAGGCTGTGCTGGTGAGTAGGAGATGTGCTGTCGGCCTGCCAACACCACACAGAGAGAGGTGGGGCTACGCAGAAAAACAGGAAAAACATGCTATACAGTGACATACTTGTGCTTTTATGGGGGCTGGTCATTTTTAATGTTATTTTAAGAACAATACAAACAGCTACTTTTTTTTTTTTTTGCAATTCAGTATAGTGAAAACAGTTGAGGTGCACATTAAGCTGCCCCTGCTGTAATCAGCGACATAAATAAGATGTTTAGAGGACATCGAGGTAGCTTCGTCTCATAGCCCATATGTGTTTATAGCATCAGACTGGGGAAGAAATATGCTTCAGTGGGTGCAGCACAGCAGACCCAACACAGAGTATATCCCTGTATGGCTGTATATCTCAAAGGATATTTATCTCCGAGCCTCAGACGCTGCAAGCTGCATTCTCTTCTGCCTCTTCTTCTTCTGTATTATACTCAATAGTCCTTTTTTTCCTCTGCTTTTACATCCGTCACATCCCTGCTCCGAATAATCACAATAAATCACTCCCTCACACCCTTGCTCACAGACTCGCTGCCTCGCTCTCTGCAGTTCCCTCCTTCTCTCCCGCCCTCCCTGCGTCTGCTCCTCTATCTGGGGGAAAGTTCACCAGCTCACTCAGAATCCCATTATAGGCTTCAGACAGAGCTGCAGCCTGTGTGTGTCTCTGTGTGTGTGTCTGTGTGTAATACTGTACGCCTGCTCAGTGCACTCAGCTAGCAGATGTTTTGCATCTGGGAACATTCAAGTGTTATTTTTGTATGCTTGCAAATGAAGTAGCATTTTTGCACAATGGAGACATTAATTTCACTCTTTCGGGCTCGAAAGACGAAAGTGCCTCCTCTTTTGCATGTAACACAGTGGGAACCTATAGAGAGTTTCTGGATTCCATCAGAGTGCATAAGAGATTAGTCAATTAATTGTAGATGATTGAAATGAATGGAAAGGCATATTTTATAATTAAGTCATCATTCAAGTAATTTGTCAAGCAAAAAATATACATATTCTGTTTGCAGCTTTTCTTGATGTGAGGATTTGCTGGTTTTCTTTGCTTGATATCGTGGTGAAATTGATTTCTTTGGGTTTTGGACCTTTTTATTATAAGGTGTCAGCTTGAGCTTCTGGAGAGTTGTGATCTACGCTTTTTATGATTTACTGACACTTGAATTAGTCATTGAGAAAAACACCAAAATGGATGATGAAAACAATCATTATCTGTGAATATAACACAAATCAACAACAGAGCTATAACAGAGGACAGAGCACACACAAAGATGATACAAAGATAAAATTCGGAGTCTTTCTCGTGGTTTGGGCTCGACCCCATAGTTCTAATTACTGGTGTCTTAATGGTGCAGCTTTCAGTGATATTTCCGACAATAGCCTGCTTCCACCTTCATGTACATTTCATGAAAAGGAACATGCTTCTTCACCAAACTGTTGCCAAAACAACATCTGTCAAGAAATGGTTTGGAGCAAAAAGGGATCTGATTAACCTCAACCCCATCAAACACCTTTTAATGTGAGTTTGAAGGCCTTATTGTTCTGCATCAGTAAGTGGCAAACCCCTGCTGTCAGGTTTCAAAAGCCTTGTACAATGACCACAGGCTGTTACAGGAACAAAATGTTCATGTAATTGCAAATGTCAATACACACTGTCAACATACTGTTGAAATGATTTCTTTGTAATGTTGTAGATCACCAGAAACAAAAAATCCGAATTTCCTGATGTCTTCAGGCTGAAACAGCTGGGCATGCTCTTGCCTAAATCACTATTAGATTACAAACTCTACATTATGTTTTCTTCTGTTCCACTGTTACAGCCACAACATAACATAATCTAATGGACAAAGCAATGCAGCTTTTAGGCCCATTGACGTTGTTAACACAGGATCTAGACATGATAGTGTAAACACTTCATGCAAGTGGGAGTTTAACCCTCCATCAGCTGGCTGAGAATCACTGAAAAAAAACCTGCCACTGATTAGACTGTGGGAAAATATTAGCAGTATTTGCTATGCTATCAAAGGTATTTGATTTAGGAAAGGCATTTTAATCTGTGAGTTGTTGTATGGAGAGGTACAGTCCAAAAAATGGATTGAACCAGCAGGGATGTGACAGACACTTGATAAATTTTGCAGTTTGGCCATCAGCCAAACGTGACACACCTTTCATAGAAATGTTTGCAGTGATTATATAAGTTACTGTGCAAACTATGTTTTATGAGTGAGCTCCAGCCCACATTACACGTAGAGCTCAAACATTTTAACCAAGATTTTAATCATGGATGGGGGAATCTGTCGTATATAACTTTAGTTTCTTTATCTTTCAGAATGTCTCGCTGGTTAAAGTCTGGGACTGTGAGACAGAAAAAGTGTGATGAACTGGCTAATATCTATGTTGGTACTGTAGAATATACAGACAGCATAGATGAGAAACAGGGTTGACTTCCTGGCTGATGTTCCTTTCCATAAACAGACTAAATTTGAAATATTACTGTTTAATTAAGGAATTTATATGATATGAATGAGCATTAACAGTCCAAACATAGAAATGTTTTTTTAGATCAGAGGAGATGCTTTTTAATTTAATTTATTTATATGAATTTAATAATTTGACTGTTTATTTATTTACTTCTCGTTTTCTCACTCACCCACAAATGATTTCTATTTTAGATACTGTTTACATGAAGCATTGTTATCAATACTCAATGCTGGATGTTCTTTGTTTGTTGTACATTTACCTTCATAAAACTGTAGTACCTGTTTTTTGCGTGTATGTGCATGCTGATTGATGCTCTGAGGTGCTGAGTGTGTCACTGAGGGGATTAGTCCTGCTGACATGCTGACTGTCCCTGACAGAAGTGACCTCTGACCTCTGGTTGTGTTTACTGTCACACGAGACGCTGAAGTGACGCCACCGTGAGACGTTTGTCTGAATTTCCTCTTTGTCTGACCGCATGGTGCCACCTGGTGTCACAACTCTGACACTACATTAAGTCTTGTCAGGCTGAGAACAAACACTCACTTAACTCCACAGTCCATAGTCATTACATTACATATTCAACAACCTGGATGTTTTAAATCTGTCGTTTAGACATTACTTGACCCTGCTGTATAGAAAGCTGAATGAAAATGATGTAAATGTAAATGAAAGCTGCTGATGGGTGTTGTACAGGGCTGCTATATTGGACTTCTTCCTTCCTGTCTCGTGCAGGACTCTGTAGTCAGCATTTTCAGACATTTCCATCTATTGTGTTGGCTGTATAAATGTTAGTGCTGTCGCGTTCGTTGATTTGAGAGAAGACAGACAACGACGCATACTGTTTACATATTTATTCAAATTGGTTGGATCATTAAAGAGCTTGTACCTTTTCTGTTTGTGAAATTCGCAGTCAGCGGAACGCTGTTAGTCTGCAAACAACCGCCCAGAAAAGGATGTGTGAATTACAGTTGACACTTATCAAATATGTCAAATGTGAAATGTGTTGATTCTATTGGCTATTGGCTATTGGGGAGACGCCGTGGTTTAGACTTAGCTCTCTCTTCGTTGGTGCACAGGCTTGTCCAAGCCTCTTGGCGCACGATCTGCCCAATCCGTGGTGACAACACCCTGTTGAGAGAACGTCCTCCCTGTCCCTTTTGTCTACTTTCCTTATCTTATGAGTGCGTAATTCTATGACATCTGTGTTCCCCCTTATATGGAGTGATTTTTGTTTTTTTGTGTGTGTGAGAATCATCCTCACTCTTTCTATTTTCTGTCTTCTATATTGCAGTTTTAGCCTTGAGCTTATTCTTTGTGTCCTGACTTGCCCTCTCTTTACATGTAATCCTTCGCACCGCGGGACTAATGTTTGTATCACTTCTTACCTTTATCTCTTAGTCAGGCACCCCTTTATCTAAACTATGTGCACCTGTCTTCAGAATGTCCCAAGCAATACAAAATAACCCAACAGTGCACATATTTTCGCTTAAAACTGCTGTGAAGAGACAAAAAGTGAATTCAAACAAAAGCATTTATGCTGTAACAGAACACGGGACCTTGTGGAGGACTTGACTGTGGAGAACAAATAATTGGTTATGCTATGCTGAAATGAGTAGTCAGTTAACCGTAATAGGTGAATAAGGCATTTATAAAAAATACCCCAAATTTGCTGATTCAGACCTCTGAATGTGAAGGTCTGCAGCTTTTCTGTTTTTTTTATATCATTAAAACTTATTTCAAGAGTCAGTAGGATAAAAGGTTTGAATTTGAGGATGTCATCTTGGGCTGAGGGAACTTGATATGGGTTGAAATTAATGATTATGTTCATTGCTGATGATTCAAGTTATTTTCTCAACTAATTGGTCAATTTTTTTTCTCAAGAAAATGTCAGAAAATAATTCAAACGCTATGCTCATTAAAATATCTCAGAGACCAAGGTGACGCTTTGAAACAGCTCTTCACAGATGTTCACTTAACAATATTAAATATCACATATGAGAATTTAAAAGCTTACTTTTATGCTTGAAAAATGACAATTAATTGTTTGTCAAAACAATTGTCGACTGATTTTCTGACGATTTAGGTGGTGATCAAACCTTTCAGCCGGAGAATCGATGATAAGAAAGAAGAAAATAATAAACAAGCAATTTATTATTTAACAGTAGCTTTAACAGCTTTCTAATGTGTATGACTTTATCTTAAATATTGAATGAATAATAAATAATAAATATGGATAATAATAATAATAATAATAACAATAATAGTACGTTTTTTATGAATGGCACCAAATATTTTTTTTGCTTGATATACTTTGTTGATAAAATATTTGCACAGTCACAGAGGATATCCTGCAGTTGTTGATGTATTTTTCCACAAGAAGCCTCCTTAACAGACTGTTGTGATGCGGACTGTGTGATCCGGACTATGGGGGGTCGTGTTTGGGTCGTGTCTTGAGGCTGCGATAGGTTTTTCGTGAAGATGTTTATCTGAGCTCCCGGCGCTCAGCACGCCCTCCCTCATCCCCGACGCGCCTCTCCTATTGGCTGCCGGGTCTCTGTGCTCACCTCTGATTGGTCCAGTCCTCAGTTGCATTCACTGTCCATGTGTGCTGCATGTGAACAGCTTTTTGTTTGTTTTTCCTCAAACTTCTGCTTTCGCTCACTGCCGCCGTAATTACGGTAACTTTAGGAAAAATGAGGGGTTTCTTAGAAAGTAGTGTTTGGATGTCTTCAGAGTATCTGTGAAAACATTTTGAACCAAAGATTCGAGGATTTATAGGAGTTGCATTTCCACCAAAGAAAACCCAGTAAAATGTATAACAAGACTTTGAAAATGTGCAAGAAAAGGATAATAAATACAAAACCTCCCATTTCTGAACATGCATGTTTTCTGACAGTAATACCACATTTGTTTATACAGATGTTGACAGAAGAAAGCTATCATTTATCTGTAAATTGAGCAATATTGTGTTTTTCTTTTGGATTGAACCATTTTCACGGACTAGTTTGAAAATCCCCATTATAATCCTAAAATGTTTTAAACTACTGAGTAAAACTTGAGTATTTTTTTGTATTTTATTTGGAGTATCTTGAAGTATCCGTGTTTTTATGTGCTAATAAGTTAAACTACTGTAGCCTTATGTCGGTAAATCACTGTATAATAATAGAGAGAGGAGTAAAAACAGGAGTGAGGTGCTGGTTGTTGAGCTCCTGGCTCTTGACTCCTTGTTTTGCCCCCTCGGCTCTGCGCTCCGTCTCCCGTCTTTACGGTAATGAGAAACTGCTGTTTCTCAGCTGATATGTGACATCCAGCCCCCCCGGCCCCCTGCAGAATCAGTCTCTCAGACATACAGCACACAGCCTCAGTGTCTCTCTAGGAGGCTAACATCAATGATCCGGGATGCTGGACAACGAGGAGTTCATGCTGTCCTCCCCCGGGGAGCTCACCCAGAACCCGCTGCGGAAGATCTGGATGCCCTGCAGAAACGGGCACATCGCTCAGAGACGGGGTAAGATGCAGCCGGCCGGCAAGTGCCGCAAAAGGATGTGACTGGGAGGTGATGAGGGGCATCCTCTTATATCCCGTCCTTTGCTTTCAGTAGTTTGGTTTTAGGCTCGTTTGCAGAGCCCGGTCTGTCCGTGAACACGCAGACATCCCGTAATGTGACATTTACGCGCGGTGGTTTTTTTGGATGTTGCGCACTGAAAAAGCCTCGTCTTCTTGTTTTTGCCAGTGTTGCATCAGCTTGTCTGTGTAACCCCCCCACCACCACCTTAATGTATCACATGCACGGAGGTAAAATTGAATCGCGCTTCGGGGGATTAATTGCAAGCTCGCTGAAATGATTTTATGATTTTGGCCATATGACAGACACATTACTCAAATACATGCGATTTAACCAGGACCAGCTCCACCAACATCAGGCAGCGTGTCTGATGGCGTTAGAGCTTCAGTCTGGGTGTAAGAGTGAGCAGCTGTGTCGTTTGATTTCAGTCAGTTGCTCTCTGTTGTTTTTGCTGAGTCAAGCTCTGCCTTCTGTTTTTAAAACAGGCTGCAGCTAGTCCAGTCCTGCATCTGGTATCAAACACTTCACCTTCTCCTTCTTCTTCTTCTTCTTCTTCTTCTTCTGCTGTACAGTACTCAGTGCAGGAGTCAATCCAAACCCTCTGCTTCCTCTGAGACACGAACAAGT
The DNA here is from genome assembly GCA_023238725.1 of Scortum barcoo. Classification (NCBI taxonomy): domain Eukaryota; kingdom Metazoa; phylum Chordata; class Actinopteri; order Centrarchiformes; family Terapontidae; genus Scortum; species Scortum barcoo. The sequence goes on from CM041537.1 coordinate 17,436,787, forward strand.
TTCTCTGTCAATATGAGCAGGATGCTGTCCTGCAGCCATATCTGAAGAAAAGCTCAGGGTTGTGAATATGAATGTTTTGGGTATTTTCTTTCTTGGAGTTGGCACTCTGAGTCAATAGTTTTCAATTAGTGTATTAAAAATGACAACATTATTAACAATAAAGAAAAAAAATAGGTGAAATGTAAAATGCTGTGGTTGCTTTTGTGTGACGTTCCTGACTAATTGTAAAGTGATTGTAAAGTGAAAGCGCTCTATAATTGTGGTTAAAAAAAAGATAAAATACCATGTAGATAACAGAGTACAATTTACTTAAAAAAAACATCTTCAACTCTCAGTCTTCAGATTTCCAGAAAAAAAAAAAGGCTTTTTTTTGTCTGGCTTCCCCCACCCATCCATTTCACAGTTTCGGTTGTTGTAATAATGGTATCTCTGCTCTCTGGTGAAGGATTCTGCTGTAATATGTGTCCGTCTCACACGGCGAGCTGAAATCTTTCCAACAAGTGCTCTATTGTAATTATGATCAACCTTCAAGACTAATTAAACTCTCGCTGAGTGGAACAGTGTTGATGTGTCACACTCAGCAAATTAGATGTGTGGAAGTTAAATCCACTTAAAATCTGTGTTTCTCTCTCTCTTTGTCTCACAGTATGCATGACAAACTGCCCGACAGTCATTGTGACTGTAGGACTTCCAGCACGAGGGAAGACTTACATCTCCAAGAAGCTCACACGCTACTTAAACTGGATAGGTGTGCCAACCAAAGGTAGGCATATTTGCATATTATTTTACAGCAGACACCAGCTATTAAAAAAAAAAAGATAAAGATAAAAAAAAAGTAATCTTTTTTTTATCTGTAACAGAGTTCAATGTGGGCCAGTACCGAAGGGAGTGTCTGAAGATCTACAAGTCCTTTGAGTTTTTCCGTCCAGATAATGAAGAGGGCTTAAAAATCAGACGGTAAGTCTTCACTGACTTCATTAGCTCTTAGCTGACATCACGCAGGGTTGGGCAACCATGACTCCACCCCAAAGACGGTCTCCCACACTGTTGCCGATTTATGATAATAAATGCACTTGGAGCTGAACGTAAACGTAATACGTGCATGGCTGTGCTGCTGCAGCGTGAGATAAGTCTATAAGAAAATATCTGAAAATTATAAACAGCTTATTTGGATTTTAAAATGTAAGTGAAGTGCTTGTTAAGTGCGAGATGTTTTCATCTTAAAAAACGTTATTATTCAAATTATTATTCGTAGTCATACTACGTGGTGTAAACGACATTCAGGGTTGTCTCATATTGTTTTTCATGCATGATTTGACACATTTCAACATCATACATTGTCAGAAGACAGATGAAAATTTTATTTGTCCAGCAGAAAATCCAGCAGTCGATGTAGTTGGTTGCTGAACAAATGCTGCGTTAAGAGTCTTTGCAGTTCACTGACTCTGTGCCTGCTGTGATTCCACAGTCAATGCGCGTTGACAGCACTGAATGATGTTCGGCAGTACCTGAGTGTCGAAGGAGGACAGGTAGCGGTGAGTCCTTGATGCCGTGACCAAGTTCTCCTTGGCAGATAAACATAATATCAGTACATTTACTGAACAAGAAGGCTGCATTAGGACATTAGGTTTCTTTCCTGCTGTTTCAGGTCTTCGATGCCACAAATACAACAAGAGAAAGAAGAGGAACCATTGTTAAGTTTGCTGAGCAGAATGGGTTCAAGGTAACGCTAACCAAGGCACGGCTTTATCAAACGGACAAAAATCTCTCTTTTCCTGATGACCTTCAAGTTAACAATATTATCTTTTCAATCCAGGTGTTTTTTGTGGAGTCTATGTGTGAGGACCCAGATGTCATTGCACAAAATATAGTGGTAAGTTTTGTCTTTCGTTATTCTATCAAGTGGAAATAATTAAAAATACAATAACTAATGCTGTCCTGCTATTTTATCTCAAAAGAGACAAATTCACTCTACCTTATTAGTATATTTCTGGGTATGTGACATTTGGGCGGTTTCATACGGGTGTTTTACTTTTTTTTAAATTTGGTAATATGAATGACTTTATAGCTTTGGTTCAAAATGAACAAACAGTGTCAAATAGTGAACAACTTCTTTTTTCTGCTCATATCCTCTTCCTATGTTTGCCCTCATTTGTAGCAAGTTAAGTTGGGCAGCCCTGACTACATACACTGCAACACGGAGGAAGCCATCGAGGACTTCATGAAGAGGATCAAGTGTTACGAGTCCTCCTACCAGCCTCTGGATGAGGTTCTGGACAGGTGAGGGTGCACAAACACGGCATCGAATCAGATTAAACAACCTCCTGAGATCACTGACCCGACTCTCTCGCTCCAGGGATCTGTCTTACATAAAGATCATGGACGTGGGTCGGCGTTACCTGGTGAACCGCGTCCTCGACCACATCCAAAGCCGAATTGTCTACTACCTGATGAACATTCACATCACGCCACGCTGTATCTACCTGTGTCGCCACGGTGAGAGCGACCTCAACATCAAGGGGCGGATTGGAGGAGACTCTGGCTTGTCTGCCAGAGGAAAAGAGGTACGTATGTGTTTGTATAATGAGAGCAAGAGTCATGTGTGAGTTTGAATGTAGTATAAATGATGTGTGTTTTTGAAGACAAATTATTGTTGTCATAGTATGAATTTAAAGTATATTTCTCCAATGGTCTCTTAACCTTCTAGTTTGCCAAACGTCTGGGGAAATTCATCCAGGACCAGAACATCAAAGATCTAAAAGTGTGGACGAGCCAGATGAAGAGGACGATTCAGACAGCGGAGTGCCTGGAAGTGCCGTATGAGCAGTGGAAGTCTCTCAACGAGATAGATGCCGTAAGTCGATTCCTGCGTTCATCAGGTATCTTTTAAATCACTTTGTGCACTGAAGCTAAACGCATCTTCTTGCCTCTTTACAAAGGGTGTGTGTGAGGAAATGATGTATGAGGAGATCCAGGAGCATTACCCTCTGGAGTTCGCACTGAGAGACCAAGACAAGTACCGCTACCGATATCCTAAAGGAGAGGTGAGAGTGGGATTCCTCCAAATGTCTCATTATGATTTTTTTTTTTTTTTTAAAGAGGTAAATGGTTTTGTTTGTGTCCTGAAAAATGTGTGTGTGTCTCTGACGGGTCTGTGATTCACCCATCAGTCCTATGAAGACCTGGTGCAGCGACTGGAGCCAGTGATCATGGAGCTAGAGAGACAGGAGAACGTTCTTGTTGTTTGTCACCAGGCCGTCATGCGATGTCTTCTGGCATATTTCCTGGATAAGACTGCAGGTATGAACGACTTACAGAGCGTGACGTGGACAGACTTTTAAAGAGTGTCAACGTTTTCTGTTTGTCGATCAGGCTAGATTTGACTTTATTTTTCTCTGGCTAAATTGCGAAATCTTTGAATGGTCACATGCTCCACACACAGTCTTGAATAAAAACTATGTTGTGCACCTTGACCCTGAACACTTACTAAATGTTTTATAATTTTCTGTTTCTGTCTCCACAGATGAGTTGCCTTATCTTAAGTGCCCTTTGCACACAGTGTTGAAGTTGACCCCCATAGCTTATGGTAAGTTCTGTCTATTTTCTTTGCTTATACTGACATAATCTTGATCAACGTTGTTCTATTAATGATATTAAATATTATCTGTCCTTGTTTTTCTTCGCTCCTGCTCAGGATGTAAAGTGGAGTCCATCTACTTAGGCGTGGACTCTGTGAACACACATAGAGACAGACCAGAGGTAGGTATCCTAGGCAGCACACAAAGAAATGTCTCTCAGCAGACGACGTAGACAACTTGAGCCCACTTCAGTCTGCGTTTTCCATCCAGCTCGTCTGTGAGGAGGATGGCTCTCAGTAAATACCTTTACCTGTCAAAACTGCGGGTGATGATTTCTGGAGAGTCCTCCATTGTGTTTAGCCTGCACCTCCCTCCTGGAGGAGGCCTCGCAGTCAGTGCTCACCCATCCCTCTCTTCTTATTGCACAGAGAATGTAAATCTTTCACACGTGACAGAGGAAGCCGCGCTCAGTCTCCGTCCGCCAGTGAGCCCTGACAGCAGCATAGACAACTTGTGACATCATTTACCATGTACACTCCTACCTCCATCCTCTCAGCAATCATTTTTAACCTTTTCTCTCATTTCATTTTTGTTTCAGTGGCAGCAGAAATTGGTAGCGTTGTGCAATTTTTTACCTCTTAGGTCTTTTTCTTATGGTGGCCCTGAAAACATAAAACACACACACAGAGCTAAACAAAGCAAATGAAGACAAGGTCTTTCTTCAGTTTGTCAATACAAGAATTTAGAAGGCAAACATGGAAAGTGAAAAAGACAATCAAATATAGAAATGCTGAAAGTCATACAGAAGAGAGCAAAACTTTATTCTTAATATAAATAAACAGAGGCACCTGTTTTTTAGCTGAAACATTCAGATTGAATGATTCAGATGTGAATTGGTCTGCTGATTAGATTAACAGCAGATATCAAAATAAAATCTGAACAATGCAGTCAGAATGTTAAAAAAGAAAATAAACACATTTTTCAACACTGCTCATGGATAACTGAATTCAGTAACTTTGTGTTCATAAATTTCTAGCGTCCCCTGGAAACTTTTTTTTTTTTCCCCCTGTTGTTTTCATTTTGACTTGCAGCATTTGTGTATTGTTGTTTTCTCATTTGTTTGTTTTCTATAAATGCAGTGCTGTGCCGTCGCATTGATGAAGATGCTTGCCCCATGTGCTTGTGTTCTAACAATCTGCGGTGCACTGAGCTTTCGGGGCCACCGTATTTTCCTCAGTTTTACATATTTGTGAGAACGACATGACTGGAAACCAGTTTTAGGACAAATCACTTAGCAGGGGTGTGAGTGTGTGTCTGTGTGCGCTTGAACGTCCGTTTTTGTGAGAACGAATTTGACGTCAATACCTTGGGACTGAGACCTTCAAAGGGCTTGTTTGAGGATTCAGACTCAGTTTTAGAGTGAAGATTAGAATCAGGTTAGAGATCACTTTAGGGTCCTCACAAGTACAAATGTGTGTATGTGTGTGTGTGTGTCAGAATAAATACAATGGTGAATGAATGAGCAACAAACACATTCATATTTTTTTAAAATGGCATGTAGAATTAAACATTGGGTATTTTAAATGATGAATGTCACTAATTGTGTTTTGTATTGACATTAAGTCATTTACATGTATGCTGTTTTTTCTTACTTGTGTATACAAATGATGACATGTGACAAACACATATCACCTCAGCATGTTTTTGCTACATATGAGCCGACAATGTCATTTTCATTCCAGTAATATTTTTGTTTTAAGATTAACCCTGTCAGTACTTGTTTCCTGTTAAAATGTGAAGGCTTAATCGGCGGTGCCCACCAAAACTCTGTCTAAAACTTTAATTACTAGACGTCCACTCGGATCAAGATGTGCACCGTCAATAAAATCACCACTACTAGTGTTCACCACCTGTTGGATAACACCCGTGCTTAAATTATTTAATCAAATGTAACTTTTCTTTCCTCTTTGTTGTGTTTGTCAAGGTTTACTTATTGTAAATATAAAATCCAAATGGAAAAAAACCTCACTCTTTCTCCTGTTACTTTTTTCCTGGTGAAAACATCAGCGATCAGTTACTGTCAAAGCTGCCCATAATGTGTCTATAAGTACAGTTTACTGTACGTCACGCACATCAGTGAAGATTTGATAAGGACATGAATTATTTCTCAGTGATGCAGAAAGTAACATGAGAATAGTTTCTGTAGTATCTTCATCAAAATGTTTACTTCTGTATTGACTTAAATCTTTTCTTTTTGAAATATGTCATTTAGAAGAACCATCAGTATGTTTTAATGTCTTTAGAAATCTTCACTTAATAGATGCTTTTAATGACAAAAAAACAGCATAACAGCACCCACAACAACTATTCTATCCTCTAGATCCCAAATGAAATCATGGATTATATTTTCATTAGACTAAATGTATCAGAGTCACGTTACTAAAAATCAAGACATGGGGTCAACAGATAGGACAGTGTATAAATGTCAAATAAACACCGTAGCATTGTAACTCATTTCCTTTCATGTTTCAGAATGTGAACGTGCAGCGCTCCACAGATGACGCTCTGCAAACAGTCCCAGCTCATTTCTGATCTCCTGCACTTCCTGTTCCAAGCGGGACCTCGTCCGACTTTCTGCAGGACCCATGAACAGCATTATGGGAACGGTGCTGTTCCAACTGCCCACCTTGGCAGCTTCTTCCCTGATCCGGAGACATGAGTATTTTCCCAGACTCAAACTGTAAAGCACTTTCACTAAATGTAATCCATTTTTATACATCTGTTCTGTTGTGAACTACACTGTACTGCTACTGTAGCTTGACTCCCAGTGAGCAAACTAATGGAAATGCCAATATTTTTGATAATGTGACTACTGTTATTGTGGATAATGTCCCCTCAACTTTAAGCGTCTTTTTCTGTGATATTTAATATCTACTGTATATTACAGTGTGTACTGTGTATACTGCCATATGCTTCCAGTGTTTCTGAAGATGTTTTAGTGTGTGAAAAAGACGTATCTATCATACCGCCCTTCCCCCCACCAAAAAAAAAAAAAAACTGTGAAGAGACTGTAACCGCTTCAGGTAAATCAGTCTTTATTCCCTTACTTGTGAGCAGAAATATTTAAAGAAACTTATAAATAACTTGCTCTGTGTATCTGCTCTGAAAAAACAAAGATAAAAATAAATCTCAAACATTCCAGATGTGAGAATCAAATTCTTACACCATCAAGGAAGTTGCATTGTAAATGTAACGGACACTTTCTTTCGTAACATGTAGTTTATGTAGCTTCTGTTCTGTAATCCTGAATCTTGACATGAGGTCTTAATTATTATACACCCAAAAATGCTTTTTTGGGACAGACTGTGTGAACTTCCAGTTTTTACAAGATGAAACGCTCTGACAAATCGTCAGCTGTCATTTATCACTTCAGAAGGTAGTTTGACTGACAAATGATTTTGTTGTTCAAATAAATGCCTGTATGAAAGTATAAAGGTACTGTGCGTGCATGTTTGTTTGTTGTGAAGTTGTGTGTGTAAACATGTATTATATGGTAAGTCATTTTTGGGAGAATTTCTGTAATATTATACATTTGATATTGTATATTACTGTACTGAAAACTGCCTTGTTTGTCTTCAACTGTCAGAATATCAATAAACCTTCAATGTTTCGGGTAAAGATGAAGCCGTGCTTTGTGTTTCAAAAGATTTAAAGACAAAAATCATTCAAATACAAAGGATAATGTTTTTATTTATCTTCACTTCCAGCAAGTATATTTATTTTAGTTATTTGCATTTACAATAAGGTTCACTCTGTGTATTTGTGAAAAGAAACGTGCACCAATTGATTGCCCTCATTGTTTAAGGTCTGTCATGACAAAACAGCTAAATTAAATTTATGTGCATATAATATATATATATTTAAAAAAAACATTTAAATTATTTTTTAAAAAATCCATATTACCCTGTGCTCACTAATATTGATAACAAATATCTTCTTTTGGAGGACCTGCCCTGATTTATGTTCTATAGGCAGAAAATAATGTCTGGTGTGAATGTTCATTATGTACAAACATCAATATTTTTGAGCAAAGGGCCATTTTAAGGTTAAAGGGCAAACCCCCCTATTGGCCTGTACTTCTTTACTGTTCTCAGTGTCTCTTGGCTGATCATATTTTGTCTCCTCTGAGCGCTCTGACGTCAACGCTCCACAGTGATGACCAAGACAGCAAAAGGAATGTATTCCAGGGTTTTCTCTCTCAAAACTGCAGGAGTAAAAGAAAAACCATGTCTAAGCTACATCATACATTTCTACTATAATAATATAACTTCAATCATCTATGATACCAATAACACTCTGGCTCTAAAATAGCAGCATAAAACATGTAATGCTTGTATGTAATAAAATATAAAGTAATAATAATGCATAAGCAAAATTCAGTTTTGCAAATAATGTGGCAGCATTAGGACAGAAAAATAAAGGAAAACTACAACTTACATTTTTTAGGAACTCCTCAGCGACGATGCGAGCCCTGGCATTGACGGAGAGCTTCATTTCACTGATCTCCTTGTCGATTTCCTCCATGAAGTGAATGACGAAGTCCACCAGTTTATGTTTGTACATCTGCTCTGTGTGGAAGTTGGTGATGAGAAAGCTGATGTCATAGCCCTGCAAAAAAGAAAAAGGGCGACAAAGAAAGGAGTGTTCACAATCCAGCCGTCCTGTGTATCTGCAGTGAAGATGGTAAACATTTAACAGTTATGACTGTCACTAATGTAATCAAGGTGCCTACTGTGTGAAAACAAATTATTTTCCAGGACATTTCCTGGATATTTGTGGAAAACATTTGCAGTTTTAAGATAAAATGGCAACCATTATTTGTAATTTAAAATAAAAAAAAACATTTGTTTCAACTGTCTCAACTAACTGGAACATTTAAGGTGCATTCGAGAGCTCTAAACATTCACCTTGTCCTTGACCACATTAACTAGACCAGGTTTAGATAGATATACTTTATTGATCCGGTGAGGGAAATTGTGAAAGGTTTACATGTTTTATAATGTTTAGCCGGTCATAAAACGGCTAAACAGGTCATAAAACACAGTCATTTTATATCATGTTACCTTTTACAGAACAACTTGCTGCTTATCAGGTAGTATAACTGAATGCATACAGTGTGCATGGACATTGTAAATGTGAACGACCAATTTTCAGCCCCTTACCTCCACTGGTTTCCTCCTCAGGATGAAGAAGTTCTCTGCTCTCATCATCATGAAACGCATGAACTTGTGGCACAGAATCTTCTCAATCTCATCTGCCTATAACAGTACATTATTTAACATCAGGAGTCGGGATTACAGATACAGTTCTGATTTTTACATCAATTACTGCAATCGCTCATAGGTAGGCAATGATCTGTTTTGCATCATGGTCTAAACAAATGACCAATGGTGCTGATACAACAGCCTAACTGACCTGCTTGACAGCGATGCTGACTCTGACAGAGTTGATGGAGCCCTCAATCAGAACTTTCTCCTTGTCATTGCGGCTGATGATCACAGGCTGGAGGAGCAACTCTTTACTGCTCCTAAAAGTTGGACAAATACACACACAAATCAGATGCACTCGTCTGTTTTAATAGCTCCAAAAACACAACTCCAAGTGGTGCTGACAAACTCACCGTACTTCCACCTCTGGCTTGTTGTGTCTCTCCACCACTTGCGAGGAGAAATTCTCCAGGCAGAGGGCGGCCTGCAGGGTAGCACGTACTGCATTGAGATAAGGACGCAAGGTTGCCGTCTGAGGGAGGAGAGCGAGAAAGAGTAGGTAAGAAATATTCCTGAAGAGGACTGTCTGAATCCACAGACTGACATGAGAGGTTTCTAAAACACCGTCTTCTCTGCTTTCACCTGATAACAGTGTAGGACTACTATGTAATGAATTTAGAAAATAAAGATGGATGCACTCAGACTGAAGAGTTTCTAAATTTGATGATTTAATTCAGATGACATTAGAATGAAATAGCCTTGCAGAAAGTTACGTTTTTAAATTGATATAGTACAAAGATGTTTTATCAAGGATCTCATACACACCATGCCAAAAAATATCTGCAAAAATCACTGACATTCTTCCAAACACAAATATCATAATACATAGAATTATTATTATAGAACTTTATTTCTTCAGAAATTTCACACAGACTGAACCTGTCTGTGTGAAATTTCTGAAGAAATAAAGTTCTAACAAAAGTATTGCCCTGGGTGAGATTTATAATATGGCACCAAACCAGCTACGAGAAAACATGTTCAAATGCGTGGATGTTTACTTAAGATATAAGTGAGCTCACAGTGACACCCAGAATTATGCAGTCTATCAGGATGTACTGCTCAGAGACATTTTCCTACAAGCTCCAGAGCAGAGGCAGGCCAACATGTAACAAGAAATCTTTATACAAAATGCTGAAGAAATAACAGCAAATTACATACAGATTACATTATACTTTATTATACAGTCTCCACTGTCGTTTTTTAATTTTTATTATTAATTATAAAATGCTGCACAATTCTTCAATAACCAAATATACAGATTCTCTATCAAAATACTTGTCATATGAAAAACAGGACAATATGTTGTTAATTATTCTTTTAAAACTCTTAATACATTTTATTATTCTTTATTGCTACAGCCCCTTAAAAATACAGATTCGGCTAAGCTAAACTGCAGACCAGATGTTTTTAGCTGACACTAATATCTGACCACACTGAAGCTCAGCAAACACAAATAGTGTATCAGCACCAGTAGAAACATACAGCCAACACCAAGCTCAAGAACGTAAAAGTCGATGCTGTTGATAAAGGCACTGGGTGTGTTTCTGTTTTTTGTGGATGTACTTTTATGAATGTAAGTTCCTTCTCTTTCACTTTTTCTATTTTCACTTTTAAACCTGTGGACAGGTGGTGTTAAGGCGATTCTTGCTCATAAATACATGTCACAATTCTAACGCTACCGTGATGTCCACATCAAATAAAACGAACTAAACTCCGCCGCAGCATCATCTGGACAGCTGCCACCAGCAAAAGACACAGCTGGATCAAACAGCCGGATCACCGGATGTTGGTGTGGCAGGAAACTCCGCTGTACTTTGTAAGTGTTGGCCCATCTACATAAATGTTCATTTAGCTGCAAGACAGTCTGGTGGACAGAGGCTGCAGCACATCTTCAGGTGAGCTGGATGCAGAGGCGGTCAGGTGTAGGTGTGTCCAACATCTGTCCAACATCTGTCCGACTCGCGTTCTACGTTACTTAGCAACAACACTTGGACACAATAGCTATAACGTTCCATTCGAACTGCCGTCTGCAGTTACCGTGGTGACGAAAAAGGATTCTACCGCGAATCACGGCCGGCTAACGTTAGCCTGCTAGCTAACTTCCTTCAGAGCTGGCCTAAAACAAGACGCGAGCGAGGCGGAGCGGCGCTTTTCTTGTGGCCACGGTGTTAGCCGAGGAGAAGACTTAATGTCGACGAGGTCTCATGCGTGTGACTGTTTAAATGTGTCGGTTTTGTCGGCACATATGTCTAATTTCTCTTACCATTTCTCTGGATGATGAGCGACGGCTAAAGGCGGAAGTAGCGATACTCGTCAGGTCTTTTCCGGGAACATACCGGAAGTCTTCCTCCGAGCTGCCCCTGCTGGAGGCCAGCTGCAGGGATTGAACACAGTCAGAAAGAGGGGAGAACTAACAAAATGAACATTTAGCAGTACATATTATGAATCTACAATTCATGTATCTATACTGTGTTACTATAATGAAAGAAAAAGCAGACTATTTCCTGTGTTTGTTCCCTCTCCACAGAACAGACTGATTGGAAACTAAACATGCTGTACCAGTTCACCTGCTTATCTTTAGTTTTCCTCAAATATTTGCTTAACAGGTTATTTTAATATTCATTTTGAGTTTCCGTACAAGTCTTGCCTGAGGAGAAATTCTTGAATTTTAAATGATGTTGAGTTTGGAGCCAAGAGTTTTCATTTAGAATTTCTGTGAACCAGAATGACTTAAAAACAAATGTAATCTCTGTTTGTGAAGGTCTGTAGCGACACCAATGGGAAGCCTGCAGAAGGTCCTCTGTAATTGTTTTGTAAATCAAATTACATGCTTAATATATGTGGGGGTTTTAAGAATGTCTGATATTTAATTAGACCGAGTATCTTAAATGTGGCTCGACACAAACAAATTGTAAAATTAAAAGGAATTTAGTATTCTCAACCAACACAGTGACACCCGTGACCACATCAAAGGCTTGTTAAAACAGCATTTAGCCCATAGTGGAGGGAGATTAAACTTACAGGAAACATAACTTAACAATAACTGTACAGTATTGTTAGGGGCCTGTCAGAAATTTCTCAAGTGGATGAGGTTGTGCTGGAAATATACATTTCTAAAATCCTGCTTACAGCCCCAGCAGCGTGCAATTCTACAGTTGGGCAAAGGCCAAGATATGAAAAAAAAGTATTTGATTTATCTTAGCAGGAAACACACAGGTGAAACGTTCTTCAAGGGTCCCATTAACAATCAATTCCTGCAGTTGTCAAAAATGTTTGCTGTGAAAAAGTTCTAACACAGAAAAGATAAATCAGTAGTAAGAACACCAGTGTAAAAAATAAAACTTAAAGAGAGCTGAGTGTCATTTGGCTGCTTGGCTTTCAGGGTCCAAGATACTGTGAATAACTATCATGATACACTTTTAATGTTACTAGTGAAACAGCTATTCCCACTATCAGGCTGTGTTCCTGAATGACGTGTGAAAATAAGGTGTTACAGGTGAAGCTGCACCAACAGTGTTGGAGAGCTGTCAGTCAATCTCTCATGCACACACCCTCACAGTTCTTACGAGACATCTCATCAGTCAAAACAAGTGACATTACCACATTTTTCAAACACTGCAGTTTATCCAAGCAAAGCATTGCACGCACTTCACATTTCAAGCTCCTGAAAATATACAAATAGAAATTTAGTCAAGTAAATCAAACAAACAGAAATTGAGACACATAATGCCAGACCATTGATATATTCAAGAGTTTTATTGTTTGACGTCCCAATTTTCTCTGACAACATCATTGGCATCGCAGTGATATTTTTTTCTAGAAGGAGAAAGAGTAATACCAGGGAAAAAAGTTGGATATTTTCTTTAAATGGAAAGAGAGAACATCCATTTGAGTTAAATCCATCGGCCATTTTACCATTATCATCTATACACCGTAATGCACAATCCGTTAAAAATATTAAGTACTTAGCCAACCTGAGCTACAAGCAGATAGAGAGAAGAGCAATAGCAAAGACATGACAGAAGACAAGTGTATGCTGTGTTGGTGACACACTGTAATTCTATAGTGTCGAAAGATGTCTGATGAAGGACATAACACATACAGCAGTAATAGTAGCGGTACAAGTAATGTTACATAAAAGGCAAATATTAATATATCGAGGAATTAATCCATGTTTTACACTGTGACTGCGTTATCAGCCTTTACTTAATGTCTACATAGGACCCTTTCTTCTGCAGTGTGAGGCAGTTATAAACCCATTAACACGCGACCTTGAAGGGGAAAAGGCAGTACAATCACCAAAGTGTTCAACAGATTCTCAGGGGATATTTGACGTGGTGAAACAAGTGAGGAGGTATTAATTTTAAGCTTACCAAAAAAGGCGCACGGTAGCAGATGTTGCCCAAAATCATTCATCCCTCTATACCATTTAAAGGCAAAAACATAAAAAGAAAAGTGCAAAAAAACCCCAACAAAACAAGTATGTGTTTCAAATTGGCTTGAGACATAACATCAGCCAATTAAAATATATATTTATATATAGTTCAACTTGATTATTTATTGACAGATAGGCAATAGAAAGCAAAGCGAAAAAAGGAAGAGAGAATAAGATACTTGGGGTGCTGACATTAGCCAACATCATCTCACATTACAGAGCATCAGCCAGTCCATCTAGAGTTCCCGATTGCACTCTTTGAACGTGGCTCCATCTCGCCCCCTCGGTGTGAGACTCAGGGGCCACGGTCAGGAATAATCGGTGGGCGGGGCAGGAGATCACTCACTATCGAGTCAGGGGCTGTGAGGTAAGGAGGGGTATCATTCTTCTCTCGTGTGATCTTTGGGCACTGGATTAGTCAGCGTATTTTATGAGAGTACGCTAGTGTATAAATTTGTGTGCTAAGTTATGGGGGAGGGAGTGGGAGGGTGTACATCCATGTGCAGCGGACTGCGTGAGGGGTCGTGTCGATGGAATGATCAGTGGCGTGAAGGAGGAAGACCAGTAGGGAAGTCCTTTCCCTCGGAGCAAGGTGCAGGTTGATGTAACCGGTGACGGGGTGTTTCAGAAAGCCAAGAGAGAAGATGGTCCAAGTTGTCCCTTAGCAGCTGCAGCTTTCCGCTGAAGGCTTCGCTCCGTCGTTCCTATCCAGTTTTATGGGCTCTGGGAATTCATTACCCAACTCTACATCTGTCTCCTGGAAAGCAAGGAAAGAGAGGAAATGATCAGCATGGTAGAAAATTTAAAGGATTAAGTATAAAGATTGGATTTTGTATATACAGACGCTGCACTAAGATATGCTAATAACACTGTCCACTGCCTTTCAATGTAAGTTCCTTCTCTTTCACTTTTTCTATTTTCACTTTTAAACCTGTGGACAGGTGGTGTTAAGGCGATTCTTGCTCATATAAATACATGTCACAATTCTAACGCTACCGTGATGTCCACGTCAAATAAAACGAACTAAACTCCGCCGCAGCATCATCATCACACATCATCACTGCCTTTCATTTCTCATTTCAAGCCATTGCTACTCACCTGTTTGAGGGCGTTACGTGCAATTGTCTGGAATGCCTGTTCTACATTTATGGCTTCTTTGGCGCTGGTCTCAAAGTAGGGGATGTTGTTCTTACTCTGACACCAAGCCTGGGCCCTTTTGGTGGTTACCTGTGTGAAAGAAGAGGGTTAAAATATACTTTTCATGTCAGGAAAGTTAAACTAAATGTTATGTCACAAAATTAATAAGCACCTCGCAGCAAGCACTGTGCCTCGTTCTGAGTTCTATGGAGGTGTGATCTTTGTTTGCATCTGAAGTGAACACTAATAATATGCTGTAAAGCCACACTCAGATTGTGAGTGACAAACACTTATCTTTATTAACCTACACATCTGTGAACCTTGAACTTTACTGACAGAGATGACTTAGTCCTGGTAAAGTGACTTCTATGTTTTCACCAATGAAAAGCTCGAGCTATGTTCAGCTTGAGCTTGTGCTGATTATGACTGTGATTTAAGTCTTTGGGGGCTCGGTGCTTCTGTGCAGCAACCGGTGCTTGTCAACAACACTCACAGCCCATTAATGTAGATAAGCATGCATGTCAGAAGAAAAAAAAAACACAGCTGAAACATGTCTGGTGTAGACAGTGTTGGTAGACTTTGGAAAGGGGCCTCTGTGTTTGAGGGAACTGACACTTGAACGGGTGCAGGACGGGTGAAGACCAACCTGTCTATTCTCCAGATCGATCTTGTTGCCTAGCACCACGAAGGGGAAGTTCTCAGGATCTCGAGGGCTGGCCTGGATCAGAAACTCATCCCTCCAGCTGTCGAGTGTCTTGAAAGTATTGGGTGCGGTCACGTCGAACACCAGCACACAGCAGTCCGCTCCACGGTAGAACGCGACACCCAAAGACTGGAACCTCTCCTGGCCAGCTGTGTCCCAGATCTACACGACCACGATGAGACGAAAAGTGGGAAAATAAAAAACATTAACAACGTTGGCGATAAAAAGCTGATTCTCTGGTAAGGATCTAGTAAAAGAAAGAAACAAATAACAGCGTGCTATATATGCTTCAACAATTTACAGTTTCATTCACTAAGATGCAACCTTTCCCACTTGATCTTTACCTGCATTGTCACAAGCCGGTCGTCCACCATCACCTCCTTGGTCAGGAAGTCTGCTCCTATTGTTGCTTTGTACTGGTTGCTAAACTTCTTGTTCACATACTGGTTCATTAGGGAGGTCTTTCCGACACTGAAAGCAGAACACAACAGACAGGAAGATAACAGATACTGTAGGTGGGAGAGCAGGAACAAGACTAAAAAAAAAAAAAAAAGTGGTGCGGGTTGACTGATAGCTAGTATGAAATATGCAGTGATAAGATTCATTTAGAGCCGAGAGATATATGGATGTAATCAACAACCTATTTACTCATGCATCTTGTATGGATTGGACAGTCATCTCATGTCAAAACAGCTGAGCGTAAATGCAACCGAGAAGCATTACAGCATTACATTACACAAACCTCCTCCCAACTGCAACTACTTTGGCAAGTCATTATCACAGGGCCCCACGTGATAATGGCTGAACTGAAGTGAGGGAGACAGGTGTATGTGGGTGCTTGATGGTAGTCCACCCATCACGTTCATCCATGAGTTTGCATGATACTGTTAGCTACCTTGCTAAACTGCTTTTTAACTAAAGTGCTATTTAGTTACTCTTCTTGTGATGTTTTTTTTCCCCACAGTTTTCAAACAGCTTCAGGTGCATTACCACCACAAACTGAGCCGATGAACGCCGACCCTGATCTGCACCGAGCAAACCAATACAGATGCAAACAGATCAGATCTGGCTAATGAAAACACATATGTGGGTATGGGCGACTGCAATACCTGAATATGACACACTTGGAAAGCAAAGTGTAGGTGAGGCCCAGATTTGAAAAAAAAAAAAAAAAACCCAGATACAGTCAGATATGTTGGTTATTGTGGTTTTATAATATACTGTGGCTTGGCAACCTTTCCCTTGTCTGAAAGGCTGCAATATACTAAAAGTAATGCAATTTTCTGACTTTGTTGTTGTAGTTTTACAGCAGCAGATGTTTACGCGTGCATTTTCACATTGTTGTTGACTGTTTTAGCCAGAAGGAAATCTAATTAGCCATAGTTAATAATGCGGTATCTTATATAGGTAACCACCAACAGTCACTGATAAAATATTGTAACATTATCATTCGAGAAAATCACAAAAAAATCGCAGATTTTTCCAGTATCAGCCTGTCCTTGTATTTATTATTGTAATGTTTATTAAACCATTAAAGAAATGCTGTGAAACAAAGTGCCCTTAAAACAGTCTTTGCATTACAATACAATGACTTTTCAAAGACAGTCCTGTGTATGAACATGAATGTCAGTGAATTAGGTCTTATGGGGTCTGTAGATAAAAAGCTTGGTTGAAAAGCAGCAGGGCTGAGCAGAACAGAGTTCTGCCTGGAGACAGCTTATGCCAGAAAAACAACTCCTACCAACAAGGAAATAACACCAATACACTTATAATCATCAGTGATTTGACCCAAAACAAAAATAGATAAAAATATTTAGATTTTTTCCCTCCAAACTATTTTTAGAACAGACCTGGTTGGTGATTTTCTGCCCTGCACTGCTGCTTTTAACATGTAGCAGAGAAATATGCTGTGTTGTGACTCACCCAGAATCTCCCAGGATAATGACTTTCAGGAGCACTTTCTTCCTGGATGTCATTTTTCTGCAGAGAAACAGAACAGCACAGTTTAGAACAGGTTTAGCAAACAGAACAACGCCTTCCTAAAAAGTTGAAACCTAAACACATTTCTTCATTGTTCAGGGACAATACAATGAATACAGAAAGGTAAATCAGTGGCCCTATGGAAAACACTGGTCTACAAATTTGTGTGTGAAGTTTTGTGCCTCTGGACCAATCGGGTTTGAATGCCACTCATTCCAGTCATGTGCTTTCTAAGCTGTGGGGCGAATCACGAGGAACACATCATTCTTTCTTGCTCAGGCACCACAGGAAGTTACCTCCTGGAGGACCAACTCCTTCCCTGAGGAGAAAACCTACTACAGCACGCGCTGATCCCAGTATACCATCAAACCACAAATCCAACTGATGATACAGGACGATGATGTAAAATGTACAGCATTTACAATGGCATATATAACAGGACTTAGTGGACACTGTGCATATACATTTATTGAAATCCTCAATAAATATCACACTATTTATTAAAGTCTGAAAATATGAAGCCAGCATATGTCAGAAATATATCTCGTATTCTGCGTTACTTTCAACAACTCGCCATTAGGCCAGCTGTGTAATTTCTGGCTGCTCGAATGCAGTGGTGAGCAGTGAAATGCATCATTTCCTCCAAGTTTCGTCAAAATGAAGTAAGCAAGATCTGAGATATTGCTCAACATGAGAACGCGTGAGCAAATTCTGTGCTATCCCCCACTCCGCTGATTGGTGTTGATTCATTTAGAAAGTTTCAGCTGGAAGATGCTTCATTAAACTGTGTTTCCACCAAAGTCCTTCGGTCCCTATGCATCTACAGCCTCCCCCTTTAACTTTCAAGAATTCTTTATGACAGACAAAAATACGACAACTTCCCTTTTCATGGAGGAAACTCTTATTACAAAATTAACTGTGGGACAATAAAATGAACCAAAAAGATGGCTTTGTTCCAGTTTTAGGGAGTTATCTGTAAACCTTATCTGTGTGCAAACAGGCTGAACAGACTAAAATAAACCTCGATTTCGTAATAGACTGCTTTATCTTATTTTCACACCTTTGTCTAATCTGTGCCAAGTAAACAGTCCAGCACAATACTACTGACAAGAGGATAAACATAGAAAGTCTCCTGTAGGTGCAAGTACCCTCAGCGAGAACGGCAGCTTGTCTGATGGGAGTGTGCAGTCTGTGATGCAGATTTTCATCATAACGCTGAAGATGATTTGGATAAATTAGTAAGTACAGTACGCAGTGTGCAGAAAGATGTATTTGTAAGTGCGATATTGTCTGCAATTTCTAAATAAAAATGTCCATTCCTTATTTCAGAAAACAGGTTATTGTGCTTCTTTGCCAGAAAAGGATGAGAACGATAATTCGATTAACAGAAAATTTGACCACGTCCCGTCAGCTCTTCACTTTAGTAATCATACCTCATGCTCAAAGCACAAAAGATGTTTCAGAAATGCCAGTCCACCAGCCCAAACAAGTTTTTTTGTTCATAACCCAATTATAGAACATAAGTAGTACTTACAATTCTTTTGAAATTTTCCAGACACAGGGATGAAAAAGCACAACTGTGCCTCAACTGATACCCTGTATAAGAAGCCCTTAAACTAAATCCAAATCCTGAAACTACACCAATGTAACACACAAACACTTCAGTTCCCATCATGAGCTGGAAAGTGCACTCCAGTGACTGCCATACTGTGAAGATTAGCTGACTGAGGCCTGAACAGCAGCACATCACTTCAGTCTGGGCTTGCTCAAACCGCGGCCACCTGATTACAAAAGAAAGTCAACTCAGGACTCAACATTTGACAAACAGCAGAGGCGTAGACAGTGATTGCTAAATGCAGACTATCACCTCTGACGGCAGGTGTATATAAAATAATTTATTGTGTCTGGACGGATACATTTGCCATTCGTGTGTTATAAAATTAGCTCTGCTGGTTTAAAGTAGAGGATTTGTCATTTACAATTGCTCAGATAATTGTTGTCATTTTACAATACATTAGTTAAAAAAGGAAGATGGTTTTTGTTAGCACTGGTACTAAAATGTGTGTTTTTCTCTCTTTAAGGTAGTATTTCACATCATGTCTACTATCATGCAGGAACACATACAACTGTGTCTTTCTTAGTTTGCCACAATCAAACCAGCTATCAATCAGTTTGTGTATTTAAGAATAAAAAAGGATTACTCTCCAAGACTGTGTATTAACTAAAACTTAGATATCATGACAACACCAGAAATCAAACATCTCAAAAGTGGATTGAGAAAGGTGTTCAAAACTTAAATGACAACACATTTACCCCTCTGCTTGTAAATCAGCAGCAACAGCAGCTTGAAATCACAGATCACCTCTGCTATGGATTATGCATGCACGCCCACAGACACAAACTGTGGTCTAAATACAGAATTGGACGACAGAGTTCAGACGTTTCTCAATACTCATAACTCTCATAACTAAGTTAGACGATCTTTGTGTCTCCTGGTAAGTGGCAAAACATGCCCATGTGATAAAGAGATGTTAAAGCAGCTCAAGGTTAACAAAAGCAGTAAAGTCAGTGTGATAACACCAAGCATATTCACAGAAAACAAACATATAATGCTGAAACACTGTGTGATTAAAGTACTATCCTACAGCAATAGAGAGCAGAATACAATGTCATAGGATGCAGCAAAGGATTCCTATAAAATAATGCTTCCAAGGGATTTTTTTAAACCACCTTCACACACTAACACCTTTTTTTCCTCCCTCTGGTGCTGTAATTCAATACTGCATAAAAAGGAAACACAAATGTTGTGAGAAATAATATTGTTTTCCACGTGAGTGTACAGACAAATCGTGACTCTCAACACTGAAGTGCTCCGGCTCAGCGAAACAAACTGGAAGGTACACTGTGTAGCGTAAAATGAAACCCAGCTGTGTATGCTTCAATGTCAGCTGTGAAGAAAAAGTTTAAGGCATTTTAACCATGATGAGCCCCCCTGGTGAACACAAGCGGTGCTGAACAACTACACCGAAAGAATCAACCACCAATTCACACCAGCTCGTGGGATGAGAGTAAATCTCAGAGCTGATCTGAACTGTCGGGTTTTCAGAGTCAGACTCCAGTGTCAAGAAACCCGAGATGAGCCATTTACTCTGAGGCTGCAAACCACTGCAATCAATCATTAAAAACAAAATCAGAAAGCAGCAACTTCACACTCTGAGGTTTATATAAGAAGTAAGGCTTTGAAGAGAAAGAAAAACACAGTTAGGGGACAGACGGCATCTGAACTGGAACAGATTTAAGGTCACACTTCACCCCTCGGTAGCTCCTTTGGCAGCACTACTGGGCGTCAGCAGATCATTAACTCACACATATATGATCGGACCGATGAACGACGTGTACCTGCGTGACCGGTGAGTCACAACCGAAACAAAAACTGTTATGACAGGGAGAAAGAAAAAACAACAGACGAGTGTCAAGTCTGCCTGGCAACACTGCAGCAGAGACATGGGACATGTCTCTGAAACACTTGGCACCGTGCAGACATGTCACCTACAAACTATGAATAACCAACCATCAGTAGATCTTTAAGGGTGAAGAGCTGAGTTAGCCCCGCGCCTCTCTTTCCTGTTTGCACGACATAAAAATTTTAAAGTGAGGAAAAAAAAACACATCTCCCTCTTTGGATAAGTGAAAATGTTTCACGGTTCTCGACCCTTCCCTACCCGGCTCTCCTTCCTTATTGGAGCCGACCCAGGGGAGCCACAGGCCGGCCTTGTTTTTGCCAAGCAACCTCCATTATTACTGTTATTATAATTATTATGATTAGCTGCTCCTGCGTTAATAGGTCACCCTTGCTGAGTGAGCACTTTTTTACACACAAACAGGTTGCTATAGTCTCGGTGACTTACTCTGAGCTTGTTACACAGCGGAGACTTGTTGACGAGCTGTTATTGTTCAGGACAGTCGGAGGCTAACGAGCCGTCGCGTTAGCTTAACCAGCTCGCTCGCGTTAATTTTTTTTGGCAAATCCCGGGTTCCGTTTCTTTATAAAAAGGCGTCGTCCTCTGCGTGGACACTTACAAAAAGCGTGTCGCGGATTGACAAGGCGGATGACCCGCAAGCGGTGTGTAAATTTGGCACTTTGCGCAGAGGGTTGCCTTCCAGCGAGCTAACTATCCGCTGCCCCCAGCTTCTCTGTTCCCCTTTCACTTCCTCCTCCAAAACAACGCCTGCGTGCTACGTCAGACGCAGACAACCACCAGGCCCCGCCCACCACCCACCCCTTTAATGTCACAGTGATGGAAGAAGACGAAGAGCTCAGCACTTCTACTTCAGTAAAATACAGCAATCCCACAGAGTAAAAGTACCCTGCTACAAGTAAATGCTCTGCATTCAAAATTTTACAAGTAGAAAAGAATAAGCATTAAATTGTACTTAATATTTGTCTCTGACAGAGGTTGTGTGGATATGTGCTAAAGTAAAAGTAGCTTAATCACAGTGTAGACAGTGTAGACTCTGTTACAAGTAAAACGCCTGCAATTTCACTCAAGTAAAAGTACAGAAGTATAGGATTCAAATGTACTTAATATTCATCACTGACAGGAGGAAGAAGACCTCAGAATTTTACTTAAGTAAAACTAGTACTACCACCATCACCCTGCTACAAGTAAAAGTTCTGAATTCAAAATTTTACTTTACAAAGGTATTAGCATCAAAACAGACTTAAAGTAACCAAAGTAAAAGTACACACACAGAATGACTCATTTCAAAATAATGTATATTATATTACTGGATGATAATTATTGATGCTCAGTGTTATAATAACTGAACACCACCAATGATGCTTTTTTGTCTTTATAAAATCAAGATAAATTAAAGATGATCAGTGTGGTGAACTGTAGTGAGTCATGATGAAAATGGAGAGCTCTGGTGATCTGCCACTAGAGGACAGAGTCAACTCATTTTGAATGGGTGAACCAGGAGAAGAGGTGTTCTCAGACATTTAGCCCAGATTTATATTTTGGACCACTGCAGAGCGATGGAGCACTCTGTGGTGTTGACAGAAAGTGTAAAAGTAAAAGATGTGAAGTGAGTCATCTGCTTCTGATACTTGAGACTGTATCTGTCCCCTGAAGACAAAGACACAGTGTTGCCAAAACACACAGGATGGGAATGCAGGTCATCCTGCAGACTGTAGGTCCATGAGAGAAGGTGTATTCCTGCTGATATGTGTGTATATTTTGTATGTGTGGTGGGAGAAGAGGGAGGGTAGGAGTAGATTTTTCTCTTAATGGGATATTTTAATAATTAAATTAGATGTATTCACAACACCTGAAATGAATTTCTATTTGGGTTAAAACTGCTGCACACTGGTCAGGTAAGACGATTACATCACTGTTTTGAATGTACAGTAATCCATTTTCTCAGCTGCACAAATACAAAGTAAATTCGAGGTACAATAAGAAAATACATGCCCTCAATAATTTCTTTAGATGCAGTTAAATTAAACAACAGTCCCACTCAGTTTTTTTTGCATTGTCCTTACTGTGGATTTATTTATTGGGGAATGTGTACTGTACTGTCTTGTACATGATATTGATGATATTATGTCTTGTGTACTGACTTTATAAGAGATACTGTTTTATTCTATTTATAGTGCTCCTTTTTAACATCTGGCTAGATACAACAGATGTAAAATAGTCATGTAGGTTAACTGTCATGCTAATAAGTTTATTTCATTATTATAATTAAATATGTAATGTTGGATAAATCAGACCTTTAGCATCTGTTCAAATAACTATGTACAAAGAGAAGAGCATGTGACTTTACCAAAACTAGGATCTCAAATCCTGATTCTATTCTGTGTCTTCTTTAAAATCCTCATTTACACCCACAAACTCCTTCATCTTTTAAAGAGCAAAGAACTGCCATTGGCCCATCAGAGCATCAGTTTCACATTTTGAGCATATGAGCTGAACAGATTCTTGATTTCCTCCTGCTCTTCCATGTTCATGCATAAGTGTGGTGTGTTTGTGCTCCTCGTTAGTGGGACTGTGCCTCTTCGGGATCCTGATGACTAGTGTTTACTGAGGAATTCCTGCTCTTCTCGCTCCTATTGAATGTCGAGTCTTTATGGCCTCTTTGGAACTCAGTTTGTAAACACAAACACGGCGACACAAAAGGGCGCGAGTGACAAAGTGGTACACCGGAGGGAAGGAGCCACATACTTTAAGCATCTGCTGCATTTTCATCTCTTCAAACATTGCTCGACGGTTAAGGACAAGAGGAGGTTAAAGCCTGTTCAGAATGGGTGCTGAGTGGAATAAAATAAAGGTTATTCTAGCATGGACATACAACATGTGAAACAGAAGGAGGTGAGGAGCTCATTCACAGCATTAAAAAAGGTCCATTAATCTGTGAAAAACTGGTTTATACGTGCATAATGTCACACTGCACATGCGCTCAAGACAGAGCAGGATGTCTATTCACGTTGATGGTGCATGATGTGTGCATGTGTGTGTGTGTGTGTGTGTAAACATGCACCTCTGTGTGTGGCTGTGTGGGAGTCTAAGAGAGAGAGAATGAGATGAGTTAAGGAGATGGACAGATTGTGTGTGTGTGTGTGTGTGTGTGCGCATCAGGGGGTGGGTGCATTAGTCCGTGTCAGACAGCAAAGAGTGCCGCAGTTATCTAGGAATCTGAGCCAAAGCAACCTCACTAACTGAGAGAGAGCAGGAGTAAGAGGAAGACCGGGAGTGAGATGAAGTGAAGAAGGAGGACAATAAAAAGAAGAGGATGAAAGAAGCATAAAGAAGAAGAAAGCAAGAGAGACGAGGACAACAGAAGAAAGATTTAAACAAAAAGGACAGGTCAGCAAACACCATCTACCTGAAGAGGCAGTTACTGAGACTTAAAGGAAAGGGAAGTGAAAGTTTCATCAACAACAAAAAGACAAACAACTTGTATCTCAGAGGAAGGAGGCTTTCCTCCTGGAGGAAAAGGTAGACAACTGCTCAACAAGTTTAAGAAATCAAGACGGGACGTGCTTGCATTTCTGCTTTTTCCCATGATTCCATTCGGTTCTCTTGGTTTGCTCCCTCTGCTGTTATTATATGTGGGAGCGCTGCTGTCCTCAGATGCATCTCCGGCCTGTACGCGCCCTCCCTGCAGGGACAGTCTGGTGGCTGCACCCGTCCAGCCTGGGACGGGAGCAGGAGCGCATACCGGGGCATGTGAGGGTCAGACTGGGACAACAGCCTGCAGGATGGGGGTTTCTCTTCCAGCCATAGCTGATGTTCCTCGGAGGGTGGAGCACAGGCATGATTTCCCGCAGGTTTCGTCTGAGGTAAGTGACATCACATGCGGTGTCACAGGAGGTTGTGTGCTGTGCTGTGGTGCCATCCTGAATGTTTATTCTAAGAAAATCCAGACAATGCAACTGTGGATCAAATGTTTCTCTGACCCCATCATCTATTCATGTGCTTGTACCAGACAGACTAAGCAGTGTACTACATCAGGTCCTTTCTCATGGGACAGTCAGCGCACTAAACTTGGCACCACCTAAGAGCCATGGGGGCAACAACAGTCAGCAATCAAAGAAGGGATAAAATTAGGTCCACTTTAAAAATGTCCTCATCATATGGTTGTGCTGAGCTCATGCAGCGACAGGTGTGTGAGGGACGTGATTACAAAGGCTGATGTAAGTGTAAGAGACAGGTTGAGCATGACATAAAACATGCCACTGAGATGTGAGTTTTGTGTGTAGATTAACTCTTGAGATACAATAGATAGATAGATAGAACTCTTACAGATATGCAGCTATATGCATGACGAATAAAGGGGATTTGGCAGTGTTTACTCATGATTGATGGCTGATTTAGTGTGACATGATGTTTTATCTGTCTTTGCAGACTGGAGGTGTTAAAGAGCGTCTTGTTCAACTGCAGCGCTGCATGCGCTCTCTCCAGGAAACAGGGGGCCAGTGGAATCACGGGGGCCATGAGAACAACTCTCTAGGGGCCATCCTGGCACTGATGGCAGCTGTACTGACAGAGTGTGACCTCCACTGTCACAGCCAGGCCCTTGGGGCGATGGCCAAGCGACTGGGTGAGAGTAGTACACATTTATAACGCCCCCACCTCTGTGCGCACACACACACACACACAAATGCCAGCACAGTCAGTCCCCCACACATAGTAAACAGAACCTCAATGAGGCCTGCTAAGTGTCGGTCATAGGTGAGTGCATAGGAATTTAACTGCATTGAGAAGAATGAGAAAGACTCGGTGTACATGCACACACAGACACACATACTGTACGGCTCACTATGTGAAGGAGCTTTAAGGGGCCGTCACACAAACTAATACATAAACAGTGCAGTATGTAAAGACAAAGCTTCTATTTTCAATCCCTGACAACGATGTGATGTGTCTCACTGATAACCTAATCTTTCTCTGGGTTGACAGAGAGTGCGGCCGTGGGAAGAGAGGGGGAGAAAGACCTGCTGCTCCTCCTGAAGAGCATCACACAATATCCACCCACTGGTACTGGCATTAGGGGTGATGGCTTGATACAATTGTTGTTGATTAATGAGCTGAATAAAAATGTACTGTGTGTGGTTCTCAGTCACCCCCTTGGAGAGGTTACATCCTCGGGACTGTGCAGAGATTTACAAGCTCGGGATCAAAGAGGATGGAATCTACACCATCCAGCCTGACCTGCATGGACCGGCATTGGAGGTATTTCAGATTCACCACACTCATAAAACACACAGATGGACCTCCGCCCACTTCTCTTCTTTTAGAGATGTCTGGGCTATCTGTGGATCCCTAAAATCTATGCGTTATAATATCAAAGTCTTTGTTTTGGGTCAGGCTAAATGTGACATGGAGACGGCAGGTGGTGGGTGGACGGTGATCCAGAATCGGCAGGACGGCTCGCTGGACTTTAACAGGACATGGCAGGAATACCGGGAGGGCTTTGGCAGTCCTCAGGGAGAGCACTGGCTGGGGAACGCTGCGCTGTACGCCCTCACCTCCGCCGGCCAACACCAGCTGCGCATCGAGCTGGAGGACTGGCACCATCAGAAGCGCCAGGCTACCTACAACAACTTCAAAGTGGCCTCAGAGGCACAGAGGTGAAACACACTGTAGGGGCACAAACATGCTTTCTGCAGTAGCTCGGTGGATGCAATTAACTAACCTTAAAGCTGCTAAAAAGTTAAGGGGGTTAAGCATTTCTCTACAGCAATCATGACGACAAATAGACAACAAGCATATTCAGAAAGAAATGTCGGTTATTAACGGCAGTGTCAACAAACGGTTATTGTTTGTTGACACTCGTCGAATTTGCGTCATGAGTACCGTGTTTGTAGTGTGATCAGGTTTGACTGACAAACAGGATGGAAGGATGCATGGAAGATGTGACATCACATTTTCACACTTCAAACTGAAATCTCACCTGCAAAACAACCATTACTTTTGACCTGACCCCTTGTTGGTCTGGTAATGGTATTACACCAGTAGGGTCAGTGTGGTCAGTGGTCTGTGTGTTTTGCGTGTATCCACTTGGATCCCCAGTACACACATAAAGACTTTTTGATGTAACACACACAAACTTGATGCAGAAAAAGTGTCAAGTGTTTCTCTTTCCCCCAGGTACCGCCTAACATCGCGGGAGTACTCTGGTGATGCAGGCAACGCACTGAGCTACAGCAAACGTTACAATCATGACGGCAGATCCTTCAGCACTGCCGACCAGGACCACGACCGCTATGCAGCCGGGAACTGTGGCCAGTACTACGGTGCAGGGTGGTGGTTTGACGCCTGCCTGGCAGCCAACCTGAATGGACGGTATTACCGTGGGCGCTACAGTGGGGTGACCAACGGTATCTACTGGGGGACGTGGTACATTCTTACAGATGGACGAACTGGAGAACGCTACTCCTTCAAGAGGGTGGAGATGAAGACAAGGCCGAGGAACTTTGTAGGAACACCCTTAAGATAATGAGGACAGCTCTGAATATAGTTCTGAACATAAACATGTGCTGCTGTAGACCACAATGATAATCATTACAAACGCAGTTTTGCATTGGCTTTCTATTAGTTGGATTTTAGTCACTGTGTGGGCATCTCTCTACTTAGAGCAGCTTTCATGTCACTCTTCATTTACATGCAGATGGCAGCTATTATATTAAAAAGAAATAAACAAAAATCATGTCATGTATAAATATTTACTTGCACATCATATTATAATATTATTTTTTTCTTTAAGGGTTCTCTCTCCTGCAAAACCACATTCATACAGCTACTCCATAAAAGTAAAACAAAGAAATAAAAATTTTAAACTGCTTGTAGAAGTTGTTGTAATAAATGTTTTTCTTTATTGTACATTAAAAATTGCATTCTGTGGTACTTTAATTAATCATTAGGATACCTGGTGAGGCATGTGTCTACATTCAGTCACTGTTCACATGTAGAGGATGATTTTATCGTAATGCCACACACTCACATTAAACAAGATACTCCAAACTGCTCATCAAAGTCATCATACTTGAATGCATGGAGTCACCCTACCTGCCTAAGCTCTGTGACCCACTAAAATACAAGCTGTCTGTAACTTCTCACAGGTATTTTAGGGCAGACGAGAGAAAATGTCTAACTCACTGAAGCTAAGAGGTCATCATGACCCTGCAGGAGGCTCTAACAGTTGGGTGATACTGAAGTGCAAACCTCGTCATCATATCGTTCTTGTGGCAGAGAGCTGATGGGTTTTTTTAAAAGCCAAAGATCCAAACCCAAAGTTCATGGTTTGACACTAAACAGACAGAATCCCGTTTTGGAGAGGCCATTTTTCTCACCTTACCTTGCTCATACTTTCCCAGGTCTAAACCTGGCACACTGATGCTGACCATTAGGAGCTTTACCCTGTTGTCATATCACGAAACCGCCCTCCGCTCACTACTATCAAGTCACACACACACACATACACACACGTACAATCAGCTTCACCTGCTTTATGGAGTTGGCGTCAGGCGGGCGGCTCCCTCTCTGGCCGTGCTTCACAGAGACTTTTCTGGGAGTTTAAAGTCGGTGTGTGTGCACTGAGCTTGGCCGTGCATGTGTGAAGCTCGTCAGCGTGGAGGTGGAGTGGGGATGGTGTGTGAGTGTGAGTCTCACTGTGTGTGTAAATGGCTGCACCTATTTTAGCGGTGTTCACGATGAGCTGTCAGTCCCTCCAACAAGCAGAGTTTCTAATATTAACCAGTGAAGGCAGGGGGCCCAGGGCCTGAGGGGGCTCAGCGGGCTCTGATCCAGGCACACAGACACACTGCGGGTGGACTCGAGACTGGGCACAGTATTTCACATACACTACTTATACACACACTGGGACATATACACACACATTCCCTCAGCAGATAAGGAGCCACACAATGTGCTTGACTTGATTAAAATAAGTGCACATTAGAAATAAAATGACTTCTGGGCACACAGGTGGCTCAGTGGTGGTTCAGTGGTAGAGTGTGTGCGCCCATGTATGAGGCCTTGGGCTGCAGCAGCGGACCTGGCCGGCTGACCGATTCTGGTTTGATTCCTGGCTGGGGTCCCTTTGCTGCATGTCTTCCCCCCTCTCCTGTCTCTCTTCAGCTGTCCTATCTGTAATAATAATAAAGGGTGAACCCCCCCCCCCCCAAAAAAAGGAAATAAAATTACTTCCATTGAAGACGGTTTGATCATACCGCCTTAATTATCATTATGCAGCCACAAGCTCTTTTTCCTCCTTTGTGTGTCTTACACCTATGCATGCTGCACACACACAGACACACACACACACACAGCGAGGGAGAGAGAGGGCAGAGCAGTAGTAACCATAAGTAATCAAGATCAATCACCCATGTAAGCCATTATACATATCGGCTTTCTCATTTGATTTTGTCTCTGTGTGTCTGCGAGTGCGCTGTGTTACTGGAGAAAACAATACAAGGCTGAAAGGTGAGAGGCCCTGTTTTCTGCCCCCTGCTGGCTCCTGATCATACTGGAGAGTCAGAGAAAAGCTTTATTTTAACTGAAGACAACTGGTTACATCTACAGTGGGTCGATTGTTGCTACTGTTGTGCTATTTCAAAGTTTCTGTCTTTTAGAAATAATCTTAAAAGCTGCTAGATGAACACTAAAAGAAGTGCAGTTCAAGACAGTTCAATACTGATAAATCAGCTGTATCTGCTCTTTGTCATCTTCTAGTTATCTTCATCTTTCTTTAGTTTCTTGCAGTCTATCCCTCTTTCACAAAGATTCATTTCTCAGAAAGAAAATATTGATGTTTTCATATTCTTGAGCTGCAGTCACTTTAAATATCACTGAGTCTTCTTGTCCTCTCATCATCTCTCCTCTCTGCATCCATCAGTCTTGTTGACAAGGGAGGAACAGAGACCCAGGGTTGTGTCACCACAGTATCCTGGCACAGTGTCTGGAGTGGGGTGATAGGGGTAGTGTTGCAGGGTTTGAGGGATACCGGCAGGCTCTGCTGCCCCACGGCCGGAAGCCCAGCCTGGGCAGCGGTTAGCCAGCACATCCCTCTAAGAAACACTGCGCTCCTCTGAGGGAAGTTCCCCTGTGACCTGTGTCAGTCATTACTGTGAGCCGAAAGAAGAGATCAGATTGTAAACAGAAGTTTAAGTTATCTTTAGACATCTGATGACCCTCTTAGAGTATGCTGAAATCACACTTCAAGAGAAAGATATTTACAAGATGTCTTAACTGGGCCCATCATTTGATAGACAGCTTGATTTCATGTCAGATTTAAGAGATATTAATAATATTAACAAAAACCAGATCCACAAACGGCCTCTGCAATAAATTTTGTTTCATTTTCTTAGTCAAATTATGTAATTAACAAGGCATAATCAATCCATCAATCTAACTTTAGGGATAATCAACTAGTAATCAGTCTGACTCTGGATAAATAGTGTCAATATCATGCTCATAATTTCACTACACATTTCACAATTTCACTTGTTCCAGTTCTTCCTCAGATTCATTTCAGTTAATGGAGAAGACCTGCATAGAGAGAAAACTGAACAGAAAAGATCATCAGGTATTTCACACAGAGTTCAAATATGTCCAGCTTTCTTAAAATGAACTCTTGAAACCCATCAAAGCGCATAACAGGGCCACTTTCGTCTTCACTGCTTTTAGAGTGAGACTGTGTGTAAGCTGGCCCGTCTCTGTGTAACACCAGGTGGCAATGTTACTCAGCAGAGAGGAAATCTGGAAAATGATTTTCCCCCTGTCTCGCTGCCACTTTCACATGAGAAACTGCAGCTCCATCTCAAACACAAAGAGGCAGAGGCATAGAAATAACAGAACAATAGATATTGTGCTATATAGGAAAACAAACAGTCAAAAACAATAACACAATGTGTTTATGTGAAAGCTGCTGGGTGAGAAGGTAAATGATGTCATATGTATATGTATTAAAGCTATATAATTCAGTATCGCGTGTTTTCTTGCAGCAGTTTTGATGTCTCACTCTGATAAGTGCAGCAGACATGTCGCAGAACCGCTGCAAAAACAAGAGAGGTTTGACTTATAACGTGTTAAAATACAGGGGTTTTTTTCTGGTTTCAGGTTGAACACAAACCAAAAACATCCACTTTGCAGTGCATCTTTTCAACACTAGGGGCACAATACTTGAGGTTGAAGGTCAAAGCACAAAACCAGACTACAATGACAAGAGTCTGGGAAATGTAAAGACTCTCTTTATAACTTTATATTACAGTTTTAATGTGGAATATGTGGATTATTTCCCACACAGGCTCCATGTCAGCGTGCCTGCAGTGGAAAAGGAGCCTGTGAATGAAAGAGGCGGAAGGAGGTGATTAACTTTGGGGCCTGCAGTGGAAGGAACTTTTCATTTTATTAATCTGCTCTCATGGTGATAAGGGTGTGCACGTGGGGCTGGGGATGGGTGAGGAAGGGAGGAAGGCTCAGGGGGAGGAAGCAGGAGCGGGTGAGGTTTCAAAGGTGTGCGAGCATAACGGGCCGTTGGAGGCTCCCCCACCCTGACCACAGGGCCACTGAGAGACAGCATGTGCCTGCTTTTAATACTGGTCCTGCAGAAAACCAGAGCAAGGCAGCGTTCCGTTTGAAACCGGAATTCACCAGAACAAGTGTATCCTGATGTGGTGAGGAGCTGGGGTGAGGAGGGGAGAGGAGGGAGGGGAGGACACAGAGGGCGCCATGTGGCAGGCCTCATTCCATCTCTTGTCATTTCTAGATCTGAGCAAGAAGGCGGAGGTGGAGAGGGGTTTTTTTCTGGGAGGGGAAGAGACATTGGAGGCTGTGTTGTGTGAGACATTTTGAAATACTGAGATGCATTTTAATATAAACTAAATTATTTATGTAATTAAGAGTAAGCATGTGCAGCGTCTGCTTGTTGTTTGCTTGATGCTGGTATCCTAATTCACCTCACATAGTTGCAAACAGTGGCTGTCACACACTTTAAAATATTCTTGTCTTAACTCTTCAGACCTTGACAACATTATTCAAAATGTTTAACCATCTTGTGAACCATTTGTCTGGGGCGGTGAGAACCCAAATAACTGCTGAGGTTTTCAGCACTTCCTGGTGCATGGTTTCACCTTCATTAGCCTTTCTTTGCAAATTTCAAATATATAAATATGTTCATTTTCTAGATTTTGTAAAGTCAATGCAGATTAAAGTTATACATTTTAAGATTTTTATTTAAATAAATGTCTGTTAAGTCACTATCTATTGCCAAGGGGTTAACACAATGCTGATTGAGCATAAGGCGCACTGATTAAGCCTTTAAAGCATTTTCAGTATCAAGAACTTTCCCAGAATCACAAGCAATGGACAGTTTTCCATCACTGGGGGGTGGTTGGTCTGCCAGAGAGGGTAGGTGGCGCTAACACAACAGACTCACAACTGTTCAACTCACTTGTGTGTGAAGCGGCATATTGTCATTTCCCATCTTTGCTAGCACTGCGAGTAACCGATCAAAGAAACAAACAATAAAAAACGTTGACTGCAGACTGTCTGTGAGGCAGATGAGGACAGTTTATCTTCCTGACATCATACATATGTATGTCAGGGTGTATTTGTGTGTAAGTCAATAAACTTTAAAGGTGAATTTGTGCTTATTCAAAAATATTTTGGTGATACTGATTAAAACCTTCAAGCCCGAGACAATGTGTGGTGATAATGCTTCACATCAGTTTCCCTCTTTAATTCCCTTTTGTATCAGAGTCTCTGGTGTTGACTGTTTCCGTTATAATCCACTAAACTGCCGCTGTGATGTAGGGGGAGAGGGAGGGAAAATACTGTAGAGAGAAGAAAGGTGAAGAGATGGAGGATGCTGATCAGGCAGACTCTATTTCTGAAATCAAAGGATTATCTAATCTGATAATGCCGACTGACATAAACAGACATGAAAGGAAACCAACAGGAGGTCAGAGGCAGCTCGTCATAATCCACACAAAATACCAGGAGCAGGTTTGACAATTAATAAACCAACAAACATACGCAACATGTTTGTCACAAATTATGAAACATGAACTGTGTATGTCTGTGTGTGTGTATGTGTGCTGGGGAAGAGGTGAAGTAAAGTATAAAGGATGTGGTAAAGCAGCGTAATGGTCAGCTGTGTTTCTCTTCTCTCTGTCGCTTTCTCTCTTGCACCTGCAGAGAGTCGTGGCAGAGTGAAAAAACATGTGCACACACACCACACACAAACAGGCGCACACACACACATTTTGTAGCTGCAATCTCATGACTTCAGTGTGAGAAACACGGACTGAGTAGTCAAACTGACAGCAATAAAAATCAGAGAAAGCAGGAGACACTTTTGGTGTACCTGAACTCATTTTAATTTTTGATAACAATGTTGGTCAGCCAGTCCGTCTGTCGGTCCATCTTTTTATACAGACTGAAATATCTCAACAACTATCAGATGCATCATCATGTAATAGAGACATTCGTAGTCCCCAGATGATCAATCCTGCTGATTTTAATGATCCCCTGAATTTGCAACTAGTGCCACCAGCTGGTCAAAGTTTTCATTTATTCTGTAAAATAGCTAGTCAATGAAGTATCACAAACTCTGTATATACATTTGTTGTTTCCAGAGGATAAATCTGACTGACTTTGGCGATCCCTTGACTTTCCCTCCAGCTCCACTGTGGTATGAAAATTGTGGTATGGACTGAAATGTCATAACATCTTCTGGATGGACTGTCATGGTATTTGGTACGGACAGTAAAACCCCCCGTGGGATGAAATTGAATTACCTTGGTAATCTTTCGATTTTTCATCTGGTGCCGCCACAAAATGTTCAATTTGCTCAGTGTTTTGGTTGATGACCAAATACTTGCACTGTACTTAACACAGTAAAACATCATACCTGTTTGGTTGTATGTGTTTAAGGCAAGACATTTAAATCTTTAAAGTTTTCCAAAAAACAAAAATCCAAATATATGTGTGTATAGATTATCCTCAAGACATCTAACAAAAGACTCTTGTACCTTAAATGGTGTTGTAAGGATAAAGCCATTAAAGCCATTTTTGAAGTGTAATGCAACTTTAGATGTAAACTTCAAATACTTACACACTACTACTACTACACACATTTGAACATGCACACTTGCTCACCAACGCACACTCACTCCCACAGGAACTGGATTCAAGTCGAGACAAAATAAAAGCACAATGTCTGAAATTGATGAACACTCACAAGTTGAGACAAAAAAAAAAGTGTTTTGAATTCTACAACTCCCTGGACAGCTCCGGGGACACAGAGATTGATTGACAGGTTGTTAGTGACAAGGTGTTGTAAACTTTCTCTTCCTGCTGCACTCTGGGCAGGAAGTGAACTAGTGAACCTCTGACCTCTATGATTTAGTAAAGATCCTTCTCAAGACTACACACAGTGAGGTGTGAGATCAAGGAGGAACATTCAAAAGTTAAAACTATAAATACAGATTAACCTTTACAATATGGATGTAGTTAATACAGAGAGGAAATATAAAGCACAGTTTAGGGGATATCATGGTCAACCACTCCTCAAGAGTAAACATGGTGTTTTTAACCTTTTAACAAGCATGGACTGGTGTCTCAGTCTTTGACTGGGCTCAGAATAAATCCATACATTTTCAGACTGAAGAAGTCTGGCCTATTACTTTGGTTAAGTAAGTGCATTCAAACATACCAAAGGTAAAGTTACTTGTGCAGAATGGACCATTCCAGAATAATGTGGACTATATTATTGGATTACAATTACTGATGTCTTAATGTGTTCATCACTTTAAAGGTGTAAAGTAGGAGCTCATTTTATTTACTTTTTATACTGCTGCGTGAATTTCAATAAAACCTTATCTTAACTTAACCTATTTTAAGAAATGAATATTAATTCCTGACCATATATTCTTATTATTATTGCCTGGACTTGCAGAGTAATTAGTGACTCAAATAAACAAATCAATGTAGTGGAGTAAAATGTACAATATTTGAGCTTTAGTGAAGTAGAAGAATAAACTGACAGAAAAAAACCCTCAAATTGTACTTAGAGGAAACAATTACTTTACATCACTTTGGATTTTTGGTCTGTCTGTAAGTAACCTGAAGCAGAAAGCAGAGACAGCACATATTCTGTACATATTCTCTAGTCTCAGTGCCATGAGAAATGGACAGGTATGCAACACACTTAGATAATTTTTAAATATGTTTTTAGATGAAACACTTCAGCATAAATCAAGTGAGGATGAAGCTGCATCTTCAGCCCAGCTCCTTTCCTCTAGGGGTCACTGTCTGCCTGTTTATTCCAACATGCAGCAGTCACAAAGTGTCTCATCTTTCCATTTGGACTCCTCGATCCTGGCAGAGTGTCCTTTACAGAGATTTTCACAAAGTGGCTGAGAGCAACTTTTACTGAGAGAACTATAAATAGGAAAGTTGATATTATGTTTGTGATTGAAATTACTCATTAAATCAGTCAAATTAAGATTAAAATGTAATAAGATCAAATTAGATAAAAAGTGTTTTCATTAAATGAATAATTAAATTAAAAAACTAATGTAATCAAACAGTTAAATTAAATTAAATGAAAATAAAAAACAATTTGAATACAATACACTTTTCATACATTTTAAAATAATTAGTTGTTTTAAACATCCAGTGAACTTAATTTCTAAATTAAATTATTATATTCCTAATTGACCAAAATATTCAATCAAATTTAATTCTAAAGTTAATTCAGTTTAAATTAAACAGACTTGTTTTTTGACTGCAAAAATCTTCATCCTTTTGATGGAATAATCTATTCTATCTATCTATCTATCTATCTATCTATCTATCTATCTATCTATCTATCTATCTATCTATCTATCTATCTATCTATCTATCTATCTATCTATCTATCTATCTATCTATCTATCTATCTATCTATCTATCTATCTATCTATTCATTCATCATCTATCTCAATATCTATCTATCTATCGATGTATCTACTGTCAGACAAATGTGGATCTGAAGAGCACATTTTTGTTTTGATGAAAAATTCTCACTGACAGCTGAGATGTTTCAAGTTCATCTGTTCTGCATTTTTCCAGAGTCAAAGTGCAAATTGTCATCTCTGGTAATATCTGATGTTTTGATTCGCTGATGAGCCAATCTGATTCTTTTTTAACTCATTACAGTTGCACTTTCTTAAACAATGACACGATGAGGCACACTACCTACAGAAGACCAACATTACTGACAGTGAGCAGGTCCGAGGAGTCCATTTCAAACATCTCTCAGACTTAGGAGCTACTTATAGAGATAAAATACTGTGTGAATTACTTATTGACAAACATGAAACATATCTTTAGGGGCTCCTCCTGACTCAGGGTGTTTTGAGAATCCGGTCCCAGGACTGCTACCTCAGATATTCTCCAACCTTTGGATGTTTGGTGCTGCACATTTCCAACACACTGCTGATGAGGTTTAAAATCATCTAAACTTTGTTCCTGAGAAAGCAGTGTTTCAGTCATAGAGAACAAAAAAGGTGAAGGAGCTGTGATCGTACAAGTGTAAGAGACAAATATATTCATTGATGTGATTCTCCACGAATACACATGTTCTTATGAGAACATTAAGGGAAAATTCAGAGAGGTTTATTGTCTGCTGTGGGAGGTGTGCATCTATCAAAGCGTGTCAGCAAAGGTCATCACACTGGTTTCACTTGATAATATGGGAAAAAAATGGGAAATGCTCTGTCACTGTAGGGGGAAGAAGAAGGAGAAGGAGGAGGAGGAGGAGGAGGAGCACTCCTGGTTGGCTTGACTTTATGTTTGACCTTTTCGGGAAGGAGAACTAATCCTTGAATATAATAGAGTGTAAGATATGGAAAATGACTGTGCTGTTATCTCTGTTTCCCTGGAGACCATCAGCAGCACCCAGGGCTGCTGCAGCTGCCAAGTTATTAAGCATCCAGTTTGTATATAATGGAAAAATACCTTTTCTGCCATAACTGGTCACTCCCCACACTCTCGCGCACAATGCTTTAACACTGCAATAAATCGGCTCCTCTTCACTCTTTGTGCTGATTTTGTGCATTTCTTTAAATCTCTGGGCAAAGCAACTACAGATTTTGTGTTGGGAAAAAGTGTTTCTTTTTTTTTCGTTTTGTTTTACAGTATATCTTCATCCTATTCAAAAAGTGTTATTCATTTTTACTTTGTGTTCATTTGTCTTTGCATCTTATTTGACAAACAGAAATTGGAATAAAAGGCACAACAGCCCCCCCCACTACCCCCCCACCCCACCCCTCTCAAGTTTTGTTCATTGAAATTTGGTATCTAGATGTTTTGAGGATTTGATTACATAGTTTGTCAAAAGAGAGAGAGATTATAGGGTTATAATAAGAGTTTGGATAATGGCCTAATCAAATCCTCTTTGCTCTTTTCATTATTTAAAGACACACAATGCTTCAGGATTCAAACAACCACATAAAGTGCTGTATAAGATTGAGATCACGATAATAACGAAATAAAATAATAATAATAGTAAAAAAAGACACTCCTGGCTTGTGAGATTCGAATATCAAGTAAATCTAACACGGCCTGTTTGTAAGCAGCCCGTTTTATACCCGTGGCTTAATACCGCTGCCTCGCGTTTTTCCCATTTGCAAAATTTCCAGCACATGAAAACATTATTCAAATATATTTCTCCTCCCTGGGTTGGAGCGGCTGCGTCTGTTTAACTCTTATCCAGCAAAATCCAACATGAAAGAAATGAGACACCACAACAAAGAAAACGGAACCTCAGATGGCTCCCGCAGATAACCTAAAAAATAATGGCAGAGCAAGCTGTATTTATGCCGCCTAAATACGCCGAATAAAGACTTTGCACATGCACAACATTAAACTTGTAAATAATAGCCAGCACCACGCAGACCCCCACCCACCCCAGCGTCCCCTGCCTCTATCTATCTATCTATCATTTACACAGATCTGCTCCAGTAAATGATGCATTCCCTGCATTAGATGTATTTGTTGTGCGAGTTTGAAAAGGCGGCGATAATCTGGGAGGGAGAGATAAGAAATGCCATTTATTCCGCGGCACTTTGGAGCCTATTTCCCGGGCCGATCAGCCCCCCATTCTCCCCGACACCTCCAGCAGCTCGCTGATAACGATTAGGCTATTTATTATCTTCACAAAGAACAAAGATTAGCCGGCACCGATGAAAAATTACCCCGGGATGGGTTATAATCAGTGGGACCCGAGGATCCCACCAGCATTGGATTTCTCTTTCAATCTAAACACGCGCACACTCGGCTTTGGCCACGCGCGCACACACACACACACACACACACACTTCGATGTGACGAGCTCTGAGTGGAGAAAATAATTATTTGGACACAACAGTGTTTAAAACAAAAGGAAAATACTGCAGAAAATGCTTCAAGAATATTAAGACATAAATAAAAAGCTCCCATAATATTATCACTTCTAATAATAATAATAATAATCTATTTATTTAGGCCTACTTGAAATTAACTGGGCTTTAAATTGAGACTTATAGTAATATTGTCACTCATCCATTATCAATTCCTTTGTTTAATATACTGAAGTGACGTTTCAGTTTTATTTGTCTTTATTATTTGGTAAAAAGCACTTCCTTTCAATGGCAGTCCTATAATGAGATTCTCAGAGCTGAATCGGGCTGCGACCTCTTTCTCCAGAGCTCGCGTGAGAAAAAACGAGCAGTTTAAAAAACAAAGAAAGAAAGAAAAAAAAAAAAGAGGGAGGATTGAATTAATGTCAGATCCTAAAATGGAAGTGGATGTTCGCCGCCGATAAGGTTTTATCGCCACGCCAGATCAAAAGGGCTCACACTCAAAGCATGTGTATTTCCACATTATCATGCTGATGAGCTCTAATACTGCCACACTCGTCCCTCCGGTGTGTGTCCCCGCTTTCTTCGCTCCCTGCACGCTGGATTTCCTCCTGATGCTGCGAGAGAGAGACGAGCCTGTCTCCGCTGAAATAATCACGATCAGCTCCTTATCACCAAATCATCATCATTAGATAGATAGATAGATAGATAGATAGATAGATAGATAGATAGATAGATAGATAGATAGATAGATAGATAGATAGATAGGGCTTTTCCATTTGCACACCTGCGCAGTAATTTGAGTCATGAAACCACTAACGTCAGCTCCACATTTGCTTTGTTTACATATTTCTTTATCACTTTATAATCCCGTCACGTGGTTCATTCTTCCTCTTTTTTTTGGTCACGCTCACATCCAAACAGAATAACTGATTTACACAAATCTCCAAAGTTTAGTTGCAAATGAATTAAAATGAATAAATGTGAGACACGGGATTGGACGCGCGTGTGTAATTGTGTGTGTGTATGTGTGTGTGTGTGTGTGTGTCAGTGGCCTCGTGGACGATTTGTGTGTTTTTCCATCATTGTTAAGCTTCACATGTTTTATTGGGATGTGGTAGCATTAATAGTGGTTATCAATATTCAGAAAAAGTTGGGGATTTTGCCAAAGATAGAGAAAAATCTGACCCAAACTTCATCACATTTCTGGACTTGTTGAATTTCGAAAATTTCACTTTTAAACTCCAGCTAAACAAGGATTGGCACACACAGCAGCAGGACTGCACACTGACAGATAACCGAGGGGCTTTACGGCAACACTTTTTTTTTCTTGATAGTTCACAGCAGAGTGACATTTCTGCCGGTGGGTGTGTTTTTGGGAAGAAAAA
Organism: Scortum barcoo; assembly: GCA_023238725.1. Taxonomy (NCBI): domain Eukaryota; kingdom Metazoa; phylum Chordata; class Actinopteri; order Centrarchiformes; family Terapontidae; genus Scortum; species Scortum barcoo. Next base: position 17,476,228 of record CM041537.1, read on the forward strand.
AAAAAGAAAAAAAAAGCATTTCCTCATTTCCTCATTCAGGACACTTGAGTCCTCTAATCTAATCTAATCTAATCTAATGTCATCTAATCTAATCTAATGTAATGTATGTAATCTAATGTAATCTAATCTAATGTAATGCAATCTGTAAAGTCCACCTTGGCGACAGTTTGCCATGCAGTGCTTGTTGTCCTGTTCGTCCAAATCACAGCAGGGTCAGGAGGATGTTCTTGATGTATTATTAATGCTGCCACAGTGTAAATATCAGCTGCTGCGTCCTTCCTCGAGTTCATCCGCTGGGACACACTCCGGGCAACCCCCATCTCTCTCTCTCTCTCTCTGTTAGAAAAAGCTCATGTCCTGATTCTGTGTTTTTTTCTCACTAAGATGCACTGACGTCAGGAGAGGAGACGGCGTCAAGCAGGCGGCAGTCGGCCGGCCGGGGCTGCACGCGCTCCCTCTCCAATTATTGTCTGTCAATCATGCGAGAGAGAGAGAGAGATGAACTTTTAGCCATTAATCAGCCATTAACAGGGAATCGGTAAAAAAAAAAGGCCACTTCTTCAAATTCATGAACGATGAAAAATATTTTGTTTCTTCATTTGAATATAAGACGCGCGAGTGAATAATTAACACTGAAATATCATCAGTGGTGAACTTCATTTCACACATAATTGAGAACACGGTGCGCAGATTTAAACTCTTAAACGTGAGTGTTTTATCGCTGCAAGAGATTTATCAAACGTTTCTTTAAAGCACAGACATTAACTGAGTGTTGAAGGCAGCGAATGTGACTTAATGTCTCCATACAGGCTCCATAAATACCAAAAAGAAAAGTACAAAAGTATAGCTGAACATTAACTGACAGTCATACTCCCAGATCAGCTTCTTCTGGTGTGTTTGCGTGTGTCTGTAAATGTTAGCTTTCAAAATCCACTGTCACCAGATATAATTTTAGACTCATCATTTGTGGTTGCCAGGCTGTGCCCTTATGAGAAATACAAAACCTACTTTAACAAGGTAAAGTCAGAGGAAGAAAAAAAAAACAGCTATAAAAATGTTTGTACTCATTGTGTTTCAGATAATGTCACAGTGGTGATGAAACATTAAATTCCACAAACGGAGTCCAGATATGGGCCAGACTCTGCCTCTCCGTATGAAGACACACACACACACACACACACACACACATCTGGGTGATTTTCTGCTCCGGAGAAACGCCTCTGAGGTTTTGTGGAGGTGCTGTGCCATTGGCTGAGTCAAAGCTTTCTAATGAGGACTCCTCCCACGAGCTCGACGAGCCTGCTTCCCCCACCCTCCCTCCATCCTCACCCCCTCCACCACCACCACCCCTCGCGCTGTCAGCCACAGTTATACGTGTTGCTCCAAGTCCCAGCGGACGCAGTTTCACTCCGGCAAACAGCAGACGAAGCCCGGAGAGGAGCAGCGCAGCAGCTCGGAGCAGCTCGGACTCAGCGGATGAAGTCAGTCTGTCAAAAGGTGCGACGCGTTTTTCTTTTTTAATCTTTGCTGTTGTGGAGTGGAGCAGCGTCTGAATGAGTGCTTTGAGTGGGAATGTTGGGCGGTGGGTGAGTGTAGTAAGGGGAGTGATGTGGTGGTAAATGTGGTGGGTGGAGATAATTGTTATTTTTTTAATTAAAGTTGCACCCCCCAATGCACCGCGGTGTGTTTGGAGGACTGATGCTCGCAGGGCTGCACGTCAAGCCCCTGCCTTTAAAATCTTAACATGTCATGTTTGCTTGCCGCAGGTCTCCAGTGTCAAACTCGAGAGGAATTAAACTCAGAGGGACGATAAATTGAAACAAAAAGCATCCTCTCTCGCCTGCCCTGTAAATGGACACAGCTCGAATCTCTTAGGGACGAGTATTTGAGACGGATCGCCGGAGCCCCCCCTCCCCTCCTGGATACCCTCTGACTCGGATCCAGCCGCAGACATGGACGTGGCTGCGGATCAGCCCCGCTGGATGCACCACCACGCCGTGCTGAACGGCCAGCACCCGGACTCTCACTCGCATCCCGGCCTGGGCCACAACTACATGGAGCCCGCGGCGCAGCTGCTGCCTCCGGACGAGGTGGACGTTTTCTTTAATCACCTGGACTCGCAGGGAAACCCGTACTACCACCCAAACTCCGCCCGGGCCAGGGTGTCCTACAGCCAAGCGCACGGTAAGATGGAGCCGCGACACAGAAACTCACAGCTGCTTTTGTAAGAAGAAGTGAAGTAGGATGTTTTTATTTATTTCTGACAACAAAGCTGCACGGTTTAGTTGCTGTTTTCCTCATGGCAACTTTCAGGTCATTTTATCAATTTTAGAGACCGTCAGATTATGAAACATCTGTTTGAAATGTCACAAATAAAACGTGAATTATTTTCTCGCCTTATGGATAAAAATACACTGCTGGTTTATGAGCCTGATGAGCTGGTTTATTAGCTGCCACATTTTTACATTATATTTTTACACTGTACTAACCTATCATTTGTGTTTGTCATTTAAAATTCACCCTATAGTATATATATATATATATATATATATATATATATATATATATATATATATATATATATATATATATTCTTATATTCTTATATATATATATATTCTTAAATGCATCTTTTAGCCCAGTTTTTACGTGTCTGTTTTTGTGAATTTTGACTACTGTGTTTAAGGCAGACCAGTGTGTCCAGTGGATCAACAAGTCTCGTGTATTTATTGCATCTAAACTTTCTAAAAAAAGAAACAAAAAAACACAGCTTCACTAAATAATCTCTGTAATAAAGAGTCTTTGTGTGTTTTTTATTTCGCAGCTCGTCTGACAGGCTCTCAGGTCTGCCGGCCTCACCTCATCCACAGCCCGGGCATTTCATGGCTGGACGGGGGGAAAGCGGCCCTGTCGGCCCACCACCACAACGCCTGGGCCGTCAGCCCCTTCAGCAAGCCCAGCCTGCACCACCCGGGCTCCGCGTCCCCCGGAGGCCTCTCCGCCGTCTACCCGTGCAGCAGCAACTCCAACGCGGTGTCCGCATCCTCGCTCACACCGCCGTCCCACTCCAGCCCCCACCTGTACACCTTCCCCCCCACGCCGCCCAAAGACGTGTCTCCGGACCCGGGGGCCGCGTCCCCCTCCGCCACCAGGATGGACGAGAAGGAATCTATCAAATACCAGGTGTCTCTGTCTGAGGGGATGAAGATGGAGGGCTCCAGTCCGCTGAGAAGCAGCCTGGCCCCGGTGAGCGCGCAGACCCCCTCCACCCACCACCCCATACCGACCTACCCCACCTACTCTCTGCCGGCGGCGCACGAGTACGGCAGCAGCCTGTTTCACCCCGGCAGCCTGCTGGGAGCGTCGTCCTGCTTCACCCCCAAGAACAAAGGCAAGACACGGTCCTGCACCGGTGAGTCCGCTGGAAACACACCGGAGAGCCCAAACATAACAAAGCAACACGACCTCAATGTGAAAACGTTCAGACAGTGTTTGGACGAGCTTATCGCAAGTCTGATCTACAGCCAGCCAGTGGTAGTTCAGATAAAGGTAGTTTTCCTCAGGAAATTATGAAGTAACTTAAGACACATTTTTAAAAAAATGTTCTGTGGCACTCAGAAACATTGTGTTTGTGTATCTGTGGTCCAAAGATGAGTTTACTGACCTTACAGTGTAGCTCTGCAGCGTTTTGTTCCTATAGGCCACATTTATAATTTATACACGGTTAATTCATAGAAGAGGATTATTTCAGGATTACTTGTCACATAAAAAAAACAAACAATCATAAACAATTAAACTGCCTATTAAAATTAAAGGAAGGCCTTTATTAATCTTGGTATACATATTTATATATATATAATATATATAACACATTTATATATATATATATATATATATATATATATATATATATATATATATATATATAGGATTATTATCACACAGCTCCCTAATGAGATTATATGAAATGATGGAAGAAATACAATTTGAATTATTTACATTTATATTTAGCAATAAAAACAAAAATCTTAACGAGAAATGTATTTTTGACAAATGCAGCCTGTTAGGAAGGAAACTCCCCTGGTATATTAACATACATACTGATTCAAATTATAACAGCTTGTAAAGTCATTTAATATTTTCCAAATGTAAACAGATTATTGTCTTTTAATTTATTCTTTATGTCCTTAAAGCAGCCAGCCGGCTGTGATGTCTAAACTGAGATTGAAAGATCATCAAGCCTCTTTATAATTTGAAAAATTCTATCAGAATGAGAATAAATAAAAACAATAATGCCTTTTTCCCCCACAGTAAATGCTTTAGAAGCCTAAGCTTGTGCTCCTCAGTCCTCCAACACAGAGCGACTTTGATAATCCTCTTTTGTTGAGCATGACTCTGTAATTACGCCTGATCTGGCTGCAGCAGCACAGTGAACTGGATCTGGCCCAGAGGTGTGAAAGGAAGATCCTCAGGCGCACCGAGCCAAAAACCTCAGTATTTAGGCTATGAGTCGCTCCTCTGTTAAATAAGACATTAATACATTGTCCTGATTGTTACTTGATTACAGAGCAGGAGACTCCCAGCTCAAACCTGACTGTGTTTAACCTGTTTATTAACAGGGACACAGTGGAGGGTGACCTTAACTGTTACCTGAATTCCGAATGGCTCATTTTATTAAATGAGAGCTGCAAAATGTACTTTTATAACTTAAGTATAATTATAAGTTATGTAAATCTGAAAGAAATATTGAAAATATTGACCTTGATGATTTTTCTGTCTTTAATGGTTGTTTCCTTCATGAGCTTTGAAGGGTAAAAGACATTCAACTGACATCAAGTAATTTATTTTGTAAAGTGGGATTAAAAGGCTTTGCTCATATAAAATAAAATTCTTAACCTTCGGGCATTTTAAGTACATTGAATTGTTGCTGTTGAATTGATAGAGGCTGTCAGCACAGAGGGACCTATATTTACAGATTGTACAGCAAAGTCTTCATCAACTTTTAGCTACTTTTGTGCTATTGTTTGAAAAGAGTCATTTTATAGTTGAGTGTACTGCATCCAAACACTGTTTTTCTCTTTACACTCTAAGAGTTAAGAGGCATTGGGTAAAAAAATATATATATGTACTTTAATTTGTAATTTAAGGTGTTGTTTGTGGAAATGCCTTGATTATTTTACAATGTAATTCTATAGAATTCTTATGTGTCCTCACAAATACACATGCACATAATTAATTAATTAAGGTACTATTAATTGTAATGTAAAATACACACAATCATCATTGATAAAAGCAAGGGGATTTGTGTCTCAGCTATAACTTTTGATCTAATAAATGTCTCTGTGTTCTTCATCAGAGGGCCGTGAGTGTGTGAACTGCGGAGCCACCTCCACGCCTCTGTGGAGACGTGACAGCACCGGACACTACCTGTGCAACGCCTGCGGACTGTACCACAAGATGAACGGCCAGAACAGACCCCTTATCAAACCCAAACGCAGGCTGGTGAGTCCCATCGTGCATAAGCAAGAGAGAAAGAGAGAGTGTGTGTGTATGTATGTGTAGGAGCAGTAAATAAAGAGTGTAAGGTGGAGGGAGAATGGGAGGAGGTACAATTCCAGGAAAGTTATATTTTCCCAATCGGTTTCCTGGAATTGTGTTCCTCACTCACCTCTTGCTCCTTCAGATCGGGTGTGTGAGTGGGACTATCTGTGTTGTTTCTGTTATCATTATTACCCCTGCTCCTGATACTGTTATTGATAGCAGGGCCAGCACCCCATCCCTCATAACAGCACGAGGCCTTGCTGGCAGTTTATGGCTCTTGATGCTGCTGGGTTATGTTTTCTTTTCCTTTTTTTTTCTTAAATTTGTGTGGCCAGTTATTTCAGTAAGGGTTTGTTTTTATTTTGACATGTGGGCAGCAGAGCGTTGCTGTGAAAAAAAAAAAGAAGAAAAACACGTGTCTCCAAATGTGGTGATTGTGTATTTCTCGAAAAAACTGAAGGATTAAGTGTTCCCTTTTTGTGTTGAGACAAATCTCCTTGTTCTCAAACTATAATGAGCTGTTAAAAAGCCACTGGATTAGGTGAAAATATGCATTGTCACAAAGCTGGAAATTTTTTTTTTTTTTTAGCTCATGAAAAGCTGACATTTTGGAGGTACGTGGTTTTTAAGGGACAGCGAGAATTTGTTGAGCAGAAAGAGGAGCTTTGGAAAGTCGTGTATATCCCATCATGAAGTGCTTTAAAACAGCAGTGTAGATGTGAGTGGGTCAGGCAGCCCCAGCTTCACGTCACACTCATCAATAAACTTTAAAACAGTTTAAACACATCAGACAATTTCCAGAAGTGCAATACCAGGTTATTGGATTCACAATTTTAAGGGATGAAATCTTTTTTTAAACACTTGAAAGACAAAGGTGAAGTATGCAATTAATTCTTTTTAAAAATAACTGCATGATGATTTTAATATTTTCTGGACTTTGGCTGCTAAAATAATAATTGCAATGATCATCCCTGCTGAATGAGGATCATTTCAAGGTAAAGCACTTAATTCTCAGCATCACTATATTCATGCAATGCCGGTTGTGTGATGCAGCAGGAGGCAGCTATGAGATGGGGACAAGTATTTACAGAGTCAACAAACACTGCTCACTAAATCAGTAGCAGCCTAAATAACAGTGTGCGGCGGTGGGCCATTAGACTTTCAGACGAGGACGTGGAGGTGGTTGGAAATAGCTTTATTTTGAAGGAGGCCTGTATGGACGCGGCAGGACGAGTTAGGAAAAGCGACACAAACAGACTTCATAAAAGCGTTTTGTAATCAAAGAAACATCATCAGAGAGTAAATTCACACTCACTGAAGGGGAAAAAAATGACAAACAAAAAACAATATGTTGCGCATGTTGTTGTTCTAATTTAACACGAAGATTGAGAGAAGAAAACAAACCTTTTTTCTTATTCACCCGATCAGATCAGGCTGTTTATTGGATCTGCTCCGCGCCGACCCGCAGGCCACGCACGCAAACAGCTGTCTGCTTCACGCAAAATATACGAGCGTGCAGCTCACCCGTGCAGCAGCGCACACAGCCATATATCAGGCCTGGTTTCCGGGCGGCTCGGTCGGAGCTCGCAGCGCTGCGCAGCCGTCTTGTGCTCGGTGGCAGCAGCAGCAGCAGCAGTAGCCCTCCAGTTGTTTCCTATCCGGATATCTGACCGGTCCAGATAAAGCAGCGGGGCCAGCGCCTGTTTCCTCCCGCGGCCTCTTAACTACAGGCTCAGACCTCATTTCAGAGTGGTCAAGCTCTCCGTCCATGACAGAGAAAGTACAGAGGGAACATAAAAAAAAAAAACAGAGAGAGATGGGAAAGTTGTGGAAGCTGATGTGTGACCTAATAGGGCATCAACCATGGACAGTTGAGTATTAATAGAAAACATTATGAAATAAATAAGTTGTTTCATGTTTTGTTAGATAATATGTTCATTAGAACATTAATAATGAGGCTGCAGATTAGTGCGTTAATTTAGAGGAAAAATAGAAATTTTCAAGTTTGAACAAATCACCAGGACTGTCATGACCTTTTGGCTCTCAGGGCTCCTCATTCATTGTTTCACACCGGTTCAGTGCAGAGCTTTGAGTTGGCGATAGCATATATGATGTATCAAATTATCATTTCACATGTGAAGACCTGTTTATACATTTTCATTTGACAGCCACTGTCATTGCATTGAGAAGGCTGAAATGTCACAAACTGAACATCTGCATTCAACATTCAATCGATCAATAGTTTCAAGCAAAAGTTACCAAGATTCACTTGTTTCAGCCTGTAAAATGTGAATATTTTTATTACTTTTCTATAATAGCAAACTGAGTATCATTAGGCTTTTGGTTAAAAAAACAGACTTTTGAACTTATGATGGGCATTTTTCACACTTGCTGAAATTGTATAAACCAATCAATTAATCTAATATTGAGAAGTTAATCTGTAGATTAATCAAAGATGAGAATAATCCTAAATTGTGGCCATAATGTCATGAAGCTAGAACAGGAGCTTCCACCAACCTCTATATTGTACACACTGAAATATATTCCTCATTGTTTCCGTAAACTGAAACCTTTCTGCTTGTGCTAATCTGAGCTGAATCCACATCTTTCCACAGTCTGCTGCCAGACGAGCAGGCACCTGTTGTGCTAACTGCCAGACGACCACCACCACACTCTGGCGGCGAAATGCAAATGGAGACCCCGTGTGCAATGCCTGCGGCCTCTACTATAAACTGCATAACGTAAGTCTTTGACTGCTGATCGCCAAGTTGGGCCCGCACAAAGCTGGCAGGGTCAAGTAGACGGGAAGTAGGCAGACAGGTTACACTGATTGTTGAGGGATAAGAGAGGCAGAAAAAAGGAGAGAGAGAGAGAGAGAGAGAGAGTTGTTTCACTCTCAGACACTGTTGGACTCGTTGGTGTTTTCTTTCTATGTGCTTTATTGTTTCCATAGTAGGCGTAATCCCCTTGAGAGTCACAATGGTGGGACTGTTGTTGAGTGGGACCGCCATAAGGCCAGTCTCCATATATGAATACCATTAAGACAGGAGGCATCAAAATAGATAAGCTGTACAAGGGATGCATATCTTTAAAGGATGAATCAGATTATATAAGCCTGATATATCTTTTGCTTCTGTGCCATGTTGTCCAAAAACAATTAAAAACACATCAATCAGCCACACAATTTAACATACAGCGCGAGATCCGCAGCAATCCACAGAAATAGTACCCAATAAATACTCTATATGTTCCTCTCGGAGTGACATTTCCTTCAGACAGAGCCCTGCTGTTTTAGGAAATCATTTCAAATCAAGTTTTTTTTTTTTGAAAATATGAAAGAAATATATACCAATAACGCATTTTTTAAAAAAGGTTGACATCCTTAGTAAGAACAATGGGCCCGGGGCTGACAGGGTGGGGAAGTAGGAAAGTACTGATGGACTTTACTAATGCAGTGGGATTTTTTTAGAAAAAAAAAACCTTAGCCTCTTCCTCTGAGGACTTACCAAACTTAACAAAAGAACTCAGATGTCCAAATTTTTATAAAATTACACATTTCTTGGTTTTAACTTTCCCTGTAAACTTTAAATGACCTCTTCACTTTTCCTTCTCTGCACAGGTGAACAGACCCCTGACCATGAAGAAGGAGGGAATACAGACACGCAACCGAAAAATGTCCAACAAATCCAAAAAGGGCAAGCGGTGCAGCGACAGCTACGAGGAGTTCTCCAGAAGCCTGCACGACAAGAGCTCTCCCTTCAGCGCCGCCTCCCTGGCCGGTCACATGTCCATGGGCCACTTGCCGCCTTTCAGCCACGCTGGACACATGCTCCCCACGCCCACCCCGATACACCCTTCCTTTGGGCATCCGCACCACTCAAACATGGTGACGGCCATGGGGTGAGGAGAGGGGTCGACATGGAGGAACACTGGGGAAGCGGAGATGGGATGAGGGTCTCACTAAAGGACAATGTGTACAATGTTAAAGACGCGCAGTTTGTGTGTCTTCATCTTTGATTGTCTCTTGATTGATTATGCCAACGGTGTGTTGGAGAACAGATGTATCATGGGAGGAAAGGACCTTTTCACTCCTTATCTATAGGTACCTATTTTCATGGAGGAAGACAGAGATATTCCACTTCCCGTCGGCCAGGCATACTCATGTTAACACAAAAATGTTGTTGCACCTCATAATTTTATCCTGACAGCCGGCCGACTGCGGCGTGGTTCAGTATGTGCTGAACAGGTTCATAGTAACTGTGAATATTGTAAATGTGTGAGACAGAAGGGGACGTCCCAGACAGAGCAATCCCCTTCACAACGGTAAAGAAAATATGCTGGATTTTTTTTGCTCAAGGACGATTTTAAAGGAATTTTCACAAAAGAAACAAGCAAACAAAAAAAAAAGGTTTATGAATCCTAATTTGACACTGTTATTATTGTTATTATAATTATTATTGTTATTCAGATAATTTATTTTCACTGCCTTTTTTTTCTTTTACTATATCACCTGAATCATAATACGGATACTGTTATCCCAGTTATGAATATATTTTTAGCTGAAGCGCTTTCTCTGAGCTGGTCAACATTTATACTCGTAAGAAATAAAAAGATCAAGTTCATTATCCCATCTGCTCTTTCTATTCAATATCCAATATTTAAGTCTTCATAATAAGAACAGATACATAAAATCATATAGCTATTTGTGCTGTCCTCTGAGCCATACCAGGACAAGGTACCATATTGAACTTGAGAAGAGTATATGTTGCAGATAGAAATTACTCTCCATTAACGCACTATTAGACCTTTAATTAATCCAATTAAAAGCTACAATGTCAGAAACACCTGTTTGTTTCCTTGTACCATTATTACAGCAATCTTAGATTTATCATCTGTGTGTCAGACGCTCTGTAGCTTTTTCATCCCTGTTTAAGTCTGCGTGACAGATTAAATGAAAAGTCCAACATTTACTTGGAAATACGCTTATGCGCTTTCTTCCCAAGAGTTAGATGTTAGAACTGATAGCACTCTCATGACTGTACGGTGAATATGAAGTTACAGCCAGCAGACAGTTAGCTTAGCTTAGCATAAAGACTGGAACAGGGGAACCGTTATCCCAGACCTAACCAAAGGTAGCCAAAAAATCTAGTAACCAACATCTAAAACTTTCTTCCCAGTCATCCCAAAAGTCAATGCGCCAGACCAACTCATAGTGCAATACATAAACCCCCATAAAAACCACAAATTGTCATTTTTATGCCTGTTATTTGTATAGATGAAACAGATGTAGCTATCTTTGGAGGGACCAAAGCTGTTTCTAGTCTTTGTACTAAGCTAAGTTAACCATCTGCTGGGTGCAGCTTCATATTTGCTGTGAGTGGTGTCAGTCTTTTCATCTAAACGGAGGTATATTTTGTTTGGAAATCAGCCACTTTACCTTCACAGACCTGCTCCATTGGCAGTGCGAATGTCACCATGTGAGGAACATCTGTGCAGCTGAAAGAGGGAGAAATTACAGTGTATAGTGCAACTCTCTATTAACCTCTATATCATAATGTCTGATCAACACTTCTACCATCCTGCTGGGGTCAGAGAATCCATGCTCACTATTTGTGACCTGTCACAAAAAGCTGAGAATCTGGTGGCCATCGCATATACTGTTGATAATAAAGAAATCATTTAAACCTAGCAGTCATGACTGAGAAAACTTATTTTCCTCCTGGAAGGATTCTACAAACTTTCCATCAAAAGCTGCCATTATTATTACACTGTCAAAACATTATGTTGATTGTGTGATCAGAGCATGGAGGAGCTTTTGTAACTCATCAGACCTCTTTGGCTGGATAATAAGTCATCCCAGTCCTTCCCCTGCTGTATCAGTTCATTCAGGTTACCCCTGTAACTCATGTTGACATGAACCACGACTTTCTAACAAACAGGTTACTTCACCAAGCTGTGGAGATTAGTGCTGTTGACAGAAATTGATCTGGCTGAGCCATATGTTCCTACAATTACTTAACCAGTTGCATCTGCTCATTGGATAATGCTCTTATGACATTGGCCTTCTCATGATCAGTTACATGACGCTATTTTTACAGTATGGTCATATAACACATTTCCTTTTTTACATGAACCATTTTACTATAAATCATGTAGATTTTACATGACTGCTAGTTATGTTTCATATGTTTTAGGTTTTTCAGTGTCATTCAGTCATTGCAGTTTTAGTCATTGCTCTTAAGTTGGAAAAATTAACCCATAAACTAGGTTGAAAAAAGTAAATCATTGATTCATCACATCTGCTTTAGGGTCAAAGAAACATTATCACTGTAAATAATACCACATTTTACACTGTTACCACACAACAATAACTACAACTCTGACACAAATAAAATACATTAACTTAGTGTGAATTATTACCAATCTCACTTTGAAGTCTGCATGGTAAACCCTTTAGGAAGTGTGATACAGTTTGGGAAATGTATGACATGATGCAGTCAATGAGTTAGGGTTAGTAAATGAGAAGTAAATAGTAATAGTAAATAAAAAAAAAACATGCAAAAGCAATCTGAAAATGTTTCAGTCTAATCTTGCATAGTAGTTCTGAGCTCCTTAGAAAGTCCTCCCCCCTTCGAGCCTGCAGCCTTGAGATGACATGCAGTTGAGGGTCAACCCAAGTGCATGCAGCCTCCTCTCAAGACTTCCCTGACCTCTCACCCTGGAAGCACTTACTCTGTCATTCTTCCAGGCCCCCCCACGCTGAACTCAGACTTATTCACTGACCTTTTTAAAGTGTCGTGTCCTCACCGAAAATATGAGCATAAGACCGAGACTTTCCCCTAAAGAGGAGATAAAAAGCAGCCAAGGGGTGAGAGGTGAACTTCTCGGAGGAAGTTTGTGGAGTAGGAGTTTCGGGGCCTGGGTGAGCATCCTAAATCAGCTCACCGGTGAGATTTATGGCTGCCACCTTTGCACAAGCAGCCCCCTCCTTAGACCATTTGTTTTTCTACCAAACTCAATTAACTGAATCAAAAACAAAGCCGGGAGTGACTTCAGAGGAGTGAGTTAGCAGAGAGATGGTGATAGAGGAGATGAAAGAAAGAAGAGCAGAGTTTTAGCCAGTTCAGAGCCCTAATAATGACAAAGGGAGGGGGCCTAACAACAACTCATCCACATTACATCTGGATCCTCACATGCCAAAGTTAAGGCCATGTGCTTCAGAGAGGATCTACTGAACTGAAGGACAGGAAGTGGGGAAAAAACCAACTAAAATTAAAAACCAGTTAAGAAATTATTCTGTAATACGATTTTGGATTCTCTAGTTGAAAGTTCATACTGCAGAGATCCTTGTTTGTCCTGTAAATCACACACATTCACATGTAAAATTGTTGCTATCTCTCTGTTTTGATGAACTAATTATTTCCTATTAATGGTTGTGCAATAAAGGCCTCACTCTGTCAAGAGTGTGAAAATAAATCAGTTTTAATTCAGACTGTTGTGCTGATCATCATTTTAAAATCAGTGACTGAATCGTGTCAGAAGTTTTTGGTAGGGCAATGATGTGTAACAAATTTGGCATTCATTTATTTTTTGTTGTCACACAGAGGATGGCTATAAATTACAGCGGGTTACAAAAAATGTCCTCATCAACATCCATTTTGAGAATAATCCATTTGTTAAAGCTGCAGGGAGCCGCTGTGATTCATGAGCTGGTGATCAAATGCAGCATACATTATAGGCGTGACCATGAGTATATACATTATAAATGTACATTCAGATTAATTTTTTCTTCAGGCATAATGAGTAGAAAGTAAAAATTGAAACATTTTAAACAAGAACATTTTCTCAAGTAACAGTGACCAGGATTATCCATGTATAACTTTTCAAAAAAAGTGTAAAATCCGTCTTTTAAATGACAGATGTTTTACAAACTAGCGGCCGTCTGGCACAGAGGTAACTAATGGGAGAACTGTGGGACATTGAGTGTGATGACAGATGAAAAATGTCTGTTTCCTACAGCAGTACAGTACTGTGGACTGTAGAACATCAACATGTGATGAAGAGAGTGTAATATAGAGCGAAGAAGAGAACTGGGTCACCTTACGTAAGAACTTTTCTAAAAATGCTATTAATTTTTTTTTAAATTAAGGACAGTTGTATACCATTTCTTTATTACATCTTTATGAGGTTTCTTAACCACTCGAGGTGGTCCAGGACTGTGAGGCCTCCCTTCACTCAAGCTCTGCAACTAAACAGTTTAATTTCTACAAAAAACTGAAGGGACTTGGTTTTGCTATGAATGAAGAGAAGATTTCTGTTTAATTACTTCGACTTATCTTCTAAAAAGATGTATTTGGTAGGTCAGGGAGCACTGCATCACCTAGATGACGATGTTTATCAGACCTCTTTGGCTGGATAATAAGTCCAGCCAAACACTCGTCCCTAGGGTAACCAAGAGGCAAATAAAGGATAAGGAAAGGATATGTGTCCAGTCTGCACCAATGGGACTCCAAAGGGCTGCAATCTGTGATGAGCTTCAGTGAGATCTGGGTGTGAACACACAAAGGTGTTGTCTCTGCTGGGATCTCAAGAGGACGAAAATGCACAGAAACAGTAAGAGGGCAGAAAGAGAGAGGGATGCTATCAGTGATCTTCAGAATACAGCTGTGTCCCAGAGGAGAAATGAGTGGCACATCGGTGACAAAACTTTCGCGTTTGAACGAGAGCGTTGAGATGGAAATGTGCTGCAGAGTTCTAGTTTCTATAGAGGTACCAAGACTCCTATGGAACAGCTAAAAAAAATCTTAATGTAGACACATTATGACACATGAGATATTTTTTCCTCCAAGCATGAACAACACAAAAAAGGAAACAGTTGCAATGATAAATTCTGACAAAAGGGAGTCATCTAGGCACATGGCAGGGACACACACAGATGTGCACACTCATGCACACACTGTACAGGCACACACGGTGTGACTGTAGACCGGGCTCTGCAGAAAAGGTAGAACATGCTGACACACAGTGCACTCTCTCTAAAAAGTGGGACACCCTCCAACCATCCGATCCACAGCTACTGACAAGTCCTTTTCAAACTGCTTTTCTTCTCCTGTCTGAGGCAGACAAATTCATCCCTCTTGTCTCCAAACAATTACCTCTTTTCTTCTGCCGTTTGCACCAATGAAAGGAGGAGGGAGGGTCCAGTGGAGAGGGAGGGAGAAATCTGCCCCCACAGAGCCACACTGTAGGCACTAGGCTAATGTGCTGTGTGTTAGGGCCCCTGGGACTGGGCGTCTGGGCCCCACTATCTTATAACACAGTTGACAAAAAGTCCAGGGCACAGCCCTCAGGAAATCTGAGAGGCGGGGTATCTAGGCCGGGAGGGAAGGAATAAGGGAGGGAGGGACGAAATCTCAGGTACGTTCGACCTTCGCTGGCCCATATATGTCTAAACGCCGGCGTTTGCTTGAAAGGAATTAATTAGTACAACATGTCATGAGACAGTTCGTACCGGTTGCAAATGGACACACACAGGGCAAAAAGCCTGCTGCCACAAGTCAAGCGTCTGTTCAAATTCAGAGCAAATTTTAACCGAACTTCCAGAAAACTGGCAAAAGAAAATGGAAATTACTGTTTTGTGAATATTATGAGTTGACCCTTTCACATGATGCAATTATCGCAAGAGTGCCAGTCAAAGCTCAGTCAAAAATAATCTAGAAAAGCTGATGGAAATATGGCATCTATGCTTTTTCAAGTATTAATTTAGTTATTGTCTCTTCATTGGTCCACACCGATCAAAAGTATCCCACAATTTTAGTTTTCGTCTCTCCAGCAGATTTTGAAGTCGCATGTTACATGCTACACACTTACACACACTCCCACACCAACAATGCACTCACCATAGACTTAATCTCCCTCATTGTGTTTCCTGTGTGTGTTGGGACATACAACAGATAGACAACAATGGCACACAGACCTGCACACACATCTACCTGAAGGTCTCTGGACACCATTGTAACTGTTTGATTGAGCCGTTTTAGCACATTATCTCTCAGTGGAGCCTCTCTTGTCCACACCCTTTCACTGTCAGACACTTTTTTAAACATCTTTCACTTTCACTTCAATGCCACAAAAACGCCACGTTTCCAGTTGGCAGCATCCAACTGAAGCATTTTCCTTTCGCTCTCAACTCTGACTTCATTTCCGCACTTTGTACTTTGAACAAATCATAGTGTCCTGTGACAGCCATGAGCTGGGACGCTTGAGGGAGAGTGGTGTGTCTCTGCTGTTAATGTTGCCTCTCAGCTGACCTTCCAGTGACCTGCTGAGCATACTACAGCTCAGAGCAGAGGCCCCTTCTTTGCTTTGGGACCAATTACTGGAGAGAAACAAACGCAAAAAGAGAGAACAAGACGAAAAGAGAAACATACGCTACCAGGAGAGGCACACAATAACAATAAAACAGTCAGAAAAGGGAAGGCACAATGACAGACGAACAAGAGAAACTGTGAGAGGGATAGGAGAAGAACAGCAAGTTTGTAGGAGGAGGAAGAGTTTGTAGGGACTTGTGTTTGTTGATTTAAGTGATCAGACTGTCTTGAGTGGATCTGAGCAGCTTTAGAGGCTCAGTATTGAACCCAGTGTTCAAACCAGTGTTGCAACTCCAGCAATCTCCCCGCCCTCCCCCACAGCAGATCACAGCTCTGATATCTCACTCAGTGACTGCAGTCAAAACTGATAATGAGCTAAACATGCAAAACCAGATATGCATGAACTCCATTGCACACACAACATTACGCACACACAAATCCATAAAGCTTTGATTCATCCTCAAAAGACCATAGTGACACGTGTGCTGCTATCTCCTGCTATGTTCCTCGCATCTTCCTTTCTTCTCACTTCTCTTCTCCACTTTTTTTTTTTAAAAATGGAGCTGATTGCCTTTTTGACGAGTGCACCTCCTATCACCTTCCATCATCAAGCTGTTTTTCATTTCCTCTACTTTTTATTGCTTTTCTCTCTCTTTCTTTTCATAATTTGTGTGGCGTGCCTCTTTAACCCTTCCACCACCGGTGTGTCTGGCATGGATCGATTCATTTATCCTGCTCTTTCTTTGCTCTATCATGAACTGAACTGTAAAATTATACATTTTCCTCACACGTTTCATCATAAATAAATGAAAAAAAAACCAACATACAGGCAAGCCCATATTGTTTCCCCAGAACAGCAAGACTCTCTGTGAAAAGGAGATGGCACCCGCAAACACGACTTTCACACTCTTAGGTGGGGCAAGCGATGGAAACAGGGCCAAGAGAAACTGGAGACATCGATGTGAGCGCTGAGAGAAGAAGAGGCCATGAAAAAAGAAAAGAGAGTGACAGACATGGATCCGCCTCACCTGAAGCGTCTGTTGCTGCTTGAGTGCCGTATATAAAACCCAGCAGACCCCCCTTTTCCTCCTCCTCATCCTCTTGCACTCCACCAACACACAACTCTGTAACCATTTCCACACAGCTTCTTCGCATCTTTAATTTCACTGTCATTGTTGCGGTGGCCACAATACCGTGTTGTATTGTCCTTTACACAGCCCCGATATAATGAGGCTGTTTTGTCACCTGCAGAAGAGCCATTTTGTGCGGACAGAAATCACTGCAGGCAGTTGCAGCTGCTACAACTTAATGAGCCCTTTGACAATGTGTGTTTCCTAAACAGTTTAACCCCATTAACCAGTCACAGGCCTGCACACACACATAGGCATCTGAGATCTAATGAGAACGTGAGATAGTAGGAGTGGATC
The DNA here is from genome assembly GCA_023238725.1 of Scortum barcoo. Classification (NCBI taxonomy): domain Eukaryota; kingdom Metazoa; phylum Chordata; class Actinopteri; order Centrarchiformes; family Terapontidae; genus Scortum; species Scortum barcoo. Next base: position 17,493,566 of record CM041537.1, read on the forward strand.
ATGCACTGCAAGATCTTAACAAGTCATTTAGTTCGTTATTGAGTCTTCATTTCTTGAAACAAATAAAAGTGTATGGACTTATATTTGTGTCTGAGTGCACAATGGGACACTTGGAGCGTAGTGCATTTTTTAAAAAACACTTCATTTGTGTGGTAATAAGTGCCTTTCAAAATATGAAATATTTTCTGTTGCAAATTTAAACATCTTCTCTGGGACACATGTTTAAATGGGAAGGTATCAGCTAATGAAACATACAAACGTCAGGAGGTTTTATCCTTTCTACATCAACCCATCAAGCTCTCAGTGCAACTGAAGCCTTTTCACATTCCTCCCCATTCAAGTTCTTCTTCGGGTTTGTTCTCCTGACCTGCTGATGAGCGAGTTAGATAGCATCCGAGCGGCCTCCCTCCACACTGTGCCACCACGTCAAGAGGGGGTTAGGAGACCAGTTTTAGTACAATGTTTTTACTGTTGTCGTGGGCAGACCTCGGCCATTGTGAGGGTCCCGGAGTCAATGTGGGCCCAAGCTTAGCCAGTTACATCAGTCTGAGCTTGGGGACTTTGACCTTTACAATTATAGACAATCACACGCACAAAATCCAAGGACTATAATAAATCTTCCCACTGGCATGTATAAAATAAAACTCACAAAAACAGAAGCAATTGTGATTGAAGCAATTGAACGCAGATATTCACTCTGAGATTTTCACACAGTCACCCTGCCCGTGCTCAAATGCACTGAGTGTAAGGAAATCCTCCTCTCTCCCCTAAACTGGATCTTTTGTGAAATAAACATGATCAAACTGCTCGCTTACACCCTCGCATTGTCCTTTTTATTGTCATTTAAGAAAATACTTCCTTCATGAACCACTGCCCCGGGCCACATATGAGGACAAAGCTGCTCAGATTGCTGCGACAGCGCAGCCAAGGAGCTCCGGCACAATCGCTGTGGAGTGTGTTGAGTGACGCTGTGAGGTTATTAGTCCATGTTCTGAAACCTCACCCTAATCACCTCCTCCTCTCATCTCCGCCTATAAATTACACCTTGTACAGTGTTGTGCTCCCATTACACCTGTTGGAGCACCTTGTATACCCTCTTAAGACTTGATGATTTATTTCCCATAAACTCAATTTTAATGTAGCACAATATAATAGCTGAAAAACCAACAACCTACCCTTCTGAAACCACCTTGATGTTTTCATGTTTTCATCAGGTGTGAAAAAAATTGATTATGTAGCTATGTTGTATTTTTTTTAATGTACTTCAGATACTAAAATGAGTGTTACATCCTTCCATCCGTATTCAAGAAGCTGTCTGTTGATGTAACACTCAGATACTTCTGAAAGGGAAAAATTGTGAGGATATTCCATTTAACTTTGATGTATCTATCAACCTCCTTTTCCTCTAAAGAAAGTCGTTAATGCAACTTCAAAAAGCACTGGAGAGGGAAGTTTGGAAGTTTTATTCATATTAAAATAGTTGCAGTAAGTAGCTTTCAAAGTGTCCATAATTGCTACCTCTTAACTTTAAAAACACCCACTTTTGTACTGTACAATAGTTTTTAACACTAAGATTGTCACTTAAATATTCGAATAATTTTTAAAGCATCCATAATTGTATTTTTGACTTTAACACAACATCTGATATATTATCATGGTAAAGCTGACACAGCAAGTGTTTCAGCAAACTGTTGTTTATTTACACATCCAGCAAACACACTGCAACATGAACATTTATACAGAGTTGAGCTTATGGTCATCTGAAGAATATAAGTCCAATATTTGCTCTTCTTTTAGCTCCATTTTTGGTCTCCATCAACACAAGATCAAAAAATCTGGGTATTTATGTAATAAACTCTCTAGTTTTTTGCTAACTTTGTCTGTCTGTTGTTTAGTCCTGGTAGGTTTATCAGAGTTTTTTCAATGAAAACAGCTGCTGGAAACGATGATAATGAGAGCGGTGAAACTGATCCAAAACAGTAAAGTTGTGGGCTGGAAAACCAAAACAGTGAGCTGGCACAGCTTAAACTATGCTTTCTTTCGGCTGTCATGGAAGTTACTTCTGTTTACATTTTAGTATTGACATCCATGTAGAATTTTAAAATGTGTGGCGTGTTACATTACACAGTTATAAAGATGTGTTTGAGATGCCTTTGAGAACTCTGAGCACCTTGTGCATGTGCTTTGTGACATTACACCACCCATTCACCTTTCATTCTCCATTTTGGATGGCCTTGTTCTCTCTTTCGTGCAGACTCTATTGTGTGAGCAAGAACCATGCATACAGTATATCACATTCACAGACTCACAAACACACTCACCTACAGATGGCTGCAGGGCTTCTGAGGGTATGTGTGTTTGTGTGTATGGGGAACGTGGTTCCGTGAATTTCTATAACAGGAAGCCGGGCTGGAGTCAGCCCACACACCAAGGATGCTGGGAGGCTGGAGGCCCTGGGCCCCAACCGTGGGAGAGACAGGAGAGGTAAGAGGAAGTCAGCTTCAGCTTGCTCAGCTAACAATATATTAACTTATATCGGCCAGTCAGGGGAAATAATGATTTGAAAAATAAAATGCAACAGGGGGCTTCGATTCCAGTTGGGCAAAAAGAAGGAGTGGCATGACTGACAGGAGGCACACGTCCTCTATTAACAGAAAACCAAGCTCCACCTCAGGCCACCTCATCCATCTCTCGCCCCACTAATCCCTTAATGACAAACCAGTGAGAGGGAAAGTCAGCAGACAGCAGGAAAGAGAAAAGAGTGATGACAACGGGGGCAAAAAAAAGTGCCTTGAGGATGAAGAGTACACTGTTATAAAAAAAAGAGGCCAACAGTCAGATATCAGGACACCTACAGATCGGGCGGTGAAGAAACCACTGAGTGAAGACAACGCATGAGGATAATAATAGAAAAATTGCATGTCAAATATTGATTAATCTCTCTCATAGCTGACTGGCGTTCATAAAACGCTGCACTTGAAGACAAAGAAAGCATTTATTTGTGTGTGATTTTTTTTTTTTGTGCAAAGTATGTGTGACTGTTTTTGTGTTGCGTGTGTGCGTATGTGTGTGTACGTGTTGTTCAGATTAATACTCCATTGTGAATGGAGCGGGAGGGCAGCAGGGGATCATGTGACAAGAGTCAGACTGAACCCCGGCGCCTACACGCTTCTCAGGGGTCACGCAGGGGTCGTCATGTGGCTACTGTGCCCACTGCCAAATATACAAACACACACACAAAGCACTCAAGCACATACAGTACATAAACATTTAACAGATTTACATGGAAGTGAATACACAAGCCAAGGACATAAATGGGATAACAGAACAACCCGAGGATAATTTTCACATGACCGTGAGCACGACACCCTTTTATTAGCATGACATATATCACCTTGTTTTTGCCCGCAATAACATAATTTTTGTCATTTTCCCCCTACACTGACAACATATGTATGCACACACTAATATACACTTCCTGTCCATGTCTTTCTTCCACTTCTACCACAACCACATTGTCCTCCCTTCTCTCCTCTTTTTTTTCCCAGGTCATGTAACCTGAGATTCCCATGTCCTGGCCTTTCTGCATATTACACCAGCCATTAGTGACATCAACTCAGTTGAGACGCGGGCACAAGGAAATCAGGGGGAAGGAGACACTGGGGAAATGATGGAGAACGAGCGAGACAGAAGAAAAATATTTTCTGCAGAGTAAAGAGAGACATTATTAAGATAGAAAGGACCCAGCATGGAGGGAGGTGGTAGATCAGGTTTCAGTGTGTTTTCACACTCTCCCCATTACAGTGCCGGGGCCACTTAACTAATGCATAAAAGCACAGTGATACCCGCAATAAACAGCATTACACAATGAATTAGAGCATGAGAGGCAGAGAGAGCCACTGAAAAATGTAGACTGTGCATACTTAACCCCCCCCCCGCCACTTCTCTTCCTCTCTCTAAACACACACAGTAAGATGACTAACTTCATTACCCTCCCCATTCCTCTTACTGAGCGCAGCGAATTGAAACCTAATTACCACACCAGAGCCAAATTAAAAGCTTTTCCTCTCAATGGCTGCAATCCATCTCCTGACAAATGAACAGCGCCACTTCCACTGTGTTAATGCTCGCTTTCTCCCTCCCTGCATTCAAACATCTTTATTCATGCCAGCGATCCTCCTTTCAAACAACACTGAAGCAACAGCTTTGACACTGGCAGCACATTATCTCACTTATACTAATATCAATCAAATTTCTAAGACATAATTTTGGGAATGAAAAAAAAAAAATCTGCCAGATCACATTTGTTATCGAATGAACTCGGTGTAATCTTTTGTAAAATTCCCTTCCAACACCTCAGTGAGAGATTACAGTCGTTCATTCATAAGTCAGCTGTCATGTTGACATTTTCCTTTTCTCTCCCTACTTTTATTTTCATCAGTCATTTTCTGCTGCCTGTCGCTGCCCATCTCCAGTCCTGCATACATGTGGCACTCACACAACTGGCTCGATTTTTCATATAGACTGACAGTCACAATATATAAGCTAATGAGCCACCCTCAGATAGCTTTTGTTTAGGATTCTTTATACATTAATGATGTTGTCAAAATGCATAATTTGAAACAAAATCACATGAATCTAAATAAAAAGCTTTAGATTTCTCTAAACAATAATTGACATTCTTTCATGTTTTTATTCTTGGCCTTGCTAATGGCGTGACTGTAGGACTGTTGGGAAATCAGTTGGTCAACCACTTTGATCCGGACTGAAATATCTCAACAAATCTTGGCTGGATTGTGATGAAATTTGTTGTAGATGATGAATCCTTTGGTCATTCCGCCATGTTCACGCTCCAGCACCATCATGAGGCTGACATTTTTTGTTCAAAGGGAAATGTCTCAACAACTATTAAAATTTGTTTCCCAGATTCATTTTCCCCTCAAGGTGAATTGTGATTCCTTTGATGATACAATGACTTTTCATATAGCACCACCATCAGGTCAAAACCTTAATTTATGGCCAAATATCTGCAAAACTTCTGATGTTCCTGTCAGCCTACTAGCCAGCTAACTAGCATTAGTTATGTTACGCTAACATACTAAACAAACATTTTGAAGAGGGTCTTCTAAACGCCTGCTAAACATCAGCATGTTAGCATGAGCAATTTGGCATGCTGATGTTATCATGTAGCTAAAAACACTAAACATCTAAATGAATGAATGGCTCTAAATGAATAAATCTAAATGAAATGAATAACTGCCACAGGCATTAGATCACCCATGAGTGTCCATCACAGCCGACTGCCATTTACAAAATAATCCTTTGAAAACCTTTTTAAAAAGTATGGAGTGCAGGTTACTGTAAGACTTTAAAATGTGCGTGTAATCACTGTTTTACCGTCTGTCCGGCTGTAATTGCACTAAGTAATTAATAATGGCATGTATCAGTTAGCGATCAGATGTTTTAGGTTGTGGGAGGGTATGCTTAATCCAATGATGTCTTCTTTTAACAGATAGTGCAGGCTCCCAGACAGCAAGGTTATCAGACTGGCTCTCTGCTCGCTGCCACTTAATGGAGATCGCAGGAGATTGCGGCTCACAAATTCACTATTACTGTTACATTCAGCTATCTTTTCTTGTCTCTGGTATTTCCACTTTTTATTTATTTATTTTTTTTACAAGGGGATTTCTGGCTGACTTATAGGAAGTAGGCACCGTCACCATTTATTCTGGGAACAAAGATACAAAGCACGCTCCTGGCTGAACACGTTCCAGTCAGTCAGTCACTTCTTTGTGCTGCTCAAAACAAAGATGGTCAATGGAAAGCTGGTTTACGACGAGATTCCATCTGATTGATTTACAGTGACTCGAACCTTTAAAAACGACCAATGCTAATACATGTAAAGTGTACTCATTCCGTCAGATTGTGAATGCTCCATCTTAAAACGTACAGTTATCACATGGAGGGCAAAGTGCTCTGCGTTCGAAAGTCTTTATCACTAGTCAATCACGGCAGAATGGGTTTGGATTGATGACGACTGTTCACTAGTGCTCAGTCTGCAGGTACTAATGGCATTATTTTCCTGCTGGTTCCATCTCTATCTGTCCATCCTAATCCAGTTAGACACAATGAAACAGACCCAGAAGGGCACAGCAGGGGACCCATCCAAAACACATTACATGCCCTCATCTATATCACCAAAATCTTTCTATTTCTTTATGGTATGTGCTAAGTGAGCATTCTAATGTAAAAAAAAAAAAAAAAAAAACTTGCCAGCCAACAGCTCACATTTTCTGAATGGCTTGCGATTGACTGACACAAAAATCATATCTCCCACTGACCCTGTGCATCCCATTACTCCCCCTTCCTGCTGAGTCCTGTGCTCCTATCTGTTCGAGCCTCTTGTAACGGCACTTTGGAGCTTCTGTCACATAGTGAATGAGTGATGGTGGCTGCATTTAAATTACTCAGACAACCTTAAACAGTCCCCAAGATGGTGTTTTGTTAACATGTTGCACTAACGAATACAACAGACTCTAACTTGTGACAAATGACATAATAATTTGGGAAACAACCTACTAATGATATATGATATAAACAGATACACACACAAATAGCGTCAGGCACACCGAGATGATTTCCAATTCCTCTTTGTAACCTACGAAAACAATGAGATAAAGAAGAAGTAGATGCAGCTCTGCGAGGAAGATGATGGTCGACTTAGTAAGAGGAGGAAAGGAGCTGAGGAAAGTAACGGTGCAGGTCATTAGGAGGGGTGTGAACAAAGAATAAAAAGAGCAAAACAGCACGCCCAGTACAAAGAGACAGATACAGTGGGCGCATTACATGACTGCCTGTTTTTGTGCTTCTATATAGGGGTGGTGGTTATTTTATGCAACTCCATAGTTTGTCATTTGAGTGCTCGCACCGCTCTTTGTCATGCCAACAAAGCTTCAGGGGTATAGTGGGTAATCTTAGACCAGACTGCTTCTTAGACTGAGCACAGGTGGGGAGCAAAGGGGGACAGGAATACCAACTGATTGAACCCATGTCAGTGGGAGTGAGAATGACAAAGGTGTAGCAAATATTGAAAACAAAGCGTCAGCAGAGTTACAGCTGTGGACTCAGTTTAATTTTGTTTTAAGCCTTTTGAAGATGTTTTTATTAAATATATAACCAAACAAAGAATTACAGTGATAATGTTGAACAGATAAAGGATAAGATGATGAGTTTTAAAAACATCAGACAGTCTTCAACAGCGGATGGATTTGGCACATTTTGAAGAGATGGATGTGTTGACACATGCAGTATTTGTTGTGATTTCATCCAGAGCACTTATAGACTTCTCATTTGTGTCAGCTTAAAAGATAAACATGAAAGTTCACACCTTGAAAATAATAAGTTCAAATACTGAACCCACCACACCATTTCAAGGTTCACGTACAGGCTTTTTTCAGCTCTCAGTCCAACTGAACAAACCCTATAGCTGCTGAAGAATTCTGTGAAATGGCTGAAAGCCTCAGAAAAAGCAGAGAACAGGATTTTGAGTTGGGCTCAGTTTGTTAAGCCATCAGTCATTTTTTTATTTAAACTTTAAGTTTTCCTGGTGTAACAAAACAAACGTCAAAACACCTGTTGGCAGAAATACGCATCACGTCACCCTAAGATGCAAAGAAATACGCGGTTCTGTCCATAAAACATTGCTCCACAGCGTCACTAGTGCTCAAAAGCTGACCCTACGTACTCTGCCCTGCTGTTACAAACAACCACCGGGAGAGGTGACGGGAAGACATGAAAGGCAGTTATATTTCACCTTTATGCAGCGGTATTACACCAGGGAGACACTAAAAGAGGTCCAGGTCTTATATGGAACTGCAGTCATCATCATCTCCTGTGCGTTGACCAACCACCCCAAAACATTAAACCCTCCTTCTCTCTGTCTTCTCGTCACTGTAACCTTCTTTCACTTTGAGATAAGCGCTGTGAGTAATCTCCTGCTTTCCTTTCTCCTATTGCTCCCTCTCATTTTCTGTTCTCTATCTCTCCATTTCTACTTTTATCTCAGTCGTTCTCCTACTCCGTTCATCCAGCTCCCCCACTGAGACCTGCACAGCTCCTACAACTCTCCAGTTTTTAATGTAACAGCAAAGATGCCTGAGTCTGGGGACCAACCTGCCGGGTGTAGAGTGGTAAACAGTAAACACTTGAAGGGAGGGAAGAGTGTATAGAGGGTGTGTGAATCAGGTCTTTGTCCCCGGCTATAGTCAGAGGTGTAAAAGGAGGAGAGATCTGCATTGCTTTGCCCCAGCAACATGATACAGCAAGCGGAGTGAAAAAAAAGAGGCCTCAATACAGAAATTTATACCGTCTAGTATGTATGTGCCGAGGCCGTGACGGAGGATTTCAAGACAGAAATAATTTCATTTGAAACTATCAGCGGCTGCTTTCGAGGCAGTTTGAGTGGAAGCGAAAGCACAATGCAGAGAGTGAAACTAGACTAGACTCTGGTTTTGTGTTTATCAAGAGAGCCACCTCTGATCAGCTGATGTTAAAAGCCCAGGTGGAAGACTGGGGTTCCCCTCAATGAACGCCCACCAGAGACACCTGACAGAGGGGCCTTCGCACTGTAAAAAATGATTTAGAAAATGTAACCAAGTATTCTGTTGTTTTAGGCAATTCATTGTTACACCCTGTTTTCTCCCGAGTGGCATTGACACAAACAATACAATGAAACTACTAAAAAAAATCATTCAGTTATTTAAAAGAAATGATTTTGTAATTAAAGCAAGTAGTGAAGCAGATATAAGGCAGGATATTGATCTTGACAGAGGTCAGCTAACAGAACAGAGAGTCTAGACCATCAGTTCAGATCCTGTTCATCCTCTATTAGTGTTGAATATATACCATAGAAATTAATATTCAAATGAACATGTTACCCAGACCCCTAGTTAAGTAAAGAGGTGTCATAGGTCAGTTTAAATAGAAATCTGTAAAAATCTGTTTCCAAAATCTATTTTGGCAACCAAAGTGGACAAACAGGTGCCTGTCTGGTATCTCAGCAGAGAGCAAAGTAATTTAAAACAAGCTTTTTTCATGACTACGAAATAAAATCTGTTTTAATTCAGTTAAATCTAACTTCATTATACCTGTCCACAACACAACACTCCTAGATAAAGCACCTTGCTAAAATCTGTTAAATTTATTCTAAACCTCACTTTCTGTTTTATATATATATATATATATATATATATATATATATATATATATAAACTTTCCTTTAATCAGGTTTTCTTTTTGTTTTTTTACAATAAACTAATAATCATTTTTTATGTTTTTTTATTATTTTTATGTTTTGTTAAACATCTGAGTTATCACAACCATAAACAATAATAATATTTAAAAAAAATATAATTGTTTATTATTATCAATCATTTATTTGAATAGATAGATGAAACATATATTTTTCTTTAATAGTTGAAGAAATCATCATCTTAGAGGCTATCGATGCTACAAACATTTAGTTCCGCTCCTTTTTAACAGTGCACTTCACCTCGTCTCGGTTAACCGCACACGATCTGGAACAAATCCTCACCGCGCACACAACACTTAACACTTGACCTCTAACTCAGCGAGCAGCACCACACACTACGAGTCACAGGCTATTAGACAGGGATAAAAATAGTGAGCGGCGAGAGAGAAAGGAGAGAAAGGAGCGAGGAACGTGAGTATGTCTTTCCACTTAATTCCTCTCACATTCAATCAGAGCTCTCTCTCCATTATCACACTATGGTAATTATGACTGCGATTATCTGTTAAAGATTGTACCTGTCTTTGTATTCTCCACTCATATGTGCCAACTGTGTGCACGTTACCATTTACAGGCGTCCTGAGTCAGATCATAAATTGGCATTAGTGCCTAAGAAAGCCTCACTGGAGGAAAGATGAAAGCCTCCTCCACCCTTACTCTTCCTCTCATTCGTGCTCTGTCTTTGTTAAGTGACGGCCCGACTCTATTCATAGAGCTGTGACCTCTCTGCTCTCTGCTGCGCGACAGAGGAGTAACAAGTTGTCAATACAAATGAACTGAGAAAGGGGGGGAAAAAGCAATTACAATCTCCTTTTAATCCCCGGCAGTTCCAAAAGTCAAAGATTTAGCCTGTCTTTGCTCACCTCACCTCCTCAGTGTGTGTGTGTGTGTATGTCTGTAGGTCATAATCAGGATAGAGTGAACAAGTCTCTCTTTCACTGATCAGGATAACATGTCTAATTAATCCAATCTCTGGTTCTTGATTCAAGCTGAAGCTGAGAGAGATGAACTTTGATTCTTTTCTTAAAAAAAGTGTGTGTGTGTGTTTTGGGGGGGGGGGGGACAAAACAGGTAAAGAGGGAGTCAGCCGGTGTGAGACGGAGGAGGTGAGAGGATGTGGGGAGAAAGCAGGTGGAGGAGGTGGCGGCGGTGGTGGTGGTGGTGGGCAGGTCTGGATTAGTTTCTACCTATTCCCCACCTTCAGTCAGAGGAATTAGACGGGGGGGACGGTGAAGGAGGCTGATAGTTTTAACAGTCTGAAAGGAGCCCAGATAAGGAGCAGAGAGAGGCTGGGCGTGGAGGGGATCGAGATGGGAGGGAGAAGTTAATTACCTGAGCAGAGGGCATGGAGGGAGAGGTGATTGGAATGGGGGAGAGGGGGATATCTCACATGGCTACCCCTCCAGAGTCCCTGATGCATACTGAAACAGACTTAAAGGGGGGAGGAGTGGGAAGACGGGGCCTGTTTAAGTGGCATCATGGTCCTTCCAAGACCACAGACAACACCGGAATATTAAACAGAAATCAAAGGGAGACACTCATCTTTAGGCTATCTCCCACAGAGCCACAGACCTGCAGCCTCATAGCAATAAGAGGCATGAAGGAGTGTTTTAAGTAAAGGTTGTTAAGGCTTGCTGTGAGGCACTAATGCTAAATAGATGCACTTTTGGGGCATATGAATATAAACAGTGAGGGTCTCTTAAAGGCTGTTTCAGACATAAAGAGGAATGCAGAGACGGGAGGGAGTATTAAAGGATACGAGGGGAAAAAGGAAAAGCAGAGTCCCATTAATAGAGCAAACTTCAGAGCCAAATTACTGAGGCGCCGCTGAGATAGTGATCAGAGCACGGCCGTGCACCCTGGGTCTGTTAACGTAGCACTCAGTGCATTTACATCACCATCATTACCGTCCTTATCATTAACATCGTTCAAAGCTACACATGAAGCCCATATAAAAGCTGTAATGGAGTGCATTAGTTCACTTTGTGAAGAGGTGAGCTCTTGGTTGGGTCCAAAGTTGTCTCACAGAGGGGGGTAACACAAAAAAGTCTGCATTTTGAAGCCACCCATCCTCTTTTCTCCTTTCACAGGAGGAAGTGGTAGAGCCAAGGCCCTCTATGATTGGTCCCTGCAGACCAGCCCTGCGGCTCATTCGCTGGCTGGACTGTAATTTTGTTAAGGGCATGGGTTGCTTCCTGTGCTGGCTAAACATATCTGTGTAAATGAGGTTTGGGATGCCTGAGGGGAGCGGGGTTTGGAGGAGGGGGGTTCCCGGTTATGGAGCCAGTAGAACAGAGCACCACAGGGAGACAGAAGAGGGAAGAGGAGTGGGAGGGGGTTGAGGGAGGACAGGGACGTGGAATGAGGAAGCAAGGCCGAGGTAATGGAGGTTAAATGAAGTGGAGATAGAGGGAGAAATACAGCTGCATCAAACTTGCATTAGCTTTGATTAACAGGCCTGTTTTGAGTTACCGCTCTAACATTTCCAGACGTCAAACAAAGTTGACCCGCCAAGCTGAGAGCTGTGTTCTCGCTGACCTCCCGGGTCACTGCCAGCCTAATGTCTCTCACAGAGCAGAACAAAAACAAACATGCCATGGCCCTCAGCGGCTCAAACTGCTCTCACTCAAAGGGGTGTTACATGTCCTTAACCTCAATAAAACCTTCAATCATACTAAGCATTTTAGCTCAACAAAACCTTCTCTCATTCTCAAACGGAAATATGTCAACCTTTCCTGCAGTGCTGCTCAGGAAGTGCCATTGAAAAATTTGGGGTAATTGTTCCAACAGTTTAAGAGAGACAAAAGAAGACTCATCCCTCAGCTGAGCAGCTGTTTGATGTTTGATGTTTGCTAATAAAGACTGATCAGATCACATCTCCTGCTTGAGTCTGCATGGCAGGGGCAACTCTGCCCCATGGTCCACTCCAAATGCAATTACAGCTGAGCAGTGACAGTTAGCGACCCAGGAGCCAGGTACCCTCCACTCCCCCGTCCCCTGAGGCCGACACACCCCTTGCTCCATCCCATCCATCCCTCCCCGGGCTCCATTGAGCCCCTCACAGGCCCATAATTGGATTGGTCAGCAGTTAACTCCATTACGGCCCGGGGAGTCGAGCACTTGATATTTCCAAGTTGTTGGCAGTAATTTGCTCCTATTAGCAGCTTTTACTGAGAATAGGAGTCACAGCGTAAACAATCAACTAAGTAGGGTTTCGATGTCCAGCCCTGTTTGTATGTTTGTTCATGTACATAAAGGGGTGTTTGTTTCAGAGGGAGATTCAATTTGAGGAGTCAAATCTAATCAGAGGCCACAGAAGTCTTACAGGACAGTGTGTGTTGAGGTGGGTGTCAGTGGAGCCTGGGTGGCTCTTGTTACCACAGAATTGGTGCAGTAATGAGGTTGGGGGGCTGACGGCTGATACAACTTACTGTAGTCAGGCCGAGGAAGGAGAGGGGAATATTTGAATAGTGTGTGTGCAACAGTGTGTATTAAAATCAATGCAAATATTCTCAAAGAATGCTTGAGGCAATTTTTCACAGGTTCCATCAGTGTCTTTGGAACAAGATCAAGTGAAATTATTCATTTATGTTGGAATCAAACAAAATATGAGTAATGCAAACAAAAGCTGTCAGGAATAACAAGTTTATTATATAAACTGTTTTTAAGAAACTACCTTTTTACTTTTATTGGGTTGTCATAGTCATAGGCTGTGTAACATGGCTCTAAGGTAGGTCAACATCTTTATGTCCAATTAAAACAGAGTTAAACTTAGAAAAACATGTACAGTGCTACAGAGCAGCAAAATCTAACTTCCCTCTAAATCCCCAAGGTTACTGGAAAATATGAAGAAGGTTTTAGAGGTCATACAATTTGTAAAATGGAGATCACCTGTGTGTACTCAATGAGTTTCTGTTGATTTTACTAATAAATACAGCTCTATCTGGAGGCTGAGTCGGTGGGGAGTGAAAACTTTCATAAGCTCGGTAGGTAGCTGCTGGGTGTTTTTTGATTTGTCATTATTTCACTGTACATGTTCGTCCCCAGTACCATTTAGGCCAACAATCTTAATCTGATATCGTTGGGCCCCCATGAAATTCTACATTAAATTTCCAATGAAAACAACCAAACAGCAGCAAAACATGAAGACGCAGGACCACACGCACAACATGAAGTAATGTAAAAATGAAGAAAGAGCTGAATGGTGAATGGAGAGAGAGAATAATAAAAGGAGGAAACAATATATAAAACTCACACTGTGACTTGAAGTGCACGTACATCTAGAGAAGAAGCCATCAGCTCCTTTTAACATATTTGCCTGTTTACACTAATATGTTAAATGGACCCTTTGTTGGGTCCATTATTATTATTATGTGTGATACTTATAATTGGGCTTTACCCTTCATTCAGGAACACAAGGTGCATAAAACTGAGAGCAGAGCTAGCTCCAGGTCTCTACAGGAAGCAATAATCTAACTGACGATAACAATCTGAGTGAGGGAAAGAGGGTGGTGGGTGGAGGATGGGGGATGAGGGAAGCTGACAGTAGAAGAGTTTTTTTTTTTCAGTTTAATCCAAAGGCAGGTTATTTGGAGAAATACCTGCCTAACTTCTTGCTGAGGTAGACTGAATGAACCAGCACTGGGAACCAGAGGCCATTTTTTTTTTTTCCCAGAAACATCCTGACACTCCATCTACAGAAGAATGGGAATATCTCTCTACATGTGGTGACAATGGTGTCCAAACCCAATCAATCAGACGGAGGAAGAAAATTGCCAAGAGGGAGAAAATAAGGGGAAATGCCTGGACTCTTGTTCTCATGTTAAATCAACCTTTTCTCTCCAGTTTGTCTGCCTCCCTTTCTCCTCTGCTCACCATGTGCAGAGAGAAAAGACGAGAGCAGCTTCCTGACATTCATTCTTCAGACACAGAGTGAGGCAGGCAGGGTGCAGCGTGGAGGCCGAAAGACTAGTTGAGGGAAAGAAAGAGGAGGGAGATGGGGGTGGTGGTGGGGGGTGTTGGGGTTGTGTCTGGGTGTCTGTCTCTGAGGAGGACCTCTCCACCTGTCGGAGTCCACATTCCTGCACATTCCAGGGATCCCACAGACAAAGCGTGGTGAGAGGGCCAGGAACTGACCTTGGCTCTGCCTGTCAACGGCAGATCTCTCTGATAGAAATTGCAAAGGGACCCTCACTCATATGTGCGTGATACAAGGAGACACAAGAAAGAGCACACACATGACCGGGCGCGCACACACACACGGCAACATATGCACAAAAATAAAACACGCAACATTGTTCCACTTCTTATTTCAGTTTAATTTAAGGAAATTTTGTCATTTTGCTCTCAAAGGAAGAGTTTGACAGTTTGGCAGATATGCTCATTCGCTTTCTCGCATTGAGCAAGATGAAAAGATCGATCATTGTAACGTCTGTGCAGCAGCTGGTTAGTTTAGCTTAGAACAGGGGGACATGGCTAGTCTGACTTTGTGTGGAGGTTTTTTTTGTATATCTGTTTGGATTAAACAAAGATATAACGTGAGTTTTAGAGGTGCAGATTTGTTCGCTTTGGACAGAACTAGGCCAGCTAGTTTCCCTGTAATAACACTTTAAACCGATGTTTAAATGATGTTTTATAAACTAAACAATTAATAGATAAATTAAGAAATTAATCAGTGGCTAAAAAAGCAAAATGAAGTTTGCTGCTCTAATGTGTTTGCAGTAACTTTTACTATTGTGGAGTGATCAACTGGTAATTCCAATGGTTTGGGATGGTTGTGTCTACACACAGTGCAGTATATTCAAATCAGAAGAGCCACCACAGGCTGCAGCTCCACGCAGATGGAGAATATCCTGAGGGTGTCTGTCTACCTCAGTTTCATACCACTGTGAGCTCAGAGCAGTGTAGCATTTCAGCTGTTAACAGAGTGGAGGGACAGCAGCAAGAGGTGGGGCTGGGAGTGCGGCGGGTGCAGCAGCTTATGAATGGAGCTCATTCTCCCTGAGAGGAACTTCAAACAGGCCCGCATCAATCAGCCAGGTGGAGCACCGCTGGCTGAGCCATGCCCGCCGGCCGTCAGCCCGGAGGTTTCAGATGCACCGAGCATGCCCTCTCACACGACAGACTGACTGACACACTGACCAGGAGTGAGCCAACTGGACTGCAGTCACACACAAACACAGCAGAGGCTCCACACACACACACACACACACACACACCTCCACCCAAATCCTCAGGTCCTCTGGGACCCTGGCACCAAGTACCGGCTTGGAAGTGCCAAGGATGGCTCAATATCAACTCCGCTGCAAGGTGCAAACAGACAAATCTCACTCACATCTCATCATTGTGTCCCCTTGTATGTTGTTTCCAACCACATCACCATGCAATTATGAGTATGTTCAAGATTGTAGCTTTCTACAATATCTGCACATGGCAACTACAATACAGTTACTGTTAAGGAGAGGTACGGTCAAGGTATGGTTTGGGCTGGCAGCTAAAACACTTGGTTAAACTTACAGTTAATAAAAAGGTGAACTTCTCTTGCAACTCCAGTTTCCTCCATGAATTGTGAGACATGCTACACACACTTACTTTCCACCTCACTATAAGACTTCTTGCGTTGGCACTGGATATAAACCATGAGGTGCAAACTCATTCAATATAATTACACATAAATGACATAATTACTGGGCTGGTTTTCATCATTAATCAAAATTTGTATTATCACATCCTTAAATTTATGTTCTGGACATTGCTCTGTTCATGTATGGGGAATTAGAACAAAGTTAAACAAACACATACACACATACCTACACGTAAGTACACACAATAAGCTTAGAGCATATATTCACTGTTTTTCAAGTCTTTATTAAAACATCACTTACAAGCACATACTTGCTACAAAAACACTTCCTCCTAAAGC
Organism: Scortum barcoo; assembly: GCA_023238725.1. Lineage (NCBI taxonomy): Eukaryota > Metazoa > Chordata > Actinopteri > Centrarchiformes > Terapontidae > Scortum > Scortum barcoo. The sequence goes on from CM041537.1 coordinate 17,509,795, forward strand.
ACACTCAATTGAAGTGACCGGAGTCTTCGTTTTGCGCAAAAATACAATCTAAAGCTGAAGCTTCAGCCGACTGAGACAGTCAAGACAGGTCAAGCGAATATCTCTCCAAAGTTACTGTTTGTGATTCAAAATTTCTTCTTTGAGTTTCCATGGTCTTTGTTTTCTTGCTGGGATCAGAGGCAGTAGCACAAAGCTGGAATTTTGCCCTAAAAGACTGTAACATTGGAAGACATCCTCTTGATTTGTCCAACTTGGTCAGCTGAAGCCGCAAATTATCTTCAGATGAACTTTAGAAGTCACACAACAAGTTCAAAACAAGACCTGTGGATTTTGTCCTCCACCACATCGATTGATATCTATTTCACAAGGGGTTTCTTTGTGGCCAGTGTAAACAGTGGGAACAATTACAGTGACCAAGATAGAATTGAAAAAAAAAGTTAATCTAATTAATGCTATTTACCTCACTCTGCCTGCATTAACTGTGCTGCTCATTTATTGCTAATCTTTGTGTGTTTCAACAAGCAGGAATCTATAATCAGTCTTAAAAAATAGGAAGGAAAAAAAGTGTTTTCTTGTCTGTCTTATTATTCATTTTTTCTTATATAAAGCTCTATCTATCTGTCTATGTATGTATGTATGTAGTATGCTATTCATCCATCTATCTGTAGCTGCTAACAGGTATCTGTGCTCCCTTCTTCCTTCTATGGAGAACAATGCTACAACTTCCTTTGCCTCAAAGCTTTTAACAGTCAACAACAGATAATACATCAAACAGACTGGACAGACACACTACTGTACAGCTTCTCAAAGGTCGGACTGGCAAACGTCTGGGCCTCTCAGTGGGTTCGTCTTTGTGTTTGTGCTTCAATTATGCGCTCTCTCTCATCCACCCTGCTCCCTTTGTGACCTCTGGGTAAGGGTCAGCGTCCAAGACGTCTCTTCCAACATACACAATGGACCTCCATTCACAAGCCAGGGGAGGACAGAGAGAAGGAGGAGAAGAACGTTCTCTCAGACATCAGACTCCCATATCGCTCCATCTCTCCATCATTTCCCCTCATCTGTCTGAGCGGAGCAGGCCGCGCAGACTCTGCCCACATCCTCCTTCAGCTACCAGACCCCTTGTCTGCCGCCTTTCTGTCAAACAAACCCACTCAGCCCATATCCCCCTGCTTTACAACACCAGGTTGTACACTGTGTGTGAACCCGTGCCAAAGCACACTGTGAACGGCCTGCAGCACCGAGAATGTCGAACAAACTCCACCACTCTTGTCGTAAAAAAACACAATCCATCTTTTTTTCCAGAATAGCAGCTGATTCCAAAGCATCCATGTGTCACCTGCTGCCCTGTGTGAATCCAGCCCGATGCCACAGTCAAACTAGGGATGGTGGTGGAGGAGTGAGGGAGGAGAGAGTGGACCCTCAGGGCCGGGGGGGTGAGAAGGAGGGGGAGCGGACGGTGGTGGTGGGTGTACAGGGCTGGTGTTGATGGGTGGGCGGGGAGGCAGCGAGGATTTAAATGGAGATTGACGCCCCAGGGGTAACCTGGCAACAGGCAGGAGCTGCTGTCAGATTAGGATCTGAGAGAGAGAGATAACCATAACCACTTTACTGCCCCCTGGACTGAGGAGAGCTGGAGGGCTGCAGCGTGTGTGTGTGTGGGTGTGTGTGTGTGTGTCTGTGTGCTTAACCCACAGCCATGCCATGTAGCAGGAGGCAGCTGCAGAGTTGTTTCTAAAGACCTGGTTAAAATGCCACACAGCAAAGCACATCCATCCATCACTAGCTGCATTACTTCAATATAACATATGAAGGACACACACAAAATATAAGAAAACATGGAGGTTTCTTATGTACATCCAACGTTTGAGTTACAGCAAGACTGTGCATTTTTCATACTTCACATGCATTTGTCTAAACATGAACATAAATGAATGCATTCTCTGTGTAGAGTGGGAGTTTCCTCATAGACAGTAGACCACCAGCAGCCTGTATCTACATGACAATACTCTATCAGCGTGGTTTTATAACATCCTGACAACAGGAAAGACAAACAGCAACCTCTTTATGTTGAGTGAGAGGGCAAAGGTCATGAAATGAGAAGCCTGTTGAGATGCACTGAAAAAGCTGTTTTTGAATAGAGAAAATACTCTGAGCAAAATTAAGGACAGTTGTAATAAAGATTAAATGAATTCAGTCCTCAGATATCTTGTTTTTAAAGCGACATTGCCATCTATAGAGCCATGTGATATGTTCGGTCCATCATGTTGGTGCTTAGTTCGCATAATACTAGTTTATAACTAAATACCTGCTAAACGAATAACTTATTCCCATTAGCCTTAGTTAAGTGTTTCCAATCTAACACACTAAAATAAGATGGTGAACATAGTCAGCATTACATTATTATTAGAACATTATTATAGGGTGAGAAGCTCAGTCACTCGGGAGGAGCTTATAGCATTATTAGAGAGTTATTGTGAGCATGATAGCATGCCAACATTACATTAGCACATTAGCATTTAGCTCAAAGCACCACTGTTCAACAAGCTGTACTGTGAGTCTTCTTTTCTGCTTGAGTTAGCAATAAGTATTGGATTATAACCTAATTTACTGAGCAGACACAAATCTATGGTAAAACTTTTTTTTAACAAGAAAAAGCAATAAGATGGATTTATAGGAGGACTGGTCCACCAGATAGACATATTGATTAATGGAGACTGACAAACTGATCAGACAGAGGATTGATGAACATAACAAGCTGGTTCAAAAAAAAACTTGTATCTGATGACCAATACACTGACTAGCTCTCTAAGTAAATGAATTGAGCTTGTGATTCTGTGTCTCTTTTTAAAAGCAGTCTCTTTTCAATGAAATCTAAGCCTCAGAAATCAATGAAATCTCCTCTTAATCCAGATGACAAACAGCTCATTAAAATGATCATGAATAATTACTGGATGGAGAAACTATGAAGAAAAGCTAAAATAGACACAACATGAATAATTATTCAGGGAGCATGACAGACCCCACCTAAAATAGACACACAGAGACACACATGCACAGACACAAATGCAAAGCCAGTACAAAAAAAACACTGGTGCAACTGGTGCAAACACAACACACACACACACACACACACACACACACTCCAAAACTGAGGACAGTTTCAAAGACACACACAAGCCCACTCGGGGCCTGCTGGCTGGCGGATTGAGAGGGATTTGTTGGACGGCACGCGACTGTGTCATGGCAGCGCCTCCACCTCCTGTCAGCTGTGTTTGTGCAGTGATGGGGTGGGAGGGATGGGGGGGGGGGTGCGGTGTCTACAGAGGAGGACAGTCTCTGCATAAAAGAGCCAGAAAAAAAGAGCATGTAAATCTTATTGACAAGGAAGAGGGCTGGGGAAAGAGAAAAGACGGGGCACGGGTGAAAGTTGAAACAATCACTTTTTCTTTTGTGCAGGTGTTTTTGTGTGTGCACACGAGTGTAAAAGGGAGAAAGAAAAGACGGGCTTCGTGAACGGTGGATGACACAGAAAGGCTTAATGGCATTAACCAAATAAGCTGAGTACAGACCTGCTTTCTCCTTTGGTTTAACTTTCTGATGATTTGCATTTGCCCTTCAGCAACTGCAAACACTGAATCGGTGTGTGTGAAACAGAGAGCTGAGATGCATCTTTTATTTCACTCAGAAAAGTTGTTTAGGTTTAATCTATTAAGGCCTTTCTTTATTCTGTGTCATGTTGTGTCACTATACAAACCACAGCTTGCCTTTTACACACAACAAGACCCGTGTTTGGTCCTGTAATAAATGCCACGTTCATAAAACAGTCAAATGAAACCACAAATGGGAGCAAAAGAGAATCTGAGTCCCTACATCCAAAAACCAAATGAAGACCAATAAACCAGCAGAGCATCGTCAGTACATATAAATAAAGACGAGTGTTTTATTGTGGAGACATAAAACCTAATTTACATTTTGACTATAAACCTAATCCACCATCAGAGCCATGAGTGTGGTCCGAGAGTCTTCAAAGTACATTTAACAGTAGTTTATTACTGTGTCTGTTGCTATGTAACATTGAAACCAATCAAGCTTTCATTTACAAAGTTTTATGTACTTAAAATCTGTTTTATAGTGCAGGTAATTCCATGTAGACAATATAATCAATGTGTTCAAATCTAAAGCAACACGGTTTGAAGATATTTATACAATATACTATACAGTTTGAATTTATATTTGTTTTGTTTCTCCTAGTGTTGTGTTATGTAGAAGTACTTCAGCTGTACACACGCACTGCAGTGCAGTTGCCTGCAGTTAATGGATGGATTATGCCTGTGATCACAGTAAATAATGAACACTCTCTCTGGTGTTATTACAGTAATCAAACACTTTTATAACTTACTGTAAAGACGTACAGGTAGAGAGGACACCGGTGCACGTTGGCCTACAGTAGATTCTCTACAGTTGATTTGCATGTAACAGATGTAGCCGTGATAACAGATAGATTTGCATTGATCAACGATCTGAAAGTAATATAGAAACTCTTTTGTTTCAACTTTGTCTCTGAGTACAGAAACAAAGTTGATAAGATAAACGGACATAAAATAAACTACGAACACATTTCAATGCAAAATAATGTGCCTTAAAATAGCCCAACTAGATTTCAAGAATTTATTGTCATTACAAAACAATTACATCAGCAATCATTGGTAATGAAATTCTTAAATCCCAGGCTCCCCAAACAATGCTAAAAAAATATTAACAGAATATAGACACACAACAAGAAAAAAATAGATTAGAAATAAAATATAAAATTAAATTTAAGATAAATAATAAACTAGAGTAATAAAATTAATAAAAACCTTAAAATATAAGTTATACAAATAAATTATAACCAGCTCACTTCGCTCACCCTGGGCAACTCCGGAGTAGTGGAGGGTCCAGCCCTTCTCAAAGAGCTGCGTGGAGGTGAGCCCGACTATCTCTAGCCGGTACCTCTCAACCTCCCACACATGAGCTCAGGTTCCTTCCCCCCCAGCGAGGTGACATTTCTTGTCCCTGTGGCCAGAGTTTTTGTCCAAGGATTGGGTCGTCAAGGCCCCGGCCACGACTGGTACCCAAACCACATTGCACCGGCCCCTCATGGACCTTCCTGCATGGGTGGTGAGCCTACTGGAAGGCGGGCCCACGTCGTCATTTCGGGACTGAGCCCGGCTGGGGCCTGTGGGCAAAGACCCGGACCACCAGGCGCTTGTCTGCGTGCCCTCAACCCCAGGCCTGGCTCCAGGGTGGGGCCCCGGATAACGCCAATCCAGGCGACGTAATGGTCCTTGATGTTGTGAAATCCATGATGAGCTTGTGAACCGCTCTTAGTCTGGCCCGTCACCTATGATCTGTTTGCCATGGAGAGACCCTACCAGGGGCGTAATGCCCCCAGACAACAATAGCTCCTAGGATCATTCGGGCACACAAACTCCTCCACCACGGTAAGGTGGCAGTTCTAGGAGGGGGGTAATCCAACTACTTATTTAAAAGTGTATGTGTGTCATCATCAATTTTAAAGATCTTCTGCCTTTGGCTAACTTTAAGATTATTATGATTATGATTATGGCATTTCTGCCTCTTGAGACCTACATAAGAGAGAAGGAAAAGAAAGATAAGAAAGAAACTGTAAACTTGTAATTTCATGAACAGCCCTTCTGCAGCTCCTCTGCGTAACACCTGCAAAACTCTAAAAATCTATTGACCAAAATAACAAAGCAGAAAAGATTTTGAAAACAAAGTTGTCACAAACATGGTAAATAATGGGGATTCAGTTATTTCATAATCAATACTGAACACAAAGCAGGAACGGAGCGAAGGGGCCTTAGAGATGAGGGGATAAAGGAAAGAGAGGCCTCTCTGGTTCTCATTTCCAGTCTGTGGACATTACCGCTTCATTAGCAGGCAGCATGTGCTAAATATTATTCTGACTCTGATGGCTATCACACTCCTATGTAATGAGATACAGGCCCTCTGAACACAGACACATCTTAGACTTTTTCTCTTCCCCTCCAACACCTCCTGACCCTCCGTTTACCTCAGAGCAAGTGTGTATGTTAATGTGTCTGTGTGAGCACATGAATATACAGTACACCCATAAAGGCTGCAGCGCAAATGCCAGGGAAACATAAGAGCAAGACGAAGGAAAAAAAGGCACAAGAACGATCCAGATCCCTAAACTCTAATCCATATCATAGGCTACTATGTCTCCCTCCCTGTGATACCCAGATCTCATTTCAGTTCCAGGACTTTAGGACCTCTCACTCTTCACTCTCGTATCTCCCTCTGGCCGATTTAGGAGAATTATTCAAATGAAGGAGAAACTTTGTCTGATAAAGAGCCTCAGATGTTCTTTTAAGGACCTTTGAAGGTTGCCGATGGAAAAGGGATTCCTCTAGAGTCGTTCCCTCATTAAGAATGATAATTGAGATCTGGATGTGTTTGATATACACCATTAAACTAAAGGTCTGAGCTGGTTACAGAGGGAGAGAACAGTTGAGTTCAGGGCAAAGGGAAATTTTCCACTGTGGAAACCCTCATGAGCATTTTAAATGATTTGTCATACAGTTCAGTTCAGCTCTATTCAACATTTGCCACTGTACTACACAGAACTATAGAAGCATCTGAAGACTATATAAGTTTGTAATATCAAATAATTATAAATTAAGTGTTTGTCTAAGTAGCAAAACCACTTAATAAAAATACTATATTGAGTAGAAGTATGGAAGCATACATTATAATGAGCCCTGTTGGTGTTGTATTATCATATAATTGAATCATTACTATTGATTCAATAAAATCTACGTAGTACTTTAGTGTTGTAGCTTGTGGAGGTGAAGCTAATTGTAACTATGTCATGCACTTTAGGCAATTTAAACTCAAAATCTGTACATTATATTTTATATTTTTATTAACTGTATGTTTTTATGTAAAATCAAATCTCAAAAGAAATTGGTTGTGAATAATACATAAATGTAATGCAGTAGCAATACAATATTTGCCTCTGGTATGTAGTGGAATAGACATGTAAAGTAGCATAAAATAGAAATACTCAAGTAAAGTACTTGAGTATATGTATAACACTGCCGGCTGCTGAGATTTATAGTCCAAATTTATAGTCCAATTTAATACAATAAGGCTAATATATAAATCATAACAATTTGGGACTGAAAATTAAAGAATGAATTAAATAACTCATATGAGCATATCCGTGTCTGAATAAAAACCCACTGACTGATTTAGAGTACAAGTAAAAAAACTATGTCAAATGTAACAGCATGTACTGCCAATGGTGGATGACATAGTCACATATGAGTAGAAGAACATGAGTAATATCAATAAACTGTTCTTACGGTATCAAAAGCAAAATTATTCATAATTAAGAGAAATGGCCTGTAGATTTTTACTATTATTTAGTATATCACTGGGTCATTACTGCATTACAATGTAAGTAGAATTTTATTGTTGCAGCTGGTAGAGGTGGAGCTAGTTTCAACTTTTCTATATATAGTTGAATAGTTTAATTATAAATCTGTATCTTACTGAGATACTACTACTGAGCCCATCCTATGTTTTCTAAAGCTGCCAGATAAATTTAGTCCAGCACAAAGTGCAATATTTCCATCTGAAATTCTGTGAAGAAGAGGTATAGAGTGCCAAGAAAATGGAAATACACAAGTAAAGTAGTTTGTGCTGAAATCCAAAGTAAAAGCCACATTCAGTTTATATACTGTCCATACATAAAATTAAATCGTTACATAACATTGAAAACAAGGTAAGGGGGAGGGGGCAGAATGAGGGTAATGATATAATATTGAGTATTATCAGTGTGTTGGGGCCAAACTCTGGTATCAGTGTGTTATCAGGCTATTTATGCTCCATTGCAGTAAAGCGTTATGACCTCCCAATCAGAGCTGTGTTCAGAGATAAAGGCCAATCAGAGCTCAGAGGGCTGATAAAAGCCAATCAGAGAGGTAGAAAGTGATAAGAAAGCAGACCTGGCCCTGCAGGTGATGAGCTCCGGCCCCAGAGCCACGCAAACCACATGCAAATACACACACACACACAACCACAATGTATCATTTATTCTACCGTGCACAGTACTATAACTGAAGTTTGTATTTAATACTTTAACTATCTATCGAGGTCAGAGGGAGTTTTTATTTCTGTCTTTATCTTTTTTTCAATCAAAGTTGGTTCAATAAAAACGTAAAATTTGATCCTATAAAAAATCATGCTGTGTAGTAGGTAGGGGAGAATGCTAAATATAATATAGAGTTTGAATTAAAACACTTTTTAACAAATATTTGCAAACACTGTTACATCTTTACAGCAGAGCACCGAGCAAACACAGTTCACGCTTAAACCATGACTTTGCTACTTGCCTCATACATTTTTCATGCCACTGCCTCATGCCAATGCAAACTTACAGCAAAGCATGTTTTCTTTGGAAATCTGTGAGACTGTAATATATTCAAAGTATCTCAAATGGCTCCACCATCCACTTCATTCAAAACTCTGACAGAGCAGCAGTCGACAAAGTGCAGAAATGTCAAGCAGAATACAACAGCAATCAAACATTATCACTGGCTGCTTGGTTGGTCACTTATTATGTGTGATGTTTACAATAAAGCACACATGTAGTTCAAACGCAGACCTGGCAACATTCAGCTGGCGTTCTTTGGACCAAGAACCTGATTTTCTCTTCAAGCATGTGAAGTGAAAGGGTTGAAGGGCGACAACAGGGTGGAGGAGAACATTTGAAAGACCTTCAAAAAAATGAAAGCTCGGCCAGAAAGAGATCACAGGCTGCAATTACAACAGCACGCTGCAGTGATGGAGGCGATAACGCGCTCTGCGGCAAACAGAAAGCTGGCCCTCTGAACCTCAGCTCACCCGGTTTTCCTCCACCTCGAGCCCAGATCGGCCGAGCAGAAGTCCTTGACTTCTTTCAAAGAGGTCTCCCAGAGGTCAGGAGAAGGTCGCGTACAGGAAAGAGGAAGTGCACGCCGCAATCAGAACTTCTCATCTAATGTCTGCTTCGTTTTGTGTGTGTGTTTTTTGTCTTTTCCATTTTGGTTGATTTTTCTGTTTTTTCCATGGCTGAGACTTTCTGGCAGAGTTTTTCCATGTGGGTGTGTGCTGCAAAGTGAGTCACCCCTCTCAGAAAGAAAACTCTCCAGTGAGAGGACTACATCTGCTGCTTTGAAATACAGTGGAGATCAGTAGAAATGGGGTTTTTGCAGAAGATAGATTTTCCTCACTTACAAATAAAAAACAAAAAAGAATGAGAGGCAGACAGTCTATTCCGCTGCCATGGAAACTCCCTTTTATGGTCTATCTGCTCTTCAAGTTGCAAAATGCACAACACTAAATATGAATTAAGGGCACCCCGGGGTGTTCTCATGCAAACAAAGTTATGTTTACTTTCAGTGTTAATCACTGTACTCCTTGTGTATATCCTTGAGGCCTGACATATTGAAAGCATTTCCTTTCTCATAAAATATTTGCAAAGCTGATTTATTTGAAATGTATCAAATCTGTATCATTTACATCTATATTTATAAGCTAGCAGCTTTCTTCTTCACTGCCTTTGTAAGTGCCTTACTACATTTCTTCACATGTTCCCACCGGCAACTGTCAGTCAGCAGAATAGCGGGTTAGGATAGCTGCCTGAACGTAATGCCACCAGTGGTCAAAAACTCTACAGAGTACCTTTAAACACTGCATCTCACACTGTACATCACAACACATACTGCACTGTTTATACTGTATGTCTGCAACTCCGTGCACATACACACACACACTCACATCCACGTGCACGCACTCACAATTCACCTCCCTCTCACCCCTCTTCCCTGGGTGGGAGTCCATTTCCGTCTCCTGATACATAAATAAATAAAGGGGTATATAGTGCCCCAGGACTGGGATGGAAGAGACAGAGTGTTAAAGCGAGGGAGAGAAAGAAAAGAATTGCGGTGGACAGACAGAGAAGAAATGAAAAGGAAGAGGAGGAGAGGGGGGTTGTAACTGTTTCCCAGCTCAGGGAAGTTCAGTCCCGATGCGACCCGGCCGTCTCTCCCCGCGGAACCCACCGCCCCTCTCTCCCAGACACAAGAGGGAGGCCTCAATCAAACATATGAGCCACAGAACATGACCTGGCAAGTTCAGCAGGAAAAGAGGGGAGGAGGGGAGACTTAGTGTGAATTGATTGAATTACACTCGGTCAAAAACACCATGTGTGGGGCTGAAAGTGGAGCGGCCGGCAGGCTGCAGTTAATAACGACTCAATACACTGATTAAGACTGTTGTTATGATTGCTTATTTAACATTAATGCTACACTATTGCTATTACAGAACCAGTATCAGCGCCAGTTACACATTTCCCTGAGTGTGTGTATGTGTGCTGGATGGCGGATTCTAGAAATAGAGAATTAAGGGGGAGAAATAAGGTTAATTGAGTTTGTTTTGTTTGGAGCCAATCTAATGACGGGTGAAAGAAATAAAGTTATGCCTATCGGCGACTGAAGGAGAGACACAGAAGAAGTGGAGAAAAAAAAAGAGAGAGATTTTTAAATTTGTCTTCTAGGGATCATATATCCTTCCCCTTTTCTCTCTTCTCATCCCTCACTTTCCAATAGAGGAGAATAATAGCTCAAAGCACCAAAAATAATTAAGCCTCCAAATTTATTCATCTAATTTAAAATGGCCGTCCGCACGGAAGCATTGTACACAGCAGAGAGGGGTTTCCTCGCACTAATTCTTGCTGTGAGTGTTGTTTGTTGTCGTATCTCTCGCGGTCATATCAGCGCGGGCAACAGAAATAAACTGCACCTGCCAATCATAAACAACCCGTCAGCTACATTAATTACACAGGACAGAGGCCACATCAGTTGAACACAGTAACTGCATTCATGTCGAAACATAAAGACGGCACTATGGAGTATCAGCAGTCTACCTGGATGCACAAATTAGTGAAATTAACACTCTTCTTTATCAAGAAATACAATATATTCTCAGTGTTTGTCTTGACCTGTGTGTTTGTCTGGTAAAACTTGTAAAAAAAAGTTTGCCATCACCACCACTGGACTTATGAAAGCGACATAACACTACCTAGACCCCTGTCTTTGTATAAAACAGGACAAATACAACACTGAGTGTGCAGGGGCCTGAGAGCAGCACTCAGCAGGAGTTGAAATAACTTCCATGTAAAGTCAGGTGGGGATCAGTGCTACCATTAGCAAGGTGGGTTAATTAGCTTCCACTTAAGTTAGTCTGGCTGGCGTCCACTTTTCAATTGTAATGCAAACGTAACAGCATAATGGGTGCACCCATATGCTGAAAGTTTGTAGAATGACATCGTATATTGCAAATGCACATAAACCAGAGCTATGTGAGGGGATTAAAAAAGGGGAAGAAACGCTCTGTATCAACATTATGACACGCTCCCGTCAGTTGCGCATGTTAGAAGTTGAGGGTGGGTCTCCTGGCAATGCCGGCTATAAAATGTCAGTCAAGGAAACGCCCAGTCCAGGAGCTTAGCCGCTGTTTCCAAAAATGTCTGAAAGCAGTTTATCCTTTTTTGGAGAATGGAAAGACATGCACAGTACAGAATTCAAACTTCAGTTCAACTTCACAGTTAAAACCTCTGACCTTCGCATCAAAACATTCTCTCGCAAATCAGAGATGAATTGTTTTCCCTCTTATGGTACATTAAAAACTATGAATGATAACAGTTGTTGTTCTCTGGTGTTTTAGTTTGGGGGGGAAATGATGCGAGTCCACCAGTCAGACCAGTTCTAACAAAGAATACAGGAGCCAACAGATAACACACTGACTTGCACACATCATGTATTTGCTTACAATTTGCATTGGACTTATTTTTGGACCGGGACATCCAGACCACATGAAGCCTCCATTGTTTGCAACTGCTGCTTTAAACACCTCAGGTCAGGTCTGTTGGAAACTCATTTAGCTGTAAAACAGAAACTCCCCTCAAGCGTCCTGCAGAAGTAAAACAACATCATGCAAACTCACTGACCATTAAAAGGACTGACTTGAGTGTTAAATCTCCAGTGCGGCACAACATTAGTGACAACATGCAACGGCCTTGTCAAAAACTGGGCCATACAAACATTTTTTGTCCTGCAAGATTCTATAAAATCCTCCAAAAGTCATCTCCAAATCTCCAGCATCAGTGGGATATTGGGGTTTGAATGTAATTACTCTGTGACCACTTAGTTCAGGCTGTCACTGCTAAGGTCACATGAATAAGCCTCCATATTTGTCTCTAATCGAGCCACTAATCTGAAAGATCTAAGAGCCTGAATCAATCCTCCATTCTGCCTCTATTGATCTCCTCTCCTCGTCTCCCAGTTTCACTCCCGCTTTTTTCCGTCTCTGTCTCCTCCCCAGCATGCTCTTTGCAGTAATGGATACTGAAGATGTCAGGCAGATTTAACATTTATTGCTTATTTAAAACGGCCTCTGACCCGCACACAATACCCTCCACCACATCCCCGCAGACATGCCTAAAAAAGAGAAAACGGCGCGCCTCAGTTGAGGGCCTGTCACTCGTATTGTTGCAGTAGCCATGAAATGATCGAGTTTGGCTAATGGCTGCCTTATCTCTGCAGCAGGCTTAATAATGGCCGTTCAAAGCCTGCTTCTCCAGGTGGGAGTTATGTCATTAAGCCTCAATATCACACTTAGACTCACCATAATAACCATATGGTCTGAGCACAGAGTGAGATACTGAAAGGTTTTCAAAGCCCGGAGGCCTGGACCAATGGATCAAAGTGGGCAAACCTGATTTTAAATGTCTACATGTGCCCGTTCCTGCTGTGTTAGCAATTATGTGCATGCCTATTTATGTGTGTACAGTCAGTTACGCCTACGTCGCTTCATACCTTGCCTGCAGAGTTTTCACAGGCAGCTGAAGTGAGTGAAATTACCTTTTTTTTTTTTTGCATCTAATTAATTAAATTGCTCACTGCAAACTGCGGTGCTTCATATTTATACAAAAGAAACAGAAATTTAAAAAAAAACCCTGGGGCTGCAAAATCATCCATGCCATGCAGTAACAAAATAGAACAGGAAGACAGTGAGCAGAGACTTGAGCCACAGCATCGCTAACACAGCCCAAGACGAAGGGATTAAGGGATGGGAGGACGCTCATAAAAGGGTGAGACAGAGTTTCTGAGCAGAAGAGGAGGATGGACAGAGAAGGATACAGAAAAAAAGAAAGTGGATGGACAATGTTGAGGAGTCCTGTCAGTTATTGAGAGTTTTTTCGCCTGCATGTGAACAGCGTGGACTCCTCGATCATCCCTCGATCCAAACTGGAGTTGGAGGGCTGGAGCAGAAGTAGAAAAAAGCTGAGTGTGTGTGTGTGGAAAAATTTATAATAACAATATATAATATAATAAATATATAATAATATATAATATAATAACACAGTGCTGTGGTTAGTACTGTTCTATAGTGTAAAGTAGAGAAATACATCTGTCATGAATAATGTATATAAATCTTCTGTATATATAATGATTAATGTGTTTGTATTTATTGTAATTATCATTTTTGAGTGATGTGATGTGCATTAACAACAGTGTGAGAAGCAATGTATAGATATAATTCTTTAATTATTCATCTTTCAAAAGTCAGTGTGAGAAAGACTGGCATAAATTTTATTTCAGGGTTGAAATGTTACATTCACGTTTTGTTACCTGATTGTTAAGACTCAGCACAGGACTATCAAAATAAAGCGTTGCCAAAATGCTTGAGAGAGAAAAATTAAAGGAGGACTGAGCCTCTACTGACAGCAGTAGAAAGCTGCGAGGAGCAGTCCAACAATGGGACAAAGAGGAAAGAAGGGAGGGAAATAAATAAGTGAACAGAGATCTTTCAAAGTTGAAACTACATCCAGATGAGCGAGTGAGCCGCTCAGCCAACCCTCCACATGAAATGATCCTGAAGTCCACGCTGCCCTCTGAGTTCACCAAGGCACATCAACCACTCATTTAATTAAACAGACACTGGGATTACGGAGATTAATACACAGGGAGGGCAGTAGATAGGGGAGCGATCAGACCAGCCAATGAACATCATGCTTGTGGTGAGTGTGGTATTTACATGAAGTCAATCCGTATCACTGCTGCAAAAACACACACTGCAAAACAAAAACATACAGTGCTGCAGCGCTAAATATAAAAGTGTCAGTCTCTCAGATGGGGGATGAGGGACATGATTCAGTGTTTCATCGCTGGTTTTTACAGAAAACACAGCCAGAAACGGAAAACATGCATAGAGTTTGCATTCATCACGTCGGCAACCTGAGATGGAGGTTTGTCAAATCTTTCAAGCGGCAACAGGTCAGGCTGTTTGAGGCGTTGCATTGCAAGCAATCTTACCTTGTTACACACAAAATCCCTTTCTCTCTTCCCCCTACACGATCATCAATCATATTATCATTCCATAATATGATTGATGATGATGCTCTCTGTACATGTGGCATCTATTGCACGTCTGTCCGTCCCAGGGAGAGGGATCCCTCATCTGTGGCTCTTCCTCAAGTTTCTTCTTTTTCCCATAAAGGGTTTTTTGAAGTTTTTCCTGACTCGGTTCGAGGGTCTAAGGATAGAGGGTGTCACAACTGTACAGATTGTAAAGCCCTCCGAGGCAAACAATGTTTGTGATTTTGGGCTCTCTAAATAAATAAATTTGAATTTGAAATTTTTGACTTCACACTGTGTGTTGCCTGAGATCATTTTGAAGCCCTGAACTCGATAAAATATTATCAGGATTTACATTACTTCATTTCACTGTTGGATGGGTTACATATCAATGCTGCTAAGGCCACAACTGCACAGCTACTAATTAATTTCATTATTGATTCATCTTCTTTTAAAGTGGACCATTTAGTGCATACAATATCAAACAACAGTGAAAAAAAAATCCATCATATTTTCCCAGAGCCTTTTGTTTTGTCGTTTGTCTCTTCTTTTGTCCAGCTGTGCAAATCCTAAAGATATTAAATTAAAAAAATATTAAAAAAAAGAAAATTCCTCACATTTGTGAACCTGAACTGAATACCTTTCTTTCTCTATCTGATCACTTGTTTCTGATATTTACTAGATTACAAAAAATGTTGTTGCTTAGTATTCTCACTGTGATTGACCGATGAGCAACAAGTCAGAGGTTAAGATGGTGTGAAAAAGTCATCATTAATGAGCTTTACAGCACAGTGAAACAAAAAAGAAGTCCCCTCTTTCTAGATTGTCTGTAGTTGTGATTCGCACTAGACTTGCTCGCTGTGGGTTGAGTTTGTTTTGGTGCTTCTGTGCCGCTCATCTGTGTCTAAACAAGGCCTCCTCTCTCAGTCACCCCTCATTGTTGCTCTGTGATAGCTCACCTCCTCGCTGTCTGGATCGCAGCTCACATCAAAGGTCTGTTTAGCGCACCAATCCCGGCCTCGCACTGGCTGATAAAGCAACACCTCATCCGTAACCCTTCGACCGCATCCCTCACTTCTGTGCAATCTTTCTATCTGCGTGAAACCAGCCTGTACTTGTGCAGCTTATTTTCAAGAACGCAAAACAAAAAATGGCAGAAAAATGCCGGAAGGTGGAAAACTACTGCAGGAAAGCGAAGGCCGGTAAAAAGAGTGCACACTTAACTTTGCTGTAATGTCTGCCTGTGACAAGAGGAGATCCAGTTACATGCTTGAACTACTGTCTGGGCAAATCGGAAGCATTCAAGACACCCAGCCCCCCTCCCAGATATCGCTGATTAAATAACAAAGCCATGATAATCGAAGGAGCATTTCCATTTATGAAATCTAACTCACAGGCGGGTCCACGACTGGGGCCGTCGTCCTGTCCCCCCCCAAATCATTCCCAAACAGTCTGCCTGACTTTTGCACCCCATGCCAAATGCAGCGAAGGAAAAGGGGAAGGAGAAAAATAAATAAATCCTCAATTTTAATGGCTCATTTCCGTGGGACACTACCCTCAAGCCTTGGGCCTGACATCAGTAAAGAGACAACCCCTCAACCCCAATCCTCCATTAAATCTTCCCATCCATGCTCACTCTCGGCACGTATAAGAGTCGAGGGTATGTCTAATCTGATTTTTCACTTTGGTCCTCCTCTCCAGAAAGCAGACAGACAGTCCGACACACCGGTGGCAGGGCAGGTGAAACCACCGGCCCAAACAAGCCAAATTCATGATAACTTATTTATATGCCTGCTTGTTTGCTTGTTTATGTGTCTGGGCAAATTAACTGTGAGAGTATACAAACTGAACTTCTGCATGAACATACAAAGGAGATAAGAAGTTGCAAAGGTGGTTGATTACTGAAAGTACTGTTTTGTGAACTTAAAATCTCCATCTATAATTTTTGGCCAAATCAATTTTGCTTAACGTATATTTGAATGTATAATCGAAGAGTTTGAAAGACATTCTGCTTTTTTGAAATTATAGACAGACAGGAAAGATAGGGAAAGGAAATAGGATAGGAAAAAAACTAAATAATTTGAAAAAATACATAAATTAGTTGTTGCCATGTTTTCATATTTCAGGTAACATGTGAGCTGAAGACGCTCCATTGAATAGATTTTAACTCTGAACAGCTCTGCAATCTAATATTTTTGAAAAAGTATCACTAAATTAAACTGTATAACTAAACACTATTTAGAATTCATAAGATATTCAGATTCATAAAATAAATAGTGTTATAATGTAATAGTAGTATTTAATGTATCTGTCAACAACAGATAGTATAGTATATGTATATATGCATAGTGTTAATGAGTGACTGACAACATACTATCACACAGTTCTGAAAATAAAATATTATGTATTTATTTATCATATTTATTGTATTTATTGATGCAGTGCTCATTCTTGATTTCAAAGCACTTTTCCTACACTGTCCCATGAAAACTAAGCAAGCACGATGTGCTGATGAAGGCCATGAGACGTGGCTGAAAACTCTGGAAGAAATCTAAAAAGTGTTTAAATTAAAAAAAATAAATAAATAAATTCCTATTGCAAATTTCAAGAAGGAACTCAAGATTCAGCTCTCATTTTAAACTTGCCTGTGATGTGACTGTACATGATTAGTGCATAAGAGTTAACAAATGTTTTATATATTATGTTTATGCAAGTCAATATATCATAAATATAGGTATTAATATGTCATACTATGGTATCTTAATAATGATTCATTAATTGTTTATACACCAGTTATGGTGCTTCATTGAAGGGGTAAGTGTAGCTGTTGAAAAATGAATTATTAAACCCTAAAAAATGTAAAAAAGTACATCCGCTTACAACTGTAATACGCTGTAGTTGTAAGCAATATAAACACTTATTAAGTGTTAATATTCTGCTTATAAATGCTAAATAGTTGGCTTAAAGTAAACTGTTACCCAATAATCAATCATCAGATAAGTGGATAGGCACACAACGTAAAATGAAGAATAATTTTGCCCCAGTGTGTTATTGTGTTGTCTCCAGACCGAACAGCTCTGATAGTCCAACTGAGAGTTGTAACATAACAAACCGGTCCATTTGATGCTTCAAGAAGCAGATGCTGAATCAGATGAGGACAGAGGAGAAATGGATATTTTGTTCTGCACTATCAGTCACTGCATCTGCCGTTCGGTGTCACTCTCGAATGGCCTCTGCTCCTCTGTTGTCCACACGCCGCTGTGTGCCTGCTTGCAATGATGTTATGTACACACACCTGATGATTAATATGCAGCGATGAAGCGGTGAAAAGAGGAGCGAGGGGAAGAAGAAAAACAGAGGGGAGAAAGGCCTGATGGCAATCTTTTCGCGACAGTAAACACTGCATGAATTAACCTATCAGAGCGCTGACAACATGAGGCATGACCAGAAAACAAATGAGCAGAAGGAGAGGGGAGAAAATATACTATAGTATGTATATACAGATAATATACTGCCCATAAAAACAAGATAAGGGACAGCAGAGTTTCTGAGAGTGTGTATACTTTCAGGAATATTGATTTCTCTAAACAGATCCTGTATTAGTTTAACTTCAGGCGATACATTTCTACTATATTACAAAAGTCAGAGGTATATTATATTTTACAGAATGCTTATGTATGCATGTGTGTATAAGTGTGTATAGCGCATACTCAATGTCAGTCAAGCCCGTTTCTAATTAAGAGTTGCCGTGCAAGGTTAGCGATAGTTGCCAGGGAAGGAAATCACTATCAGCGTCCCATTTTCATATGAATGAGCTCTTTTAATTAGACTGAACAGCTAATGAGAGCCTATATCAAAATAATAGAATGTTTTACCAGCTATGTAAGAAGAGAACAAAAAAAGAAAAAAAAAGAACCGCAGATGATGACATATAGGACGAAAAGGAGCTGCAGAGAGAAACAAATGGAGTGAAAGGCAGGGAGATTAACCGGTTCTAGGCAGAAAACAGATATCTGTTGTCTTTGAACCTGTAATGTTATTTCTGCGCTGACAGAAGTTCAAAGAATCCGGAGGCCGAGATTGAGTTAGACTTTGGTGCACAAAAGGAACGAGGAGGAGAAAGAGGGAGAATAAAATGTCGACTTGCATGTTGTAAGTCTGGTGTGTCTGAGAGAGAAAGAAGCAGGAAGGGAGATCTCAGATGAAAAGCAGGGAAGAAAAAAACTCTCCTCTATTGTTGGAGACTGTGTGTTGGTGCGTGCGTGTGCGGCTGTCAAGCAAGTTTAAGTGCGTGCGTACTCGCCTGCTATAATTTCTCCATTTGAAGGTTAATTAACGCTTGAAGTAAAAGCTACAGGACTGCAAATCAAAGACAGTAAACAGTCTTCCAGCCGCCTTGGGGGATTATTAGAAAAAATAAATGAAAGCTGCATAAAACAATTAAAATATTTGAAATCTGAACTTTGGGAAGCAGTTTTCCCTCCACTTTCCTTTGATAAGACTAAAATGATCAAGGACAAGAGAAATAAACTTAAAGCAAAAGTGTGTGAGCATAACACTGCACGAGACCACTCACAATGTGGATGCTGTCACTGCAATGCATTAATGGCAGCAAAACAAGATGTGTTTAAAAACCATGTGCATTAAATGGGTTTACATAAGGAACCCGTACAATTATCCCTTCAAATACAGTGAATTTAGACTTATACAGCAAATATATACCAAATATAGAAAATGACAATATAATATAATAAACTGTGAGGACTGCATCTGCCACTTCAAACAGAAAACAACAGATAATTGCAGCAGCCGGTGGGCGAGTGACAAAAAGCACAAGGGGCGCAAAAATGTAATTTAGGCTCCTTGAACGAAGCAGAAGTAGTAAGAAAGTGTGTGTGATGTTGGTGGTTGGGAGGGCAGTACATATATTTGATTTGGGGCTGTGCCGTGTGTGTGTCAACACCCTCAATCTGGCAAACCAGAGGGATATGAGCTAATTAAGGAGGAAGACAACCGAAGGGGCAAAACAGAGGGAAGAAATCAAATTAAAGAGGGTGGGGGAATGGAGGGGGGATTAGTGAGAGAGGCAAAGTACTTTCTACTTTTTCTAGACTTTAGCTCATTTGGAAAGAGAGAGGACAAGACAAAGTGGGGCGGTAAACGGGGAGAAAAGAGTTAGAGAGACGAATGAAGAACTTTTGCTAAAACTGATCTGGAAGTTATTTCAGTAACCCCCCACCACCCCCTTGCCGTGCTTTTATATGTTCCTGTCTTTCCCTTTTTCTTGTCGTTTTCGCCTTGTCTTGGTCTGTCTTTCCATCTCCTTTCAGTTCTCTCTCAGAGGAGCTGTCCCTGTCCCAGCCCCAGAGCTCGTATCTGATGGGCAGCGGGCCACTGTTTTCATAAACACAGTTTTTGGAGGGCTAGCATACATACATAAACAGCAGCACCACAGGCTGCAGTGTCAGATCTCCTCTAAACCTCCGTCACTCACTCTGCTCTTCTAAAAGCCCCATCAGGCGGTGTTTGGGCCAGCCTGACAGTGCTGGGCTTTCAGACGGGTCCCAGATAGAACCAGAGCCATGTTTGGGTCCCCCAGCAGACGCTGAGCCCCCCGGCCCGTCAGAACCCCACTGTCCCTGCCTGTCAGTCCAGGATTAACTCTGTATACACACTGGGCCATTACAGTACACACAGCGTAGACCTCAGGGCACAATAAATATCCTTTAATCTGATAACCTTGTGTTTGCCTCAAAAAGAAAGTTATTTAGAGGTTTTTGTGGGTTTAAAATGGTATGTTAGCATATTACTCAATGAAGAACCTCAAATCTGTAAACAGTTTTTCTCTTATAATTAAAGAGCCATTTGTGGTTTCCTAAAGCTGAGATCCTGAGGTTCTTAAGTGTGCCTTTGGTTTTCTGTGGCACAAAACCTCTGCATGGCAGTGCAACAGCTGTCCCATTAAAATTCATTTTAAAAAATCTATCCACAGTCATAACAATAGCAGCCCAGCAACTCAGTCCATAAGGATATAACTGCTGTGCATCAGTGGGGTTTTCTCCTAATCATTCAGTCATTCATTCAATTCTAAATCATTTTAAGCTGCTACAACATTCTTTAGATGATTTTGTAATGGATCAAATGACTGAAACGGTCACTTGTAATGATGAACCCACAGATAATTATCACTCAACTCTGCAGTTCCATCAGCTCTATGAAGCGTTTCAGTTCACTGTTTTGATCCTCCAGCACGCAACTTTACTGTTTGGTTCACTCTCATCATCAGTGTCGTTTTCACAGTAGGGAGCTGGTTTCAGTAGAAAAAGCTTTTAAAAACCTCACTGTGTACTACCTGCTCAGTAATTCATCATCAGGCAGACGAAGTTAGAGACTAGTTGGTGAACAGTGTAGCATTTAGCAGCTAAAAAACTTTCTGGACACTTGAAGGCTTAAACAAAATTATTTCTATCAGCTGTAATAATAACTGTCTTGAACAAAGACAGCAGGACACATTCTGCTTGTTATTAGTTACCAAAATTTCTGACAATTTGAATTTGCTTGAAACTTGCAAGTAAGTTTACTAAAGTGCAAATCTCAAGTACTTGTATTTGAGTATTTCTGTTTCATGCTACTTTATATTCCACTCCACTACATTTCAATGGGAAATATTTTATTATTATTTTATTATATATTATATATTATTTATAATATACTTCATACTTGATTAGAGTTCATTTATTACTACTGTAAGATTTTATACATACTTATAAAATACAATGTATTGTTATAAATCAAACAGTAGGTAAAGTAATTAAAGTAATCAGTAAAATTGAGCTCATATATGAATGGATCAGTAAAAATAATCACAGTACTTTCAGTTCTCATTTGAACTCTTTGCTAACTTATGTGCTTTTAATGAAGTAACAGTTTTACTTGCAGTGGAGTATTTTTTCAATATGGAGCTGCTACTTTAACTTAAAATAAGTAAATGATTAGAGCTCTGGCTCCACAACTGAATAATGCGATCTGCCATTTTGGTCGATTTAACTTGAATTCAGCTGTCATAACATAACACATATGTTTATCATTTCTCTCAGACTTCTGTGCTTTAGATAACAACAATAAAGAGATTTTAGCGTGTCTGTGTCACAACAGAACCAAAAAAGTTTGTTTGTTTGTTTTCTTTTCTTTGTTTTTTAGATTCAGTATTCAGGCATGTGTGTTAGATGCACTCACATAAACACAACTCTGTTTGCACTGCTCCAGTAAATCAAATAATTGGTTGAACATATTTTAGGTTCAGTGGAAAGACTGTGTGACTCATAAGGACTGAGTTAGGACAGGTTTCTTTGTTTAGGACTATCATGTTTGGTGACTAATCTAAACATAACATCTACCTCTGGGATGCAGCAGACTAAACGGACTCCCCAAGGCTCCCTGAAGACATTTCATTAAATTGTAAAACAAGCATGAAAATCCAAGAATAGTTGACATCTCTTTGACATCTTTTACAAGGTTATCCAGAGTGGAAGTGACTTTTCACATGACCCTACACATCACATGACCCCCACCAGCAGCAATTTTAGTTGAACTGGACCCTGAGTTTTAGACGCTCCTCCCTGCAGCCTGAAGTCCCCTCAGCAGTAACACAATGCTCGAAAGGGAACCGCTCCAGGCCTTTCCTTCAAATTCATTACTATGTTGGTTTAACATAATTATTGGGAACATTTTTTAGCCTACACAGGACCTCAAACCTAAATCCAGTAGTTTAATAAGAGTTAAGACTCTATGCTGATGCTGGTGTTGTTGTTTTGTAGAAAATGCTAAATTGTTTTGGAAAAAATGATTTTTCATCCACTTAAATAAAGTCAGTTGGTGATAAATAGCAGTGTGCTTTGTGAAATGATTTTTTTTTTTTGCTTACTTTCCCTTTGTCATTTTAGTTGTTTTGGCCATTTTTTTAAAAGTAAAGAGAAGTTCATATTCCAATCACTACATCGATATAGGAGGGATTCCCTCTAGTTCCTTCCTTTTTTTTTCCTGTAAAAGTTTTTTTTTTGGGGAGTTTTTCCTCATCTGAGTTGAGGGTCTAAGGACAGAGGGTGTGACTTGATTCCGATGATGATTTTGAATTTATCTTGAGCACCAAACAACAAACAAATTACATTGGTTTGATATCTTATTTCAATTTATAGCATGTGAGGACAAATAATTTAGTTCCTTGCTCTGCTGCATGAAATTAAAAATGTGTGAACTACAGAGACGACAGTTGATTAACAGGGGTGTAAGAAGGAAGACTAATGAAGGGAGGATTTAGAAGAAAAGAGCTCAACCTGCTGCACCCTCCATGTTGTTGATCTTCTCTGAATCATCTCAGCGTCCTCACTACTTTCGCTTAGCACCTCAATCTCTGTGTCATAATTGCACAGTCAAGAGACTGTGTTGTAAACACACCTCTGCCTTTCCGTCTCCTCTATGTGTGAAGGTGAGTGACATACTGGCTGGCATTTTTCAAGGTGATGCTGCAGGTGACCTTTGACCTGGTCGCCTGGACTCTGCTGAGCTCAGCTGTAATGATCGACTGTTATTCTTCAGCCATCAGCCTCTGCCTTTCACAGACTGTCCCCTCATTTTGAGGTGACGAGGAGGGAGATGAGAGGATGACAGCGGCAGTAAAAAAAGACAGTTGTGTGGGTGTGTGTGTCTTGGTATAGAAACAGTATATCAATACATTGCTTTATTGAGGTGCCAGCTGGAATTTGCATGTTTTTTTTCTGTCTGTGTAAATGACACAGGAATAGATATGCAAACAGCGCTGTAGTGATGGGTGAACAATGGTGGTCTTGAGGGCAGATCTTACATTTGTGTGTACTGCTTACCCCTTGCAACAATTTTGTGGACTCATCAGCTAATGAGTCCATGAGTCCACAAAAAAAATTTGGTTTTGAGAATTTGGCTTTAGTGGCTGACTGCAGAAACACATTTAAAGACTCCCAAGTGTCTGCACTATAGTCCCAAAGATGTTCATCAAGTAATGCTCATTATGGCCACGCAGTTATTTTTTCAATAAAAATAGTTAGATTAAAAAAATCAAAATCTTAAATGAGCACACAATCCCCCATGGGATAATGACGAGCAATCGGCGTTAAACAAAGAGGCTGACACAATGGCATCTTTGTTGTTGGTATACAGGATAAAGATGTTCACAGGTTAATTAATAATTAATCCTTTTCAGCTTTATTTATACAACTTACTGACAGTAATAACAGATTATAACAGTTCAACTACTATGTAAATCCTTATTCTGCATATAGAAACAAGTAATGTCACACAATGTTTTTTCTGCTTGGAGGGAAATGTTTTATTCTGCTTTTATTTAACCATTAAAAAATTATGTTTTGTTAAGATTTATCTACCCAACTATCTCTAAGAGTTAGATTAAGCACCACCTGGAACCTGCTTGTAATAATGCATCAGTAATAATAAAAATAACATTATAACATTAATCTAACACTTTGATAAGGGGACATTTTTGCCAATGAGAGATCAATTTTGCTGCTTGCTTTTGATCTTATTTTCTAACAAAACCAGCGATACATACCATACCATACAGCTTAATGATGATATAGGCAGGCCTGTGTGTATGTATAGTCAGGAGTTATGCAGTCATAGATGAAAAAAAAAAAAAAAACAACCAGAAAGATTTCCGCAGCTCTCGTGGGGGAGGGTGGGAAGTAAGCAGCACCGGAAATGGAAAAGCCGACTGAAAGAGACTGAGGTGGTATTAATTAAACAATGCCCATTTTAATCATGGCTAATTATATTTGCAGGCGAGGGTTGAGGGGAGCGAGGGGGCTGAGGGTGATTCTATCTGAGTCCCTGCTCATTAGTACGGTGGCGCTGTCACCATACAGCTCCTGTCATCAAATAATCAGCAATAAACATCATCTCTGTCAGAGGAGGACGATCCTGTAAAAACAAGCATAATAATACAGGACAGGCTGGTAAAGACCAACACCTGAATGGAGCTGTTTGGGTATCAGCTACAGAGAAGACTTGAAAGCAGGAGCTGCTTTTGAGCAAAGTCAGACAATAAATATGGGACTGTAATAGTCTGGAGTGAGCCAGGAATACGTTTGAGCAAAAGAGCCTAACCACCTCCCCATTGGTTAAATTGTTAATTAATGTTGCGCCCATTTATCAGTCAGATGGCTGCTAATTAGTCTTTTCAATCTCCCCTGCCTTTAACCACATTTTAAACTCTTTTTCTTGCCCTCCTCCGTTGCCTTGTCAATAATCCAGCCGCCACACTCTTCCCTCTCTTTCTGTTTGTTACGCAGCCGCCTGTTATCTCTACTCATCACTGGCTGTTTCCCATCTATAAACATTCAGATGTTGACCCTCGGCTCCCAGCTGACCCCGAGGTTGCTGGCTAAAAAGGACAGGGCTATTGAGGGGAAATCATCATGGCTGTGTCTTATCTCTAAGGGGGAGACAGAGTTTTAAAAGGAGAAAATATTCCTGTGGGAAATTGTCATCAGGATTAAATTCAGGTCAAACTGAACCAGAAGAACAGTTGGTGTGATCACTTTCCCATGTCAGGTGTGTGTGTTTGTGTGATGAGCTGAGGTGAGAACACACTCCCAGCTGCTGTCCCATAGCCGACCCTGCCTTGTTTCCTCCTGCTACAATCAGCTACGACTCTAAAAGCGGATTATGCGGTCCACCCAAAACCTCCTCACCTAAGCTCGGGAGAGCGGTGTCGCTCGCCATCTCTCTCTCACACACACACACACAACAGGATTAGCATGCATGTTAAAAAATAGTGGTGGGGGGGAAACATGGCGCACCCACACTCCAGCGTCTGTATTAATGAAGGAGGATCTTTATCAAGACAAGGAGGATGAGAATAATCATCCTCTAACAAGACGCAATGGCAAATTGATTCAGTGTGTTTACAATTATATGAAATTATATAATGCAAGAAAACAATGGCTTCTGGCTAATTTATATATCAGTGTGCATGTTTTTTGTTGTTTAAAGAAGGATAATGTGCATATAAAGATACAGATTAAGATAAAGATCTAACTAATATGACAGCTAGTTTTTAGATTTAAAAAAAATCTCTTACATCCATTACCAACTGACTATACTGCAGTAAAGACACATCGCCATGGTGCACGTGTGAAATTATGACATGTAAATGTCTCATGATTGGACATCAGACCAGTAATGGACAGAGGAAAAACGGTTTTCAATATAAACTAGAATGGATGGAGAATGAAAGAGGGGGTGGAGCAAGAAAGAGCAATTGGAGAGAGACAGGAGTAAAAAAGCGACAGAGATTTCTTTTTTCTTTTTTTTCCTGTCTGGTTTTCTATAAGAGGAACGAGAGGAGATAAGACTAAAAGGACTGTCACTCAGAAGAACAATCCTTCCAGTGTCCCCCCCCCTTCGCTCCTGCTGCTCCTCCCTCCTCCCTCTCTCTCCAATTTCCACAGATTCCTGCTGAGATAGAGTCACTGTTCACAGGGACAGTTTGCTGACATCATCCGCTACATACCGAGTGTCCTGCACTGTCCACCGCTCCGCCCCACAGCACTTCAGTGACAGGACGGACACACACTCACAGACACAAGCAGACATGATCATTTCCAGCCTGTACAGTTCTCAGTGAATGGCTGATTAATGGCACCTTCACTAACAAACAATGTAGAAAATTTAAACACAAACATGTTGTTGTGTTTTCATTCTTTCCTCATTCAAACATGGAAAATTTAACAGACAGAATTTAAAGCGTATGCAGAATAAAATCTTGATCTTAGAGAGTGATAATGTGCAGATTGCTGCATGGTTACACACACAGCAGATAATGTGTAAGTATTTGATTAATTTACTGCTTTTTCAATTTAAATAGCAAATTTAAAACCTATTAAATTTATTTAAAAATAGGTTACATAAAGGTAAAATGACCCAAAGATATCTTGTCTAAATCACTAAATCCCCCACCATGTATTGATCATGTTCTTGCAGACCGGTGTAATCCGATTCAGTAGGCAGTTTCAAACTGCATGCTACAGTAGTAGGTATACTTGTTATGGATATTAGTTACAGCTGGGATTGTATATGCATCGAATTGGTTCTGGACAGAGTGTGACATCGGGAAAACTTATGTAGGACATTATAAGGTAAAATGTGCTCATTATGCTGTACAGTGCAGATGACAGCAGAACAAACTCACCGCAAAGAACCGCAGGTTAGGCAACCATTAAAGTTTAGGGTTCAATATTAAATGTGTAGGAATTATAATAAAATATGTAGCGGCAACAGGAACAGCACATTTAAACTGCAGTTAGCACTGAAGGGCTTCATATTGTGCTTATGCAAACATCATGTTTTATACAGTTTGAGACATAACTAATAAATGCATTGATATTACACTGGATTGTTTGCATGATGGCCATTGCCAGTGATCACACAGAAAGTAACAGTCAGAAATAGAGTTTCAGCACAGGTTTGCTTTATTTTTCTTTATGAAAGATCAATTCGTTCAGTTAGACTTGAGCAAACATCTGGCCAAATTGTTATTCGGGTTAAAATGTAGCTGTAAAAACTACAATTAAAGTAACTGAAATGAAAAAGAAAAAACTTGAAATATGGACAAATAATTTTGAAATCACAAAGCAAAAAAACGACAATCCAAACCTGAAACAATGCATAACCTTTATCCCAGCTAGAAAGCAAGACACAGACAGTGAGTACAGAGATCTGAACTCAGTATTTCTTCCATTTTAGTTAATGTGTTTATGCCAATCAAGGCTCAGCTGAATTAGAAACATACTAGGAAAAAAAGTTTGTTGCAAGTCAAGAGAACTGATTAAGAAAGATTATGATTAAGAAAGAAAAACAAAAGTACTGATTTTTTTTTTTCTAGGACAACTCGGATGCATCACTAACAGAGGAGCAGCTTCCACACTTTTGATGGAGCAAACTGGATTAAGTCTATCTCCATAAAGGGAGATAAAACAATAATTGTATCACATGCGTTCAGCATTCCACAATCATTGCATTTCAGCAGACTGTCTCCATCCCCAGAAAAAAAAAAAAAAAAAAATCATACCCCTGATACAGAGGCCAGCATTCCCCTCACCTCTACAAGACCTCTGAATCTGCTCTGCTCACCTTGACACAGTGTAAGGCTGATGTGCAGCAAAGGTCAGGATTGAACCATCTTTTTATGGGGATCAAAGACATACCGCTTGAAATGCAAGTGAATGCTAACAGGCTGAGAATCTGTTTTGGGCTCCTCTTCGTTCGCTGGTCCACCTTTGCTTCCACCCTTTCCTTTCTTCTTAGTAGCGGAGGAGAACAACTGCTTGGCTTCTGGGCTAAGGCCCCCTGAGGAAAATACAATAAAAAGGTTGATTATCAAAAAGTATTATAAAAACAGCCCCCCCCCCCCTTATATAATAAATCTAGATGATATTGTTTACTGGCCTACACTAGGTAGAGTGCTTAGGTCAACTTATCATCTCAGTCTATCTGATGCTTGATAGAGATCTTTTCTTCCCTGTTATGTGTGCAGTAGGTGCTGTATCAGTGCTGACCTCGAGATCAACTGCTGCTTTCATCCTCCTGATGTAACTGACGAGAATGTGCAGAAAAACCCGGTCTCTGTTGCTCCTCGGGTCTCTGCATTAGTCTGGCTCATCCTGACACTCACAGTATCGCATCTCCTCTATCTGCTGTTCCTTCACTCGAGCCTCGTTCTCAGCCATACTGAGCTGATTCCTGTGAATGCCGAGCTGCCATTGCATGCCCGTCGCACACGCATAACAAAAAGATCTGTGCCATCGTATCTACCCGCTTTTGCTTTCTGTGTGCCTGAGTTTTTGAGGATAGAAGCTGGTTGCTTGTTTGCCATTTTTTTGCACACGGAAGGCAAGAAATGTTCTAGGTTCACTGCTTTACACGCCAGCTGTCTGACCTCACGTACAAAAAGGCGCCAGCATTCTTCTTGTTATCGTTATGCCAATGTGAGGGTTGTTATGGTTGCAGCGCAGCCAGAAATCTCTTTATGTTATCTGCGATCAGCTGAAAACGTCCGTTTACCACCACAAAGCACGCTCACACACCCAAACATGCTGACATACAAGTGACACACAGAAATTGCACTTTTACACGTTTGTCCTCAAATAAAAGAAAACCAGTGTTTAGTGGCCTTACACTAAATACGATTATGAAGGTATGATAATCTCACAGCCCCCCTGAAAATGACCAAACACAGTCTCAATTCCGGCTTCTCAAATGTGCATATTCTGCTTTGTGTGTTTGTTACAGCAAACATAAAAGTTTTGGTGAAACAAAAACAAGGAATATAATGGAATCACCTTAGGCTTTACGAAATTTTGATTTAGTACATTTTTTGACATTTTTTAGACCAGGCAATGATCTGAATAATAGAGAAAATAGTCTGCAGATGAACAGATAATGAACATAATTGTTAGTTGCAGCTCTGTAAGTGATGCAGGTACGAGTAGGAGGTATGCAAACACGGGCCAGTGAAGTCTGCATGAAAGCCGACTCTTCACATTTTCATTTGTTCTCTTAATCTCATGTTTGTGAATGAAAGAGAAAGCCTATAGACAAACAGGCAGTAAAACAAAACTCACAACAGTGATGAATTAAAAGCTATACGAAGAGGACAGCTAGCTGCATTATGAAGTGCTTTCAGTTTTGCAGATTTTCATATACAACTGGGGAAAAAACAACAACTTCAAAGAGTTGCAACATTGATTGTCATATAAATGTAAAGTTTCTTCCTAACTTCAGCATCATAATGTCAGTAAAGTATAAATATACCTAAACCTATCATGAATTTGATACCAGTCTGTTAAAAAATATCTTCAGAGACCATATTCAGATAAAACAGTTTTATCAAGTGTTGGACCCCATATCAGTAGAATCGTACCATTTGAACACCACTGGATGTCTGCACTACATTCATGCATGAACACGAGTGTGTGTCAGTGTGTCTGCGACTTCTGAGTACATGCAAGTGTCAGTTCAGTGAAGAGGATGTAGGTGAGGTTCACTCTCTAAATGTTTTTGTTTTCTCTTCCCTCCCGGTGTGGAGCAGTGGGGTTCGAAGCAACAGAAGGTAAAATAAACACAGAGCAGACTTCCCCCGGAACACCGGCGATCCCCCAGAGGAATCCTGGGAATGTGGCTCAGGATGTCGGGCCTACCACTCTTACCGCATCCTGAAAACTGTCCGCAGAGCCCAAAAATCCAAGGAGGGATAGAGGAAGAACTCTGGATGTGTATATTGAGGAAAAGGGAGACTTGCTTTTGTTGTCAAACTAAATCAGTGGTTTGTATAGTGATGTGGCAGAGGTGATGATCTCTAAAAGGGAAACTCATTAATCTACAGGCAGTCCTTACCTTGTACCCTAATCTTGAACTTCCCGCTCTGTCCGAACCCGCCCTCGATGATGCCAGTCTCACCCGTTGACAGCGTGACCTTCAACCCCACAAAGAGCTGGAGGTTGGTCTCCTTCTTGAACAGGTTGCGGCCAATCACGGTATAATCGTCGGTCACCTGAGCACATGGGAGAGAGTGGCAGAAAGTCTTATGAGCTGCAGCACTAATGTGACAGATGTGATATGTGGTAAACATGATTAGAGGTGCTTGTTTAATGCTGTGCCAGCACGTGATCCGATTGTGGTGGCAAAAATGTCAGCTTTTTAGTTTGATTTCCTGTTTCTTTCCTCTGATGTCCAGATCTTGCGTGATTTCACTCTGTCACCACGGCAGGGTGAGGAAGAAGAGCCCTCCTCTGTCCCCGCGCCCTCATCAGCCACCCTGCGCGCCGTCAGCCACATTCTTCGAGGTTCGCCGCCGCACTGTCTCGTACTCTCTCTTTCATCCTCCTGCACATTTTATGCTATATTTGTTTGTATTTCTTTCTTATCATCCATCACTAAGTCAATCTAACCCGCCACTAATCTGATAACAGGAGGGGCACCACTCTGTCTCCAACTCACCCCCCACTGCCAGCTCTTCCTCTCTCTTCTGCCTAACCCTCATTCATTCTTGAACATTTGACCCTGACGTCCCTCAAGCGTGACTGATGTGCTGATAAAAAAAAAATTACAGTTGCTTTACACGTCTGACAGACCGTATGAATTGTGACTGGACGAGGCCATCATATCTCAACAATGCCTGTAATGTGTTCTTTTACAGAAAGGAATTCCTAAGTCTTGATACATAACTGCGTTTTTCTGGTAGACAGATGAACAGCAAATGTAACATCACATGACCACGGTCTGACCCCTGGCACGCGCTGTTCTACTCCTGAGTCAGTGACTGGAGCTGTCGACAGCCTGAGGTGCTAACAGCAGGAAACTAGTTCACACACTTGACCTCTGACCGGAATCTGACCCCGCACAAGGCCGCACACAGGAAAACCTGACTGTAAAAGAGACAAAACATCTTTGGTGCGTCCACAGATTAAAACACAAACTGTGAGAAGTTGGAGGGTGTTGATTTTTTGAAAAATTGTCAAATCAGATGTTGGAGTCAATAAGAAGAAAACAGCAGAGTCGGATAAGATGAGATAGCGATCGGTATGAACTGGAGTTCGGGATTTAGGACAGAACGTAACAGCAATCACACCAGAACACAAAATGAAAACGGCGTGTGTGTGTGTGGAGAGAGAGAGAGAGAGAAAGATGCTGAGCCAGAGTAAGGGAAGAGTCAGGTGAACTAACGCGGTCAAGTGTTTCTGTGCCGCTCAGGTGTGTCCAAACAGTGCCAGCCTCTGACAGCTAGACAGGCTGGTGGCGTCAGGCGGCCACCCACGCGCACCTCTGTGTCGCAGCACATGCTAAGGCATGCGTACCAACCCATGCCTGCAGCACTACTCACCAGGGCTCCACATGCATGCTTGTTTGCGTGTACGTGTCTGTTTATGAATTTACAATAGGGGCTCTGTCTGAGACGCACGCTCCAGTGCCACCAGCAATGAGAAACATCCAAAGAAGAACCAGCGCCAGAAGACAGAGTAAAAGGTGACAGAGAGGGCAGGGGAGCAAGGGCAACAATCAAGGGTAAGCAGAGAAGATGAGAGTCAGAAAAAGGCCCTTTTGGATCAACTGCGGAGAGTGCACTCACCCTTTCCACCTGTCCCTCCTTGTGTTTCGTCTTGTAGATGTGCAGACGAGGCAGGGCGGTCTCAGTGTAGCCTTTATCTTCAAATCCATGCAGCAGATACCCTTGGAAGGCCAACCGGCATGCATTGGCGTGAATGTCTGTGTCCAGCTTGGAACCAATCACCAGGCAGAGTGAGGGGCACGTGACTGGCCGCTCAAACTCCAACAAGGCCCACTGCTCTGGATCAGGTCCTGAACTCGCCTCGCCTTGACTGGTAATATATTCATCCTGGTAGAAGTACTCCCTGTCGAAGGTGAAGGGTGTTTCCAGCGAGCAGGGCTGTGGTGGAGTTGGTTTAGTGTCCGAGGGGGGCTCTGGGGCACTCACAGGGGGCAGGCCAAAGAAGATGACCCTTGCCATGACAGTCTCATGACCCACTGTGATGTGGAACTTGGCACGGGTAGCAAGAGAGCCCTTGAAGTAGCCAATCTTCCTCACAGAGATGATGGCTGCATAGATGGTGCGCAGGGACCCAGGGGTGCACACCACACCCCGCTCTAGCAGTTTCGGGTCAAACTGTGTCACGCACACACCCACACGGTCCCCCTGCATGGCCCCCGACACTGGCTTCCGAAACATCTGCACTGACTTTATCTTCTTGGTCACCTGATGTCAGAGATCACAGAGACACAATAAACAACAGTTTCTGACATCAGTTTAGCACCCATTTAATGTAACTTCACAAAAACCGATTCACACACAATCGCAGGAAACAAAAAAACACAAATCTACATGATGTTACATTATGTTACATTATAACTACTAAAAGTTAATAGCTCCCTTGCATGTTTAAATGTGTGTTTTCTTGTTTTTGTTACCATTATCAAATACTTCTCTAAGTCCAACTTTAATTTCACATTTAAAACCTAGAAACTAAACAAGTGCTGTATGCATGTGGTTTATTTCTAAAACACATATTATTTTGGTCAACATGTATTTATATAATATCAAGCTTTGATAAAAACATAATTATAGCTGATGATGTGTCTTGTTTTATTTAAATCATATATCTCCCAAATAAATCACAAGTATACAAATGAATAATTAAAAGATGCCTATCGATCTGATTACCTGTACACGTACTCATCGAGAGTGTGGGATGTGTGCAGACCACAATGTTTCTGTGGTGATTTTCGTTGCCTATTACCAAACACTGACTAAATCAACACTAGTGACTATGATCAAGGCCCTGGTAACAAATGATTGTTAATTTAGCCATTTGCTGCCACCATGAGGTTGATATGACCATTGCAGAAAAAAGTGCTGAGCCTGGCTGAAAGTGTGCATCTGGTCTGGATTACCCAGGTCCTGCGCTGCCAGTCCCCTCATCCTTCCCTCATATTAAACTGACACATCCTCTGAACCCACTCGGCCATCCCTCCCTCAGTCTGCCCACTTCCAGTCAACTCCTGAACTTCCGAAACTCTGCGGTTTCCATGAAAGAATTTACAGCGCTCTGGTATGCTGGTTGCCTGTAAATATCAGATATTCCGAATTCATGCCCATTGTTTGGGGCATGCTGTACCTTTAATGCTGGGATTTCCACACTGTCATTGATGGCCAGTGACCCCTGCAGGATGGTCCCTGTCATGACTGTCCCCTGACCACGGATGGAGAAGCAATGGTCCACGGCCATCAGCAGGTCACCTCCGGGGTCTCTCTTAGGGAGATATGTCTGTTTCTTCAAAAGCTGACACAGACAAACATAAGCGCAGACACATTTATTTACACAAGATAACTGCTGTCATAGCGATGCATCACAGATACAAACATGAAGCATGAAAGAGCCCATCTGAACCTGATGTAAGACTTGTACTGCTGTGCTTCATCCCGAAACAAAGAACTGAGTATAGCCTCTTCAACTTCAGCATTATGTCAGATACGACACCACCACAACTTCGATCATGTTCTCATTTTTTCTCAGTTTGTAGAACCTGACCAACATGTCAGCCAGACTGATATCAGCCAATACATTGGTATTAGCATATATATCGCCTGATAATTTAAGAAATAGTGAATCCACAATATCTCTATGTATCTGTAGGTGCCAAAATCGAGTGTGACTCAAGCTACAGCTAGAAGATGATAACACTGACTTAAATTTGTTAAATTAATTCTTATCCTTGATTATTTGAATCATTACCTGTCATGATATAAATAACTCTAAATTTGTGTAGTACATAAATTAAGTAATATACATGTTGTATTTATGTTGTATTTTGTTTATACTTTGTGTGGCTTATCTTCTTTTGGTTAACTCTTATATGTGCCCCTATTTTTTTTACTTGTTCTTCATGGATTTTTTGTAATGCATTGCCTTGTGTTGCATTATGTTGCTTATATATTGTAAAACATATTGACATATTTAGTTATAAAAAAGTACATAATATAAAGTAAATAACAATTAACATCAACTTCCTTTTCAGCTCGCTATTGAGTGCTTCCACTTTTCAAGTACAGTACACACTGTGTCAAGTATACACTTTGTTGATTGAACAAAGACAGTATTCTGCTGTTAGTTTTAATTGTACAATAAGTAAACACAGACAATGGCTTGCTTTAGTTTTTTTTACAACCATTTGAACAATGTGGGCTGACTCACAGCGCTTGTTCATAAGTGAGAACTTATGTGTTCTTTTGAGCTAAATTAGTAACAACCGAGGGGGACCAGTGCGTTTCCGGACTTTACCTCTATTAAATCTGGCACTCCAAGTGGCTCCTCTGTGTCAGGAGCCTCCGGGCCCCCAGGCTTCGCTGCCACAGCAATCACTGGACATTCTTTAAATCTGACCAACAGAAAAAGAAAAGCAATCATACTGGAGTTAGTTCATGCTTTGATGTTGAGGTAATGATTAAAGTTACTTAAAATAAAAACACAAGTGGGCCTGACTGACAGACCGCTGGAATGCAGACAGGGAGACGGCGTGCAGAATGAATGAGTTTGATGAGAGATTCAATCCTGACCCGCAGCACATGAGATGCCCATAACACACTTAGCTGTCTGGGCCAACATTTCACAGCCACTACGCGTACACATGTCTAGATCAACTCTTTCACTTGTATTAAAAGCTGACCTGGTGCTCTCCAGTGTTTTGTGCAGTCTCTTGGTCATTTTCTCAATGGCACTCTGCCTCTTGTTGGGTGGCAGCAGGTCAATTTTGTTCAGGACGACCATCATGCGAGGGCAGGTCAGCTCTCCTATCAGCAGACACTCAGCAGTCTGAGTCTGCACCCCTTTCACCACATCCACCACCAGCATCATCAGGTCAATGATCTGGGCACCTGGAGAAGATATACAAACAATAATCAGATATTACAGATGTGGAAGAAAGGCAGTGAGCTGAAGTAAACAACACTGTCATTTGCAGTTTGTAAAGCCGCTCCAACTTTCTTTTTGTGGATCTATAAAAAGATGTAAAAACTGTGAGTACAGACTGTGTAGAGACTATGAAGCTGACAACAGCAATCCAAACGGACACAGATACCCAAAAATAACAGTAGAACAAGAAGAGAAATTAAGGGAGGGGTGCACAAAAGGCAAAGAGAGAGTGAAAGGCTAGAGGGTTGAAACTAGAGCTGCAGCTCACTTGGTTGTCTTTCCTTTCCCTCTTTTCTTTTCCTGACTTTGGCAGTCTCTCTTTCCTGTGTTCCCCTCTTCTCTCTCCCTCTATTTGGCTCCCTCTCTTTCCTGTACTCTCCCCACTTGGGACGGAGGGGGGGGGGTTTAAATACATACCCCGATCCCCATACTTTCCTTCCTCTCTAATCTACAGCATGTGCCACCCCACTGGCTCATAGGCTTCATTTAGTATGTTGGTTACACAGCATTTAGGGTCTGACTGCTTCAAGTCTGCTTCAATACCAAAGTCTGCTCATGCTCTCTTGTTAAATTAAAAAAGTGTGATCTTGGGTGCTCATTTCTGTAACAAACAAGAAGGGCTAAGAGAGAAAGCAGGTAACAGAGACAGTTCCCCTCCCATAATCAGCTGTGGACGGTTATTTCCCAACCATAGAAGTCAATATAGCACAATCACACTAGACGCTTACAGAGAAAAGGCGCCCTCTGCTGGATAGGTAAAGTTGTGTGTGAGGATGTAAAGTCAGCAACAGCATCCTACTATGGTCATGATTGCAGCATTTACACAGATCTATTTAATAATGGATAATGTCCTGTTCTACTCAGATGTGTTACTGACACACTGGTACTAATATAACAGTACTTTCTCTTAGGATACTTCAATTGATACACAAAGTATAAATTAAAGTAATGTGGGCATGTAAATAAGGTTCAGAGACTGCATGGTTCAGAGACTGCATGCACTTTGGTTTCAGGGCCCTGGTATCACACTGACTCGCTGTCAGACTATCACAGCTTGCTGCGACACTTAAATTATGTTTTTGTTACTGACAGCACCTGAGCTTTTCCTTCTGTGTCTGCTGTGAAAAAAGGTCAATCTAAGAGAAGCATGTTTTTATATTCAGTCAGTCAAACAGCAGCACACACACTGGTTAAAACTAATGTTATCTAATTCAAATGTTCTGCAATAAATCCCCCCTTCGTGAAGATTATGATGATCAGTATAGTGAGATGCATTTCTACTGTTTAGTTAAATGTTATTGATTAAAAAAAAATGTTTTAAAAAAATCAACATATTACCAAATCAAAACAATTAACAAAGCACTTCTTGATATAACACAATTTAACTCATCAGCACTACAAACTACAGCCTCTAAAAATGACCGAAAAGTTTCATCAACACCTCTCTTTGACTAAAACAGCTGATTAAAACGTCCATAAAAAGGCAGGAATCATCTCTCCCTGTATGTTTACCACCCTTTCATGTGCATGTGTGCATGTGTCATGAGCACCGGGAGCTCGCAGGGAGCTAAGGAGCGCTCACCCCCGATGATCGTCCGAATAAGAGAGGCGTGTCCGGGGCAGTCCACCAGGGTGAACTGCAGGCTGTCGTACCGCCGCGGCTGGTCCCCGGCGTCCCGCAGGTGCTCCGGCAGGTCCACCGTGAAGGAGGAGAAGCCCAGGTCCAGCGTGATGCCTCTCTCCCGGGACTGCGGGTTCTTGTCGAAGGCGGCGGTGGACGCGGTGCTGCTGAGCGCGCGGGCCAGCGACGTCTTCCCGCTGTCGACGTGACCGAGCACCCCGATGTTGAAGTTGAGCGTGGCGGCGCGGCCGTCGGCGGACTCGGACATGTTGGTGTTTGATTTAGTCTGTCACTTGAACCTTGAACTCGGCTCCGAAACGAAACATGAAGTGGCGTCAGCTGCTCGCCACAGTATTTTCCTTCGCTGGCCCAAACTTATTTACGCCGAAACAGCTTCTCCAGCAATATGTCTTAATAAGTTTGGGGCTCACAAAACCTAAATGGCAATAAATGAGACTTGACATTTACTTCTGGGTGTAAACAGTTCAGAGAAACGTCTTCCCTGGTGTCGCTGCGCCTCATCCTCAGTACAACATGACAAAGCGGAACGATTTGTTTGGCTAACAAAAATAAAAAAGAGGAAAGCTGACCTGCTGTAATGGCTCTTTGATTAAAAACGCAATTGTAAAATGCCAAAGAGACTATTAAACCGTCGCATCTTTTTAATTCTGCATTCTTGTTTATACTTTGGCAAGTTTCTCGCAGTTTCTACTACGACAAAGCAACTGGAACACAAACGGACAGGAACATGACTGACAGGAGCTTTAGCCAAGAAATGCATCGTGTCAATCGACTTCATCCAATCACTTTTCTCGATAGTCTAAGTGGGCGGTGCTCCGGGGTTTTACTTCCGCTGGTGTTCCCTAGTAACCCACATGGTAACCGACTTCCCTGTGTTTTGAGTTTCGGCGCCTATTGAGGCGGTGAGAGATAATCCGAGGCACAGGAGGCATTTTGTTTTCTGTAAACGCGTCTTGTAGTTTCTTACACAACATATTTATAAAACATAATTTACCATGAAGATCGAGGAGGTGAAAAGCACCACGAAAACTCAGCGGATCGCCTCTCACAGTCACGTCAAAGGACTCGGGCTAGATGAGGCCGGGAATGCTAAACAGTCAGCATGCGGTCTAGTCGGCCAGGAGGCTGCAAGAGAGGTAATGTTCACGTTTCAGAGCACCTATATTATTCACGTTTTGTTGGCAGGAGTGGCTAACAGAGGTGAAGTTTTTTTTGCAAGTAAGATTTCGCTTATTGCAGGTGGTGGTGAAGTGCAGCAACATGCTATCCGAGTTAGCATCGTGGTGTCGCTGTTTCACACTGCGGGCAGATGAGAGAAAAAGTCACGTTCATTGATATTCTAAGTATTTGATATTTGGTTGTTCTCCTCTAAAGCTGCAGAGAAACTACTGATGGGTGAAACACGTGGATTTTTAGCGCAAATAAACCCGAACAACAACATACATAGGGATGTTATTGGAATGTGGGACAAGTCTCTTATACAAGTCTCTTAACAGCTGCTGCCACTGCTTGATTTCCATATGTTCAACTATACAGTACAGTGCACAGGAGGGTAGAACAGTTTATCTAAATGTTATGAAAACTGCAATAAGACCAAGTGCAATATACAAATCGCAGGAGCCGTTATTTTTTGATAAAGCTAAAATGTGTCACAACATATTATAAATTAAGCATTGTGGTGTTTCAGAGATGCCCCAGCTGCTTGGCACAGATCACAGCAAAAATCACATCATCTACATTTTTTTTTCTGTCAATTCTCATTACAATTGTGACTCACATTGCAATCATATCTGTCAAAATAAACACAATGTGACAAGGCAATTTACATCTCTAGCAGCAGAGTGCAACCGACCTTCATTAATGTATTGACTTCTGTGTTAGACCAACAAATGCAGGATTGTGTAAAACCATCATAGAAACCTGCCTGGTTTGAATTCAGTTCTTACAATGTACTGCTCAACTCAGGGCAGTATCCCATCACAAAGTACTTGTATTGCAGTTCAGTCCTGTTTTATATTTTTCAGTTGTATGATGGTATATAATGACGCTATATTTGTTTCACTTTCCAGGCTTGCGGCATCATTGTAGAGCTGATCCGCTCTAAGAAGATGGCAGGCAGGGCAGTGTTACTGGCAGGGCCACCCGGCACTGGAAAGGTGAGTGTGCGATGTTCGTTCACCTGTGGCTTAATTGAATGCAGCCTCTGTCGTTGCTGCAGATTATAACTCTCTTTTTTTCTTTTCTGCTTCTCCTTCCTGCAGACCGCCCTCGCCCTGGCTGTAGCACAGGAGCTGGGAAACAAGGTGCCTTTCTGCCCCATGGTCGGCAGTGAAGTCTACTCATCTGAAATTAAGAAGACAGAAGTACTGATGGAGAATTTTAGGAGGGCCATCGGTGAGCGTCAGTTAGATATGTTTTTTTTTTTCCTCTGCCACAAAACCCAACCCCCAAAGAAGTCGCTATGGCTGAGGTTGTAGTTTTTGATGAACTCTTTTTGCCCTTTTTAAATGCTGGCAAACATTTAATTCACAATGAATGGAAAATGCAGGACAGAAAAAATACAACAAAACAAAAACCTCAGTCCGTCAGGGCGAGGAGCCCTTGGGCAAAAAGAGCAGGGTGTCCTACTCACGCTGTTCTCGTGAGCTGAAAGGCCGCAATCGACAGGATTTATGAAAATGGTGTTGAGAAGGAAGGAAGGTTGGAGAAGGGGAAGGTTTTTTTTTTCCTGACTGCTGATGGTACCTGTCGCAGGGACGGAAATGGAGCTTAGGTAGAGAGAGAGGTGGTCATCAGCACCTTTGCTCCTCCCCTAGAACAGGATCCACAGGGGAGGGGGTGGTGGGGGCAAAGGGGGCTCATTTTGAAGTTGTCATCACTCTGTTGATAAGAGCGCCGTGATCGACAGCACCTGCTTTAAGCTCCGCTGTCTGACCCTCACCACAGCGGATCAGCCACCTCTGTGCCGCTCAGCCACAGGCGGCATGAAAGAGAGACAAGAGTGCGATCGTGTTACGCAAGACGATGCCCAGACATTTCATGGGCACATGCACACACGTGTTCTCTCTTTGTAATAAAATGCATTCTTCAACAGAGTGCAGGATGTGGCAGCTCAGTGGAGTCAGAAATATAAAGTTGTGATTGAGCTCTCACTGTGCTGTGCATGTGTGTCACTGTCATGTTGCCCACATTCAGGACTGCGTATCAAAGAAACAAAGGAGGTGTATGAAGGGGAGGTGACAGAGCTGACCCCCTGTGAGACTGAGAATCCTATGGGGGGCTATGGAAAAACCATCAGCCACGTCATCATTGGTCTGAAGACTGGCAAAGGCACGAAACAGCTCAAGGTCAGGTTTCTATTCTCTTGCAGTTGAACTTGTCCTGCTGCTGTTTGCAAATGTGCATAGTTCAAGTATAATGTGCTGTCTTACTTAGAAATCTGTCGTCTTGTGCCCTCAGCTGGACCCCAGTATTTACGAGAGCCTGCAGAAAGAGCGTGTGGAAGTGGGAGATGTGATCTACATTGAAGCCAACAGTGGAGCTGTCAAGGTATTGCTATATTACTTTATGTATTTTAAGATACGTGGGTCACACAGGACAGCAATGCTATAAATATATGAGCTGGCATCTATTTGTGCATTGCTGTAAATTAAACTACCCAACAGTGCATAGAGTGGTTAAAATGAGCTCAACCTGAAACATCCGCAGCAGTAAAATGCAACATACACATTAATTCAACAATCCAGAAACATCAGATGTAAAGTAAAATGCTGACACTTCCTCCACTACTGTTACCAATAGAAAACAATATACATTCTACATTCTTCATTTAATTAATACAATTGCTGATGTCATAAGCTCACAACTGAAATATTTCAAATAAAAAACTTCTAAGGAATATTTGGTAAGACCAAAAGCTCATTGTTTTCTGCCTTGCATGTCCTCCTCAGTCCTTCATGGTGGCGTCCTTTCATCTCTTTCAGCTCTGCATGAAAGCTCCGCTGCATTTCTGCTGTACTCTAGAATGAGCCTCTCTCATTCCTGTAGCTCTTCACGCTCCCTCTATCTCTCCATCTCCCACAATGCCTCTTTTCCAGCAGCAGGGCTTTTGGCCCGCGTTGACAGGCCTCGATGATGGCTCCTTTAATCGGTGCAGGTGGGCCCAAGGGGCCGTAGGTCGGCTCTAGTTAGAGGCCAAAAGGAGGCGGGCTGGACGACACATTTGTTACTGTTGACAGCTGTATCATGACCTGCCTTCTGAAACCCTTTCATCCCTCGGCCACAGGCCCTCCTCTCTGCAACGGGCTGGCACTCAATCACACACCTGCTTTCCCTCCTCCTCCCCTCCTGTGCTGCTTTTTGTTTTACAGCAATGTGAGATGGAGATAGATTTTGAAATGATCATTATTAAACACAGTTTGGGTTGTGTCTTTGCAGAGACAAGGTCGCTGTGACACTTTTGCTACAGAGTTTGACCTGGAGGCAGAGGAGTATGTGCCACTGCCCAAAGGTGACGTCCACAAAAAGAAGGAGATAGTCCAAGATGTCACACTGCACGACCTGGATGTTGCAAATGCCAGACCCCAGGTATGCAAGCTGATAGAATAGCAGCCAGTTACATATTACTGGTTTGTTGAGTTATCCTATATTTTTTTCAGTAATTACTCATTTTTTTATCGCAGGGAGGCCAGGACATTCTCTCCATGATGGGACAACTAATGAAGCCCAAAAAGACAGAAATCACAGGTAGAGACAATCGGACCACTTGCAGACTCACATCACCATTTACCTCACCACTAGTTGATTTATTCGTAGTCGTTCACCTGTTCCCATCTTCTCTCCTGTTTTAGATAAGCTGCGTGCTGAGATCAACAAGGTTGTGAACCGTTACATTGACCAAGGCGTAGCTGAGCTTGTTCCCGGTGTGCTGTTTGTGGACGAGGTGCACATGCTGGACATCGAATGCTTCACGTACCTCCACCGAGCGCTCGAGAGCACCATCGCCCCCATCGTCGTGTTTGCCTCCAACAGAGGCAACTGTTTAATCAGGTTGAATCTCTAGAATTTGTTTCATGGAGAGAGAAAAAATCTTGCTAAGATATGAGATTTGTTGCGTTAACAATCACTTGCTGCTCACCAGGGGGACGGAGGACATCAGCTCACCACACGGGATTCCTCTGGACTTGCTGGACAGAGTCATGATAATCCGCACCATGTTGTACACACCACAGGAGATGAAGCAGGTGAGTCTGAGCGTCGGCATGTCCATATGTGATGTATGCCTTTGTGACGCTATGGCGCTAATGACTGCTGCGGTTTGTAGATCATCAAGATCCGCGCTCAGACCGAGGGAATCAACATCAGCGAGGAAGCTCTTACACACCTGGCAGAGATCGGCACCAAGACCACCCTCAGGTAAGAATACACAGCAGGTGAAGACACAAGCAGCTTTATCACAATCCTTAGTTCAGTTTGGTGCCAAACCAGAAAGGGAGAAACTCCATATGAAGGAGTAACATTTAATTTCCTGTGTCCTCTCAGGTATGCCGTGCAGCTGTTGACACCGGCCAGTTTGCTGGGCCGCGTTCAGGGAAAAGAGAACGTGGAGAGGGAGCAGGTAGAGGAAATCAATGAGCTGTTCTACGACGCCAAGTCCTCCGCCAAAATTCTCCAAGATCAGCATCACAAGTTCATGAAATAAAACTCGATTCCAACCTCACAACCCCCTTGGAGCTGGTGTGTTCTCAACCAATCGTTACATGGTTCACTTTATTTCTCCATCACTGCACCATCGTCCATGCTTTGTTTCTTTCTTTACTCTCCCCTCCATGGCTCATTACACTTTATCCACCTCATGTACTGCATTTTTGTTCTAATAGATTTTTAAGTTTTATTCATTCCGTTTGTTGATGAAAATAATTTTTTGAATAAAAAGGAAAAACACATTGATTCACTTTTCTGGTGTGTTACATTTTTACTGCTTTACTGACACGTCTTACTATGATATAGGATAGATAAGACTTTTTTATTGATCTCAAAGAAAAACGACTGAAATAAAAAAAAAAAAATTTTCATTAATTTTAACCTTAACAAACCCCAACAAACCACCAGTCTGGGCATTACCTACATTACGTCTCATCAGGAGTGTATAAATAACAGTTTTACACAAATGCTGCTCTTGTGTTCCTTCATTATTGTACACATCAAATCAGGTCAGTTTAAAAAACAGATATAATTGATAAACAAAGTGCTCTTCTTGAAAAATGTGCCAGTTAATGGGAACTCTTTGATTTTTAAGAAATGTAATTATCAGCTTTACTGAAGTGCAAATAGGAAACAATAATGAAACAGTAGTAGAGTGCAAAAACAAACGACTAACACACAACACTAAACTAAAAAAAAACCCAAACCAAATTTTTCATGGACTGAAGCACAGCTGGAAAACAACTGATCCCAAACCCCTAACATGGAACAGGTGTTGTGTGTTGTCCGATCATGGTCAGGAGGTCTGCTACTTCCTGACAGGTCGAACTGAGCGTGTGTTCAAAACGGTCTCAGCTCCTGACCTTGCGCCGCTGAACACAGAGGGAGCAGCTTTGCCCATTTTCTCTGTGGAGGAAGAGAAATAAGAATCAGAATACTTTGCTGCTAATGAGGCAGCAAGAAGGGACGTGTGAGACTGTGTGGATGTGCTCCACATAAACACACCCTTCATTTTTCTTACAACTCGGTGCGAGAAAATGCTGCATGACAAGAAGCTAACCATCTGTACAGCCCTCCTCTCCTCTCTGTATATGGAGTGGAAACTTGAACATCATGAGAAACGCCCCTCACACCAACTTGCTGCCATAATGTGATCCTAGTGTAATCAGATCCAGAAAACAAAGGGCTGTTTCCTCTCAGTTTCCTCTGTAAGACTTCAGGGTCATATTACATTTCCTTTTGTGTCTGTCTGTATGTGTCCTCACCGCACTCCTCCATAACCTCAAATGT
Source organism: Scortum barcoo (assembly GCA_023238725.1). NCBI lineage: Eukaryota > Metazoa > Chordata > Actinopteri > Centrarchiformes > Terapontidae > Scortum > Scortum barcoo. Next base: position 17,553,456 of record CM041537.1, read on the forward strand.
CTTGCTCTTTGGCGGCCCACTCGTCCCCAGTCTGCCCTTTGCCTCTGTCAGGTCCTCTTCTCTCACCTCGGGACGCTGCATTTGTTCATCCTCCTCCTGACGCAGCTGAAGGGCAGTAAAAAGTAAAAAATTACGACAACACATATCTGCAATTTTCTGGCTCTCCATGTCTGCACAAAGTCCCCCCAAAGCGCACAAGAACATGAAAGCTCTTACTTGAGACATGCTGCTTGATCTGTCAAAGATGTGCTGCAGGAAACTCTCCTCTCTCTTTTCCTCTTCTAAGTCCAGCCTAACACACACTCTGCATATATACACAACCTAGCAGGGGTTTCTCCTGTGGACAATAAATCTGTTCTTGAGACTCATAAATGACGTAATGAGTGCACGGGCTCCTCCTCTTTTCTGTCTCTCTGCCTCTGGTTTTTCTCATGGTCTGCTGTCCTCTCCCTCTGCCTCATCAGAGAATGATGAGCTCACCTCAACAACTTGTGGCATTACACTCCTACAAATCCATCCCAGCGATGCAGGAACATTACAAACATCTGTCTGTGTATTGTCCACCTGCCTCCTGCAGCCAAAACACCACTTTCTGGTCATGAGCAAGTTGGATTCAAAGTTCAAAAGGTGTGGCTGAAAAGATAAGCAACTGTTTGTCTCAAGAGACCAGCCTTCTCAGCAAACGTCATACCTGCCTGACTCACATACAAAAAAAAAAACAAAGAAACGATATATATATATATATATATGTATATATATATATATATATATATATATATGTGTGTGTGTGTGTGTGTGTGTGTGTGTGTGTGTGTGTGTGTGTGTGTGTGTATACACACATATATAAAAGGGCGCAGAAAGGAAAATAAATATTGCTCTGCTTTAAAGGAATGCCTCTCCCACCCCTTCCTGCTCATTTTCCATAATTACATCATTATTCAGCCCTAAGGGACCCTAAATCCAGCAGTGGAAGGACCAAACAAATAACTACTAACTAAGAGTTTCCAAGCAACATGACAAATAATCGCTGAACTCAAACTTACTTAACTCCCATAAAAGAACATATCACAAAAAGCAAACCAATGCTTAGAAAAAAAGGAATACTTCCTCACATTTAGCAATGAAAATTTCACCAAATGTTTTTAAACATAACAAATAGAACTGACAGACAGAACATTTCACCAAATGTTTTTAAACATAACACAGAACAGACAGAAGTCACCTCGACTTCTCTATCTAGTCAATAACAAAAATTATGTTAACAGACATTTTAAAACTGAATCCCTTTAAGTACAGATCATTCAGTAAACAAACAATCCAGTGGTAAAATAAATCCAAAGTGGCTTTCATAAACTAATAAGACCTAGATTTTCTTATTACTACTCATCTAAATGTGTCATTTTTAATCAAATGTGCCTTGAGCAAGTGGCAATTATTTTTGCAGGTTTAAGTAGGAAGAGTATTTATGATTTTAAGGCATGTCATATTTTATTAAGTACAAATGTACATTCATTTTTTACTGATATTTGTAAAACAGACATTAACACAGTTGGAATTCTGGAAAATGGTGAAAAGTTAATGTGATACGTGACGGGTTTTAATGATTTGACAACATTTAAACACAAGTTAGCCTTTGGGCTGCTTACAGTTTCTAAATTCATACTTTCAAATTAAATGAAAAACACAAATCTGTGTGTTGCCTTGTTTTATTGTGTAACACAATTTATTCCTGTAACAAATTCAACTGTTTTCTTAAAATACATTAATTTTTTTATCACCCACTATTCTATCCCAAAACAGAAATGACATGTTTGTTCACACTTGTATGCAGCAAGACAGGAATGATCCAGTGCAAACGTACAAACACACACATACATTCACACATTTGAGGTCTATTTAAAAAAGTTGTTCCCTCGTTGTTTCATTCAGTAACTGTCAGTCTGTGGATCTTGTTGGTAGTGAAACAGAGAACTTCTTCAGGTCCAGTAAACCCACTTACAGTTTAATTTAAGTGTGTTTCTTTCTGTACTGGGGCAACAGCCGAGTCCTCACAAACTGAATAAGCCGAGTCTCTGTGAGAACAACTACTACAAACACACCGAGCAGACATGTGGCTCCCACGCCAATGTGGATCAGCCTAAACAACCAGCCGCCGTCACAGCAGAACACACCCTGAAATCAGAAGATGAAGGAGCTCATGTTAGGGCTAGTACAGATTATATAGAATAAAACTGCAATGTAATGCTCAATATTTATGAGTTGTAACTTGGGAGACACAAATCTCTTGTACCTCAGACAGCGCCGTGACAACAGCACTGACTGCAAGTGCCAGTAGCAGGAGAGGGGAGGGCATCAGGCCTCGCAGGGGTTCCCACTGACTGGACTGGAAGTAGTGGTGTATGTATAGCAGGCTGTGTACGATGCGGAGGCCCATGTTAAGGCAGTTTGCTAGTATGAAGCCCACAGCACCAGCCCACCATGTCAGCATGTAGGACAGCAGCAGGAAGGACGCAGACAGAGCCAGCATCACCAAGTTATACCTGTGGACAAAACACAAAATACACTGTTAACTGACAGGTTGCACTATGTGTAATAGTAATGAGTGTTTATTTCTATATTCTTACCTGTCAACCTCTTTTTGGCTCATGGCCGCAAATACAAAACACTCCGTTACACCATTTACAGCGAGCAGGAGAACATAGCAGCTGTAGCATCTCAGCAAAGTGGGTCCTTCAACAGAGAAAAAAAAAGCTGTGACTAACAACCAAAAAATTGTCACACACAGTCAACACAAGTGAGTTGCTGCTCATTTACCTGCTCCACTGCTCAGTAGAGAGCCACCATAAATGTCCAGAGCCAAGTGAGAGTAGGCGTAGCCAAACACTGTGATAATCAGACCGATCACCAGCACCAGTTTCAGCAAACACTCCAGGACCTCTGCTGCAATGGCAACTTCTTCCTGTGGAAAGAAAACGTCAAGTAAAAACTCAAACAACTCATGCTCATCGACATTAAGTAAAAAACAACACGGCCGTTCATTTTTGTGTTTGCATCTAAGACCCGCACCTGCTTCTGACTCCTGACATCACGTCCCCGCTCCAGCACTTTGGCAAAGAAGACGTAGAAGCTTTCCTCGATGGGTAAGAAGATGAAGCGGGCCACCATGGAGCCCAGATTGTTGACGATATCGTAAACACCCTGGTCCCCGAAGCTGAGGACATTCAGGAAGGTCATGACGTAGCGCTCACCTTCGGTCAGGATCTGCTTCAAGAAGGACTGCTTGAAGAAGCTCCACGTGAGCCGGGCCAGGGTCCAGTCAACCAGCGGCTAAAGACAGAGAAGGATCATCAGTGCTGTGTGGCGTATCTTGTAACTGTGATTTTGTGAAGATAGATTATAAATAATAAACAGCAGAGAATCCTGCTACCTCGTCATCAGCTCTACGGGGCAACAGATCTCCAGCACACCGCAGAGGAAAACTCTTTTTGGCTGCCTCTTTAGAGCCCAGGAAACGAATGAAATAAACGGCGTAGCACAGCACCAGGAATCCTGTGTAAACCAACTAAAGAGCCCATATTTAAAATCACCACATACTGAGGAAGTTATCACAAAAATAATGCAGACGAATTTTCTTACATGAGCAGCAGAGAAGATGTAAAGGCCCCATTCGCGGGCAAACACAACCAGCACCACGGTGACACTGCACTTAGCGATCATTGCCAAGCTCTCAGCGACCACCTTCAGTCGGACAAACATGTGAGCCTGAGCCAAGACCCAGAGGGGCTCAGCCAGAAGCTCCTGCACCCCTGACAGGGCGAACAACACCACAGCATGGCCATAATAAGGCACAGTCTCGGGGTCCGGGACCTCCAGGAGCCACAGCCACACACAGACCAGCAAAGCTGCCCATAACACGCCCAAAGGAAGCCTGAGAGGTGAAAAGGGCAAAGACTAAGTCATTCATACAAGCTGGATACACAAACTTAAAAGCACATCACATCAACACATCAACGCACGTCAGCCACAGCAGGTTGATGATTTGTCTCCAGCTGTGGTTTGTCCCAGAGACGCCGCTCAGACAAGCTCTCCGGAAAGCTTCTCTGGATAAAAACACTAATGTGGAATACAGTAGTGTCAGCCTGCAAAATAAAGACACAGACACACACATACATGGGAGGAGCTGATGGAGTTAAATGTGATGACAGTTTGCTCTCTCTTATCTTGGATTTTGGTGAAAAGAAACATTTGCTCAAGTACTATACAATGTATTACTATACAATTTTGAGGTGCTTGAGTTTTTACCTTTTCTACTACTTCATACTACTCAGCTACACGTTCTGCTGTTTGTCATTATCTCCTCATCCTTACCTGACATTGACCACTCCGATCAGCTCTTTGGACACAAACCGGAGTGTGAACGCGTTCAGCAGGAAGGTGAGGACACGAAACATCACCTGAGGTAAAAACAGGTAACTTTATGACTGAAACGTTTAACGGCCCAGACACAGCTGACTGTCGTTTAAAACACTGTGGTGTGTGTGTGTGTGTGTGTGTGTGTTCATGTACCTGCAGTAACACATTATAAGACGCCAGAGTGGACGCGTCCTTCAACACCTCCTGGGAGCTCATTGTAGACTGGCTTTAAATCTTTAACAAGAGTGAGATTAACAAACTGTCCGCTGTTTTCTACATTATAAACTCATACTGTAACACCCCTCCACCCAGTGTGGCCGCCTGAAAGCCAACCTCATTTCTGATGACAAAGTTTGAGGTTCAGCTTGGTTGAACGACAGCAGATGAGCTGGAAGCGGTACGAGTTAACACTTCCGTACACACTCTACGGAAACACCTTACGCGTTGACGTCACAGAGCGTCATGTCCACCGCGGCGTCGCTAGAGGGCGTAACCACCCCTCTGATGATGGGACTCCTTTCAATAAGAGCAGGGGTCTTCTTCATCCTCCAACATGAACCATCCAACAACACATGCACAGGATATCCTGTATATATGTGGTCAATATCCATACAAAACCATACACATACACATCCATACACAATATTATTTACGATGTATTACTATCTAAAAGGAGTACAAGTTGATGGAAATGATTAGAATTCACTCAACTTGCCATTCCCTGAAAGCCAAGCTACCCAAAGGCATGTCCTAACCAAGCAGCCATAGAAAAACGTTCTTCTGTAGGTTTTATTGATCCCAGGATACCCAGCCTATAACAGGGAACCTAAGAATGTTGATTTTGGCTTGTTTATGGATTCCCAAAACACAGTGAATCAAAGGGATAATATGTTAAAGTAAGACATTATATGCAACATGGTTTGAATATGATAAAAATCAATAGAAATACACAATAAAAACCTTTAAAACCTCTAACCCTGGCCCTACCCAAAATATATTAAAACAAATGAATCCCCAAATAAATGTTCGTATATAATTATTAAAACACAATCTTCATTTGTTATCCGACACCTCGCACGACTGGTGATCCCTGAACCTTTATTTTTAACTTAGTATTTCATTTTGAGTGGACAGTGTGAGATGCATTTTAAAAACAGCACATCAGATGTGGGAGTTGATGGTTTTTTAATCAGATGTAAAAGATGGAGACAGTAAAAAAAGTACAAGCGAACCAATATACATGTTACAACAATATACATATACACTGTCTATATACAGCATTTCAGTGACTTCCCACTCATTATTCAAAGTCACGTACCATTACACAACTTTTTGCACCCCTAACTGCGAAAGGACCTTTCAATTCAGTTGAGACCAGCTGTTACTTTAAATTTTTTTCTCTACATGACACTGTTTAGTTAGTCGCACAACCACAAAGTCTTCTTTGTCACAATATGTAATGTTCCAAAGACAAATAACATTCATTATTAAGCAATATTTAAAAGGTGGATGGTTTTTTGTTGGTCTGCCATTTCTATACATGCAGTCACCTCATTCACGCAAACAATCTACATTTAAATACAGTACAATTTATTCTTATAAGGTTTCTTTCCCTCTTCATAGTATTTCACCCCCATTTAAGTTTAAGTGAATGTTACAAAAGGAGACACAAAATGGCTGCAGATGGTAGCAGTGATGGTAGAAGTGCAATGTAAGGATTTTCAACCTCCCGCCCTAATATTACTATTCATACAGGCCTTCACAACCTAGACAAATAATAAGCATGCACACAAATACAGTAAGATCAATATATACAGTACAAGGACTCATTTCTACTCTTATCATTTCTACACGTACCCAAGAATACGTACTTGTGCTTAAAATAAGGTCACGCAACCACCGTTAGTGGAACAGCTTACTCGTTAGCAAGTTTCACAATGCGACAGAGTAAGGAAACTGTCTGTAAACAGTAGGGGGCTCTGCCCAGCTCTGACTGTCATTACAGCAGTCACTTTTCTAAAAGGTGCTCCATCTTCGGGTTGATGAATGAAAAGCCAGAGAACGCCGTCTGATCTATGGAGTCTATGAAGTTCTTATCGCTGTAGGACAGACGGGGCTTCTCGCTGAGGAACTCACGATCAAAGTTGCTGCAGTCGTTCGGTGCTTTCTGAAATTCACAACAATCACGTGTCAGCAATATGATAACAAAGAGGCAATCATCAGATTCTAGACATAGAGGATGTAATTGCAGCAGATGAGTAAGTTTTAAGTGACTTGTGTGCAGGGCATACCACTTTGGGTTTGAAAGGGGGTTCGATCTCTCTTCTCTCCAAAGCTTGCCAGTTAATGGTCTTGAAGAAGGTGTGTGATCGGATATTACCCACAATTCCTAGCCTGCGAGTGGGGTCTCTCTCGAACAACTGCACGGAATCAAAGACAGTAAGCGTTAGTAAGGAATGTGCGCTGTGAGATCTCAAAAACAGCTCCCTCTCAGCTACATAAAATTATATTATTTATTTGGATTTAATCGATTTCATCAACCCAAGGACAGCAGAATTATCTCAGCCTGTACAGGAGCATATGTAAATTTACACCATGCCAGATTTTCAGGCAGAAACAGCACCCTCTTACAGATGTACTGTATTTTGTATAAAGGTGAGGTACAGACCCGCTCAAGCAGGTCCTTGGCCTCCTTGCTGATCCAGCGCGGATAGTGCGGAGTGTCCATGCGGATGGACTCAAACAACTCATCCTCGTCATCTCCATGAAAAGGCGACTGACCAACCAGCATTTCATACAGCAACACCCCAAACGACCACCAGTCAACAGAGAAGGAATATTTCTGTCCCAGCAGGATCTGAAATGCAGTAATATATATGTAAGAATTATTCAACACAGACAACGACACCAAAGGCAAATCAGGTGCACAATTGAATATTTCAAAACAAAAGATTGTCACTGATTATAAAAAGCCTACCTCTGGAGCGATATAGTCCGGAGTGCCGCAGAACGTTGTAGCACGATTCTCTCCAAACAAGTTCTCCTTGCACATGCCGAAGTCAGCGATCTTAATGTGTCCCTCGTGATCTAGCATCACGTTGTCTAACTTAAGATCTCTAGAAACAAAACAATCACAGCAGGATTGGAAATAAACACTTTGAAAATGACAGACTGTGAGTTTGCAGTTTAAAGCTTTGATCTGATGAGTCTGTGTCATCAGAACTAAGTTAGTCATACTTTATGCGATCATACTGCTAACCATTTTGTAAAAGCGTATATTCAATCTCAAGTTTAATTTTTATTTCCAGGCAGCCACTGGTGACAGTTCATTGCACTTTGACTTAAATCTTAAAGGGATCTGAAACTTGCTTTAGAGAGGTTATCCCTCACAGTGTCATCGTAACCCTCATCCTCCTTTAGTCCACTGTTTGAGTTAATCTACTAAAAATGTTGTAAAAGTTGTATTATTCTTACACTGCTGTGCAAGTGCAAACAGTCACAGTATTCCTGTGACTTTAAAGTCACATTTTCCTTTTCACAAAATGTGTGTTTTGTTTTTCCACATAGTTTATCTCACAATTATAATGAAACTTTCAGAAACATAAAAACGTGTCAAAATGCGTGGGATTACCTAACCAAGGAAGTTTAGAGTCTCTTCAAGTTCATTTTCACATCACACTTGCAACTAGACTGAAATCTACTGTCTTGTGGAAGAAAGGAAAATAATTCACAGGAGTCAGCTGTGATATGAAGAATATAGTATTGTAAAGTTAATGTGCAAAAACATGAAAAATAACCAGTATGGTAATTCATGTATGTGTACTGTGTATCAAGATGCAACGCATATTTCTTGCTCTGACCTGTAGATGATCCCTTTGGAATGTAAGAACTGAAGACCACAAATGATTTCGGCAGAGTAAAACCTGGGAAGACAAACATGGCAGAGACAGACAGATGTCAACGATTCATCTTTGATAAAAGTCTGCAAGTCCGCACCGTAGCGATTACACCACTGAGTTGGCAGTCGGAGACTGGTGTCACCGTGGACTCATTTCGTGGCGGAGCTGAATTATTGAGGGGAGACATTTGTATGGAGAAGGAGACTGGTGAATAACGATCTCATAATGTGAAACCTGAGAGCCGCTGTGAGCCGAAAGATTAGCCTGTCTCTGACCCGCTTCTCTTGTCATCTGTGTCAGGTGAAACGATTGAGTCCTGGGAGTAGATGGAGTAGCCTCTGCTCTGACCCAATAAGTGGATGTTACTGTCAGTGGCCAACTCATGAGGACTGAAAGGGCTGTTTATCTATTCTTTATCTCTCACTTATGACCCTTAAAGCTCTCATTGAACAAGTTACAAAGTACATGCGCGTCTGAACAGTATAAACCCAAAACAGAATGTGAAGTCTATATATGTGTCGGTCTCTGCGATGTGAGGAACATTAGGATGTTAGACTAGACTCTCTCCAACACCAGGTCAACAGGTTAACAGTAGCTACTGGGAGAACAGGGCCTTTGTGCTGATAAAGAGGTCACTGGAAACTCTGCAGTTCATTTGCTGCCTCAGGAAAAATATTGCATAACCAAATCCAGGAGATACTTTCCATTCCACTGTGACAACTTCAGCAGTGACACACAAGCTCATTCATTATATTTAAACATGCATGTAAACAAACCTTGCATTCATTTTTAACAGAACATGTGTTTGCTTTGTGTGGTAATGAAACTGCCCACTCTTGTCTTTCCTTGCTTACTGAGGGTAAATTATCCATCCAGGCTGAATACAGTCCCTGAGTGAGGAGGAATTTAGCAGATGCCAACACGAGATCAGGTGTCTGTGTTTGCAAAGTAGAGAATTACTCCTGTCATCTGCTGAGGTCAGGATGCAGCCATCAGTTTAACTACAGGAAGTGTAACAGTGGACCACATTTTAGTGTCAGTGTTCATATTGTGATTTTAACTGTTTTAAACATTTACCAGTATGTTCAAAAAGAACACTACTGTACACTGGTGAATAAGAAACATGATGGTATATGGTATAATTCATAGAGAGGGGAATTCTTTATTTATTCTTCAAAACATAAAACTAGCTTGCACAACAAAGCAGACCCAAACTATCCGTTCTTTACCTCAAGGTAAAGGTTTGTGAGCCGGAGTTTGTGAACACACCACTATAAAATACCTTATTCTTATCCTTATTTGTCCTTGTGGTTCTCAGAAGAATTAAAATATGAATGTCTACCATTCCTCAAAAACTGAGCAAACCCCACCCGCTGAGGGACACTGTGTGATACAGTAAACAAAAAGCTACTACTAATCTTCGTCCTGGTCCCTAGTCCTCATGGCAAGACTGTTACTGTCATGAAATCAACATAATAATATGATAACATGATAATATTTACCAGAAAACATTTCAGAAATGAAGGCTCTTCCAGTTTCCAAACCAGATACAAAGCCCAAATTTTGTTTGTGTTTCCACACAACACATAACATAATCAGTCATTTTTTATTTCCTGCTTTAAGGGTTGATTTGTCAAACAGGACCTGCTTCCATTTCTATGTTTGTAAATGTGAGACTAGTTGGCGTTGGTGCAGGTGCCACCAAGCTTCAGACTTCATGACGCTCTCTATCACCAGTGTGCCATTGTGTTTTTTCTGGAAGGATTCCCACATAGTGATGAGTAGAGAGGTGGGTGGGAGTAACAGATACCTCCCCATACAAACAGAATGCAGGGACTAAGAGCTGCTTATTCCTTACAAGGCCAGTCTCCTGGTGAGCAACAGCTAATGGACGCCACAGCCTGGCAGGGATCAGTATACCATGTAAGAGAGAAAACCCCATAACGTAAGAGAGAGTAAACATAGGCTCTTCTTTACACATCTGCTTTCTATCAGCTCATTGATTCTGTATGTGTGAGCCTCTGCACAGCGACAGCAGCACGAGACCACAAAGAGTAACAATGGCAGGTAGTCTTTGTTTATGTGATGGATGCAACTCACAGGGCTCTGTAGAGTTCAAAGCGACCTTTCTCCTGAATATGAAACATCAAGTCTCCTCCATTCAGATACTCCATCACAAAGAACAGGTGCTCCTGTTGACAGGACGGGAATACTGAGGACACAATGCCAACCATCGATGTAAAAAGACACTACTGAGGTGGAAAAGTGACTACCTTGGTCTGGAAAGTGGAGTAAAGGTGTGTGAGGAAAGGGTTTTCCCAAGCTAAAGCCAACACTCTCTTCTCCACCATAGTGCACTCCACGTCGTCATCCATCAGCACTACATCTTTCTTCAGGGCCTTCACTGCAAAGTACTCTCCACAACCCTTCAGCTCTGCAAGGAGAACCTGAGAAGAGAAGATGGAGAGGAAAAAAAGGAGGGAGGAGAAAAGAAGTGAGATTAATATTGGCACTCATTCTCTTTCTGTCTTATCAGGAGCCTAAAGCTAATAATAAATAAATCTAAATCTAAATAAAGTCAATAAATCTAAACACCAGCTCTTTGTTTGATCAAATGCCTACAATTTATGTTAATGTTTCTATACGAGGCCTGCAGCTGCCAGAGAGCTTTGGATTCGCTCATGTTTATCCTCTCACTCTCCAGCTGGAGTTTTTTAAAACAGCAGTCTCACAGTTTAAATCACACTGACATGGCTGCTTCGTACCTTGCCAAAACTGCCTTTTCCCAAAACCTTGTGGAAGACGAAGTTGTCCACATTGATGCGGGTCAGATGGGTAATACGAGACTGGGGCCGTGGGCTGGACCCCTCCCACAGTCTGCCATAGGGAGATCCATCTAATGAACAAAGTACCAACAAACAATTATAGACTTACATTTTTCTGCAAGCATGTATATCAGTGCAGAGTCTTCACTGCTCACATGAATGCATGTCAGTACATGTACATAAAGACACTCACTGACCATTGACATCCAGTCCAGCAAGCTTGCTAACTTCATCATAGATTCCAATATCAGGTAGATTTGGCAGGTTTGGATCTGAACGCCGGGTGGAAGATTTCTGATGGAAAAGCAAATGCAACAGCAAAAATAAGCATGAAAAAGCCAGACAAATAGTTTCCCAGCAGTGGTTGCCCATCTAGCTGTGGTATGTCCAGTTTGAAAACATGTTGTCTGTTTGATGTTTTCAGCAACCGTTGAATGCCCCCCAAAAGCTGAACAAGAGAAGTGGGGAGTTTCACAATGAGCAAGTCTTTGCACACCAGGGCAGGTTCTCTGGTTCCCACTGAGGTCAGGTGTCATGCTCTCGACAACTAGTCAACACGCCAGGGATTGAAAGTGTCACATTCAACTGACACTCAATTTGATGATTCCACTTCATTTTGATAGTCCATTGCTTATAATCAACTGACTATCAGGGGATTTGTAGGTGTCCGTAAACAATGACCAGAGTGTCATGTGATACTCCACTGTGAAACATCAACTTCAGATATGCTCTGTTTGAGTCAGTGCTGGGATTAATGTTAGAAATGTGACTGGATTCAGGACTTAAATAGGGTAAAGGTTACAGCTAGGATTGGGATCAGGCTAAGATCATCATGGTCAACAAAGAAGTCTTCAGCAGTGATCTTTGTTCTTGGCAGATAGAGCTTGGTCATACACCCTCTTTACATGGGGCAGTGCATTTAAATGTTATCAAATTGGTGTGTTGTGGTTCTCATGTCATCATCATGTTTCATTAGTATTTTTCAAACTTATTTCAATAAAGTAATAGAAAGGTAAGAGATAGCATAATCAAATGTCTGAAAGAGCCATGTTATGATTTAATTATTTGATAATATTCTTTAATCAGACTTCAAATTCTTCAGTCTTTTCTTTTCAGCCTAAATACTGAAGGACACTTATTTTCAAACTCACCTGGCTGACTTGTGTCAGTGCTTCAGCTAGCAGTTTCTGGTTGATACCACAAAGGTTGGCTACTTTATCTTGACACTTATGATGAACATTCATGGCACAATCTGCAAATGGAACAGAAAAAAAAATGTTAAAGACAAAATTATACTTACACTCTCACACAATAAGCCAGTCATATCTGCACTGTACCTTCACACTTGAGGCCTTGTTTGACGAGACCCCACAGCAGACTTCCACAGTGGTCGCAGAAGGTGGGGCTCATGTAGTTGTACGTCTTGAAACGATGCGGCATGTCAATTTTAAAGCGCTCCTTCTGAAACTGTGGGGACAAATGGGATTCTTCATCTCCACGAATGAGCGTTAGCAAAGCGATCCCAAACATTGGCCTATGATACTTCACATGCCTGTGCACCTGCCTCATCTTTTTCTTTTCTCTTTCTTTGTCTTCTCTGAGCTTATACTGTCTGGAAAAAAAGTTCCTTGTTTCTTCCCAAGTCTGTCTCTCCTGTGATTTAAAGTACTTCTCTGAGACCACACCATATATTATTCACCCCACCACTATCTAGGTCAGTTGGTCTTTGATCGTCCTTACCCACCAATATTGATGATCATTGAAAATAAATTCTTCTTGGATGTGTACACTGACTGGTTTCAGCCTTTGCACTAAACTCTGACCAAGCAACACCTGCCTGTTCAATGATATCACCATCATTGTTCATACTGTTAAGAAGAGATAATTTACTACAACAGCATGAACCAGAGTGAGAAAAGCCCACAGTGAACTGAAATTATGAGACATATGGAGAGCACACGCAGTACATGGTGTACTGCACAAATATGTGATACGTACCACAGTATCCCGACTGTTGGCTGCAGTACCGGTACATCTGCCGATGATTTTGTCTATGCATTTCTTGTGGATGGCTGCATTGCATTCTGATGGAAAGCAAAGAAAAAAGATTTGTGCATGCTTTGAGCCAGTATGTGATCATATCATACACTGGCCACATAGTAATTCTTACAAAAGAAAGGTTTTTTACTCATCGTCACTATGCGTACACTGTAATGTACATTATTTATGCACCAATATTTGTGACACAAAGCACAGGAGTTTTTAAATGACTCTGCACTTACGTCTGCATTTGTAGCCTTGCTTGTTGAGTCCCCTGTGACAAAGTGACATAAATGGGTCAGTTTGTATTGTTGTAACCTGTATTGTTCTTTGATCACGTGAAAGAGAATGGTTTGCTGATGAATCACTTGTTAGTCATCTTGAACAGCTGCAGTACACCCATATTAATTTGTGTATCAGTGTTTTCTACAAACTTCCTCTCCAGTTTGATCAAATTGAGCTTCAGCACAACTTAATGGAGCTCTGTAGCCATCAAAGGATGAGAAATATAATCAACTTAAAGGTGTAGGTTTACATTATCAGTTTTATCAATAACATCATAAGCAAATAAGTTACCTAACTCACTTTGACAGAAATCAGCCAACTCAGAGTGTAACATGTTGCCAAATGTCAGGAAGTCCCTGAACACTGTGATTTTAATCTACATGTCTGGAGTTTTCTTTATCTGATCTGTGTTTTTTCATTTTTCCTTCAGCTAACTTGAAAGGCTGTTTCCAGGGCTGAAGCATAAGCTGGACTGACCAGACAAATTCTCTGCACACGGAGCAAAAAGTGGGCTGTCTGAAGAAAGTGGCGATGAACTCGTGGTTCTTTATGAAGTGGATCTTGGCCTGCTTGATGGCCCCTCTTCGACGGTTCAGGGTAGGAGCTTCTTCTTCCTTTGTGGCCTGCTTGCTCTCTTTCAGACAGACACAGAAATACAGATCAGTCATCCCACAACAATAGAGTGTAAAAAACAAAGGTCATTTAATACACATTGCAAATTGATCGCCTCAAGTGATAATCTATGTGGACCCACAGGAACTGCTCCTGTGAATGCCTTTGAATGATAAGATTAAATTAACAAGGAAAAACAGAGTGGCTAGACAGTATTTGTATATATGGGTGTGGGGAAGGGGCTTAAAATAAAAAAATGAACACTAGAAGCTGAAAATCAGACAAGCTGGTTGTGAAGCTCCAGATTATGTTTAAATATGGTATTTGGGTATCTGATGAATGCCAAAGATATGATGCAGAACATATTCCCCTTTTTTGCGCAATTCACCCACTTTATAACTATTTCTCAATCAGCTTCTTGACAATGAGTGATGAGGTCCTATATAAACACAACATTTTCTGCTAAAGTTAAAAAAGAAATAGTTATTTTCACAAATAATTTTTGCATGTTTGTTTGTGTCAGTGATCTGGTTTGAAGTGTGTGGATCTATGTTAAAGAAAAGGTGAGGTCACACATGTCTCTGCACCAGTGAGAACACTTGAATCAGATTGAAGTGACAGGAAAGGGTTGTTTGCTAATGTTACGAGTGTTGTTAATCAAGTCCGATCAAACTTAACTCACATAGTCCAAATGAAGCAGATGAGCTTTTTGAGTATTACACTCTCAATAAATAATTATTATGGGCGTTTTGTTTCTTTTGAGTTGCTTTTTTTTTTACTTTACTTTAGATTTGAAAGTTTACAAGGTTTTTAGTGAGAACAGGACAACCAGACAGATACAGAAAGATTGAAGACAGAGTGCAGAAAAAAAATGTCCTCAGCAAAAGGCGGAAGGGCGAAGAGGAGAGTAAAGTAGAGAATGTTTCCAATTTATTTCTTTTACCTGCATCTCCCCCCTCCAGAAAATACTGCACTGCCATCATCACTTTCCCAGAGGGATGCAGATCCACCTGAGCACACAGACACACAGACAGTTACACAAAGGCAGCCTGAGACATTGCTCCACAGGGATAGAGGACAGTCGGCGATGTCCTACCCAGAACTCAGCGCGCCCGTTGGCTTTCTTGCAGCGCTCAGCAAGGACAGACACTCCAACGGTGACCTCGGCC
The DNA here is from genome assembly GCA_023238725.1 of Scortum barcoo. Taxonomy (NCBI): domain Eukaryota; kingdom Metazoa; phylum Chordata; class Actinopteri; order Centrarchiformes; family Terapontidae; genus Scortum; species Scortum barcoo. The sequence goes on from CM041537.1 coordinate 17,568,699, forward strand.
AGCGGCTCCTCTGCTGTCTTCATCAGCAGCACCTCGAGCACGCGGCCCTCATAGATGTGTGCATCAAAACAGGCCTTCCAAGCCGGGTACATGGTGGGTTTCCGCTGAACAAGAGTCTTACCCCGTTCTACAAAATGAAAGATGGACGTAAAGGGAAAAATGTTTTGTTGTTTTCTAGCACAGGAAATGAGAAGGAAGTAACAGCTTTTTTACAGAGATGCCAACTTGTGTAAAAGATCATAAAAGAATTACTCACCAGTTGTCAAGGCTTCTTTCATCTTGATTGCACAGAAGGGCTTTTCGGCCAAAGGAGCAAGGATGCCCAAGTCGTACGAGTTAAAGGCGATCCTCAAGAAAGGAGCCATGGTGACAAGTACCAAGGTCACCTGTTCTCAGACAAACATTGTGTTACCCAGGTGACATTTGTCTATAATAAAATGGTTGTTACACACACCTACAGTTTGAAATCATATCCACATTCATATTCATGTGCAGAAATACTTATGGCTTACATTTAAGCATTAAGATAAGTGCTATAGGTCTGTGTTAAAATGCATAATCTCTATGTACACCATAAGGCCAAATAATACCAGGGAATGAAGATATGATGGAGCCCCTTTAAATGATGTCTGAGAAATACATGTAAAACATAGAGTATTCCTGACATCCTGTCAGACACCTGCACCCAGGCACAGAAACAGTACACAGCAGTGTCAGTAAGGACAAAGTGACTTCTGTTGAGCCAAAGCGAAATTCACAGCCGGGGAAACGTAATGGTTGACTCTGGCTACGGCATGACTTTGCATTTATTTCTGTACTTCTTTCTCACTTTGAGATGTTTCTGCACCCACATAGAGGAGAGACATAAAACCATTTTACACCTCCGTCAACAACACTTGCTTTTGTGAGGAACGACTACTTTTTTGTATCTGACATGTATTTCATATTTTTCTTTTTGACAATCTTTATATGCAAACTACACTTGTGATGGGTTTTTCTAAATTTTTAAAAGATTTTTTACAGACTTAGTGATGAAGTTATGTTACATTTATTTTAATACATTAAAAGATGATGAAAACTAGCTGCACTGTTGCAGTGACATATTAGTGAGAGATCAATATCACCCCACATGGTGATTGCTGGCAGCTGCATGCATGGTTGTTTCTGCTTGCATAAGCCACAACTTTTTTTCTGCAACAGTGCATGCACCACCAGTTCCTGTGACAAGCCATTCAGAACATGACACCATCAAATGTCATACCAGGCACTTCAGTTGCACCCATGCTCTCGTACACGCCTGTTCTGTTAATCCACACCTCTCTGGATGATACACAGCATCCGAATTGCCAGCATCATTTGTGGCGTCTGCCACTTGTTTGGTTCTCGGTCACTGTGTTTTCTTGGCGCTCTAGTTTCTGAAAGGATGCAGCTGCAGCAGTGGAGGTGTTTGCCTGTACTACAAAGGCAAAGCAAGCCTCAACATGTCGCTAATCCAAATACAAGCATGCAGCGCACCACAGTAGGCCTCGCTGGTATTCACAGTCCTAAACCCATAACCGCCCACACCGAGAACAGGAAAAAAAGGCACAGGGAAGATAAAAGTATGCACTAAAAGGGGAGGGTGATAAACGACCATGTTTGCTCGCTCTCTCGCTGTGAGCTGTGATGTTTTTGGAGTTAATCAATAGCAAGCACACAATGTGATTGAGGGCAGTGGAGATTGATTACCTATCAAACTGTCCATGTGCAGTTTCGATTTGTCCCATCTGTTAAGTTCAGTCATCACATCCCATGCACCAGCATACTGTAAACTTCCTAATATTAATTTTTATATAGGTTACTTCCTGATACCTGCATTCATGACCGACACAAAAGTGTGTCTGTTTTAGCAAGAACAACCAGTACTGCTACTCAGGCTAAAAACATATTGTTTGATGTATGATTACTTCTGTGTTTTTGCACGTTTGCATTCAAACACCACATTTTAAAAAAAGATAAACATCCGTAACACAGACATTTGATTCCTGGAGTGTAATACAGCCGAGGCATTAGCAGCTTATCTGTGTCAAGCCTAACTGCTGGAGGCTGAACCGCAAACTAAACATTACTATCAAGGTATTTTGGAACAATTTTAGGTGAAAGAGAAAGAGAGAGGGGAGGAGTGTTACACTTGCTCCACTGTGACAGGAAAGAAATCATTAAAGGTAAAAATACAGAAAAATAGAGAGAGGGAGTGTCAAAGTGATAGCTCCATGGATGCAAATACCACTTCAGAGTGTTGTGCAGCACATCACAAAAATTAAATTAAATTAAATTAAAACATCAAATTAGCAGCCTGTGCATTAAACTCCTACATGTCCTCACATGTGCATCTCTGAGTCACACACGTGCAGCTATGAACGTAATGTAACTAGATTTAAATCCTGCATGTGTACTAAAAAAAAATAAAAAATCAAAGTGCTTCAAAGTACTAAAATCCTGCAGCAAAACACTACAACAGTCGCACAGCACGGGGCGAGCCCTTAACAGTGATTTCAAATTCAACCGAAAGCATGCAGTCATTTGGGGAGACTCAGTCAGGGCATCTGATTTTCTTTCACATGCGTCTGTCTTTCTGGAGGATGTGGTTGGTGTCAGTTGACTTAACACAAACGTCACCTTGAGTCAGGGAACACAGAGGCCGGATCATCTTCACAACACATGCACCTAGCTGTTAAATTGAGAAAAACACACACAGACTGCTCTTTCTTTGCTGTCCAGACCTGCCCACATTCCTCCTCCTCCACCAGCAGTTCCTCCCAGCCGGTGTAACAACCTGTTTCGTGACCCGTGAGATTTTGTGACCTTGATGGAAATCCAATATTGCCACAAAAAGACCTCAACACCACGGTTAACAGGGCTTTAGTGGCTCTTAAAGTGAGCTCATTTTGGTTTAGACAGAGGCACACGTTGCGGCACAGTTGAGTGGCGGCAAGTGTCGGTGACTTTTCAGAGTTGTAACACCCCACCTGTCAAAGTTTCACCACCCGATCTCCTCTTTTTTGTCCCCGTAGTTCTCCCCGTAGAGTCATTAAATGCGACGGGTCGCAGATTCCGTCGCACCACCTTACTGTAATTGACTCCAAAACTGAGACGAAACTTCACGAAAAAAGTTAAAGGCTGTTATTACAATCGGAGCGGCCAGCTAGGTGGGGATAATTATGTTTTTTGCGGCGGCTTTAGATTAGGTTTAGACACGTTAGCATCACTACTGTAAGTTAGTCACAGTTGAAGGAGTTACAGAATAAAACAGAAGAAGAAGAAAAGAGGGGGCGCAACTTTCAGCAAAAGCTTAATTTAGTAAAAAAGGGCAACGAAAAACTCAACCAAAAACAAAAAAAAGCAGCAGCCTCACCTCGTCCTGCTAGCTCGGCGCTGGTTGTTTCTCGCCGCAGCTCGACGGAAACTCGCTCTCCGTCTCTTTTTCTTCTTCTCGTTTTTTCGCTCCGTGATTCCGACGATTGAGGAAGTGTGGCGCGCGCTCACAGAGGCTTTCACGGCAGCCTGTGACGTTTACCTGCTGCACACACACACACACACACACACACACTCAGTGGTCTGCCCCAGTAGTTGCAATGCTGCCCCATTTTATTTTCCTGTTTTTTATAAAGATTGAAAGGTCTGCCAGTTATCATAATGCATTTTGCCCACATGAGTTGCATCTTTCTTCTTCACATATAAATATGTTGCAGCCCTAATTTTCCATTTAACCCCCCCTCACCCCATATTGGACAAAGGTGATGTTGTGGGTTCATCACTGCAGACCTGTTGATGGCCTGAGTTTTAAAAAAAAGAGAAAAAATATCTAGGCAATTCTAACTGTAGATAAAGATCTGCATTGCTGGTAAGTGTGCCCTAGATTGCTGTACCCTCATATGAAGGGGAAGAGATGAAGGGTTTTTATGTTGTTGTGTTTCCTCTGCGGCAGGGGATGGGGTCATGTGGCTGTTACTGTAGGCTGCGAGGGTAGTTTTAAGGTTTGAGCTTGTTTTTTTTTTTTGTTCATGAAGAGGTGGCAGATTTGGCTCCTGCAGCCAGAGGAGCTTTTCTTGTCCTAAACTAACGCACGCACTCCAAATTATCCATATCCTTTATTTATTTCATGCCTGCGCTCACCGCCTCCCCACTACACACGCACACACCCTACACACACACATCTAAATATATGAGCAGGGGCAGCTATTCTCATCTGATGACACTAATGAGATATTGGCTGAAGTGAGGACCTAAATGAGGAAATGCAACTGATAAATTTCTGCACAGTGAGTTATAATTACATGTTTAGGCCCAGTGAATAGGAGTGAGACTGTATGTGCTTCCACAAGTGCCAAACCGATGTAAAGTGAAACCTGCCACGAACAGGCTGACAGGGCACAGGTGTGTCAGTGTTCCTCTCTCTCCTTTGTGGACTTACATAACAGACAGCTTATGACTCACGGTAGACACAGGAAGTCTACAGTGTAGATGAAGAAACTGTGCGCACTGAAGACTTCATTGCTCCTCTCTGACTCTGACAGATGCACATTCAAAGCTCAAGGAACCCTCTCCTTCTGTTCTTGCACTAGGAAACACACACGCTGCCACAATCCGTCCGTGGGATGTATAGGTAGGAGAACAGGCGGACATTAAATTTAGCATACAGAGCTTAAAGACAGTCAGATGAAGATCCATATTATGTGCATGAAGCTGACACATTTAGCTGTATGGCATTTCTGACAGTCAGGAGAAAGTTGCATCACTTGAAAGTGAGGAGTGGTGTGGAGTAATTACTTTTAGGACAATTTTGAGTTACTTACATATTTTTATTTTATCCTACTTTTTACTTCTAGTCCACTAATAAAAATATACTTTACTCCACTGTATTTATTTGACAGCTTTAGTTTTCAATTTAAAGCTTCCCCCCACTCAAAAATATGTTTTTCTTCTTGTTCCAAAACTTGGATATTGGAGTATCACTGTACAGGATGACGTGTAGAGTTTGACACTACATGGCTGGTTTTCATTCATCTGCTGAAAGTGGAAAGTTTCTGTGTGCTCATTGAAAATCAAATTTTAATGGGCATGATCTGTGACATCACAGATGGTTTGGAAGTCAATCCCATATTGAACTTGCAAAAGTGTGATGTGGAAACCTAAAGCCCCCAGGGCACAAATACACCAGGAATGGATTTTATTTGTTGTCTGGCAGTTTGACTTATATGTATAAATACACAATATTCAAATAAATAGAAGTACAATGTTACATAAAAACAAATAAACATATGACTAGCTAATGAAATGCAATTTTCTTTTAGGATTAAACAGTTGTTGGGCTAGTTTGGCCCCATTGTCATGTCTTTTTCAGACTTAAGAGAACTTTTCAGATGGTTTTGATAAAATGTATCCAGTAATTTACTAACAATCAAAGTTTTGAGAAAAGCCTAACATCAGGTAAAACACTGCTGCCTTTATATACAGGGGCCACCAAAGTCAGTACAAAGTTCCACTGACCTGCGTTAAGTAAGATTTTTAATGAGTGACATTTACTTTACCTGAGTACTTGTTGATACCTCCACACAAGTAAAAGATCTGAATACTTCTTCCACCACTGAGTATATGAATAGGTCATGATTTTATTGGGGTCAGTATCACCTCCAAAAGCCCTGCTCCAATAATAAATCTTAGTTGTGACAAGATGATGAATAATCTTATGAATCTAATCTTATGAATAATGGATACTTGTACATCTTTGGGGCCCCTGAAAAAATCATTAAAATGAAACAATCTGAGGAGGAAATATCACTTTTTGGTTAAAATGCTTACCAGTTATATTCAATGCTAATATCATAACCTGTAATTAAGAGTCACAAAAGTAGACATTAGCTCATTTTAGGGGATTGCATGTCAAAAAGTTTGGGAACCACTGATTTCTGATGTTCTGTAATTTATTCATTCAAATACATTTAGAACAATTCCACAAAGAAAACATGAGACATGAGTGTAAAATGGATCATTGTTGATAATTCACAGTCCTGGAAAGGTGTCACAGTGTTTTAAAGGCAGCAAACCAAAAGTAATTTTGATTATAAAATGTTTAGGAAGGCTGCACTGTTTTAGAGCCTGACAGACATGTCAGTAGGTTAACGTCTCTGGTGATGATTATGCTTCATCAAATACTGACTCGTAATCCACCGTGTGTTGCTTTTAATGGTAAGACTGTTTAAAGTATCCTAAAAAGTTATTAAAGGAATAATTTAACATTTTGGGATATATGCTTGTTTGCTTTCTCGCAGAGTTTGATGAGAAGATTGATGCCACTGTCATATTTGTACAATAAATAGGATGCTACAGTTTAGCTTATCATAACGACTGCAAACAAAAAGTAACAGTTAACCAGGCTCTGTTCAAAGGTGACAAAACACACCCAGCAACATGTAAAAATATATATCTGCGTTGTTTATTTCACAGAAAAACTAAAAACCACAACTCATTTTCTGTTGGGCGTGCTGGACTATTTCTTTGACTGGAGTAGTGGCTTCCTGGAGTCTCTGCTAGTTGCCTAGCAACTGCTTCTGGCCTAGAAATAGTCCAGCACATAAGAACCCAAAAGACACAACTTGTCAGATTAAACAAACTAGATATAACCTGTAAATTACACAGAGCCAGCATAGTTTTTTTTTTCCTTGTTTTCAGCATTCATGCTAAGCTAAGATAACCAATTCCTGATATTCATATTGACCAGCTGTGATATTCATCTAATTCTCTACAAAAAAAGAGAGAGCCCTAACCCTATTTCCCAAATGTCAAACAGTTCCTTTAGATATAGAAGAAAAAGAACAAACGGCACAGTGACTGTCGCTGTCTTGGCTCAGAGAGTGATCCTACATCCCTCAGCTGCCGGCCCTGCTGACACCTGTTTATACTTTTCCCCCTGCAGACAGTGTCCGGTGACAGAATGGTCACAAGAGATTGGGAACCACGATGCAGACTCCATGTTTAGGCAACAGGGATAATAAATGTTCAGGCGGAGGTGCAGAGTGTGCTGAAGGCTGTGTTTTTCTCTGTTTGTCCTGCTGAGGGAGAGTGGGCTATTTAAAGCTTTAGGGGAGGTGGAATAGGTGTAACATTGACTTGGCAGTGTAGGCTGCAAAGAGTTTGCAAAGTGGGACATGGAAGAGTTGCGTCCCTCTGTTCTTCCAGCCCCTCCACATCTTTTTTTTTCTCTCCCCCTCCCTGTCACTGAGAAGTGCAGAGAAGCACAAGACAAGGTGCAAACCCAGAAATGTCAAGCCAATGTCAAGTGGACACAGATATTTTCACCTCTGTCCTCTTTCTTAGTCTTTTTTTTGTTTTGTTTAAATCTCCAGCTATTATGTAATAAAAATCTTTCCTTTTCCCCCTGAGGATCTGCTGCCCACACAACGCTATGAAAGATGAGAAGGCACGCTATTGTTGCTCACGACATCAACACAAACACTGCTTCGGCTTTTCGGACTAAAGCTGAAAAATGACCAGAAAGTTTGCCAGTGTGAGTTTGTCATTAAATAAAGTTCACACTATGCTGCGGTCAGGTAACAAATAAAAATGCAAATGAGGAAGTTCAGCTCAGAGAAATATTTCAGCCTCTTTGACACCAGTCGTTAATGATTCCTGAGGCTGAGCACATATAACAGAGCTGAGAGCATCCGACCTTATTGAGTAGGCTGTGTGTATGATTGATTATTTGCTTCTCTCTGCATTGCTCCTGCCTGCAGCGATATGGAAGCAAGCTTGGATTATGACACTGTTGCTGCCCCGCTATAAAGAAAAAGCCTATTTTATCCACCATCAGCCCCACAGCAAGCTTTCATCACTTGTTTTTTTGTTTTGTTTTGTTTTTTAAATTAATTAGCTCGCAGAGAATCGTTAAAAGTGCAAACTGACTTTCCAGCTTTAGTCTTGTTAACTCTTTGACCAGCTCAAGTCAGCAGTTTCCTGTTTCTTGCTATTTTGTTGTGACCACAAAAAAACACATAAGCAGAAGTATAGCATAAAATACAAACATGAAAGCTCTGTGTTACATATAGAAGCTGAGAAACAACATTTCTGTTCAGTTTAAGGGTTACATAAAGATGAAACCAAGTGAAAGGACATTCATCACCACAGCCAATTAAGAGAAGTTATTGCAGCAGACAGACTCGGTGAAAAGGAACAGGTGCAGGACATGTGGGATGATAAATACTTGTAAAAAATCTGTCACTTGTGAGGAATTTGTGTGTTGTGTCATAACGGCAACAAAGGAAAGAAAACGCTCCCAACATTTGAGAAATTTGAGAAACGAGGAGGGAGAACACAGAACTGGAGCTGGAGAGGGAGAGGGGAGTGATGGATGATCTGTCCTCTATATAGGACGAGGTGTCTGCAACTTTTCAAGAGCCCCAGAAAGCAAACTTTCTGCCTGATATTATTCTGGGTCAGGGAGCCTTGAGGGGGCGGGGGGGTGGATACAGGAAGCAGAGCAGGCCTGGCCTTTCTTTGCCCGCACAGCACACTGGCCTGTGTGTCACTCGGTCCCCCGGGGTCTTCTCAGGCAGATCAAACACTCACCAGCCTGGTGTTTCCATCAGATCATGCCACACATGGGCTACACATCAGAGCAGAAAAGATACAGTGCGAGTGGAGTGTAGACCGTCAGGCAGCTCTGTGGGGTATGTTTGTGTTTTTGACGTATTTACTGAGCTCCATCAGCAAGGACACAGTGACAGGAAGTCAATGACAGCCTGTTGCACTTTTATTTAGCCATCTAGAGGACACGAGGAGGATAAAGAGAAAACGCAGGCACAGACTGTTTCCATCGTTATAGCCTCTTTTACTTTATTTTAAAATAATAGTGTTAGAAATTTAAACTCAGTCATCATCAAGTACAGTACAAAGTCCAAGACACCGATTAGGTAGATCAGTGAAATTAGTGAGTCAGGGTTCAGTCCAGGACAAAACAATCTGTGCACAGCTGGATGTGGAGCCTTTATACAAATAAGAATTTACATTATATATTTTTTTTAGTATTTAAAACAATCAAGACATATCTAGCAACATCTTCCCAATAAAAAGGCATGTTATTTAAATGAAGTAAGTAAAGTACAGTAGCTGAAGCTTTTGGCCTCTGTGATGAAGGTACACTCATATTTCATTTTCTGGATCATTTCTTTTTATATCAGTGCAAAAAAAGCATAGAAACTACTTATTCAGTGGCAGAACCACAATACAGTACACTGCAAAGCTACAGACTGTTCTATACATATAAAATTACTCATTCTTTGATACAGCCTGTGCTTCAAAGTATTAGTCATAGAGATACAGCTAATCCAGTGGAGGAACACATGTTGAAATGAAAGCATAACTAATTCGTTTTTTTAACTGGAGATTAAGCCATTCCAAATTTGGGCATTTTTGAGTGAGGCTGAAATGTGTCTATTTTTTTTCAGCCTCCATGGAAACAAAAATGACTGACTATGAATGAAATGAAAATGAACATCTTTCACTTTCAAAAATCTACAGTCTTTCTCACAATTTGGAGGAATGTTTCTGATCGGCTGCTGGGGGAAATACAGGTCACATCAGTATAATGTTCCATGCCGGCAGGTATCTGGGCCAACGCCTCTCGTGGCTCTCAGCATCACACCTGCTGCAACAGCAGGCAGGGGACACTGGAGGTTGACAAAGTAGGTAATCGTGTCCCTTCTTAAAGAACACCACGTCTTCTTTTATTCAGTCCAGCTAGGCAAGTAAAAACTTGCAGACATAATCAGATATTGTTTTTTGTTCCCTATCATCCCTTTTTGGTCTGTTTGTAGCAGCAGACTTCTATTTTCGGCATCCCACCAAGAGTTTGCTGATCCTATAAAACTGTGGCTTCTTCCATGGCATTTACCCACCTGTATAAAAGGAGGATTTTACATTAAAAAACAGCATGAACTGCAGTTGTGCTAAAAAAGTCATTTCAGTCTGCAATAGAAAAAAACTTCCATGTCTCAGCATGACATATGGCTACAGTATTAACTGAGCTCATTTTAAAGCTTGCTCTTGAATTTCTAATACTTTGTCCTGAAAGAGCACATTTTACTAACTTTTCTCTTACTGTAAACTCACACCACACACAAATGCTAAAACTCCAAAATTGTTGACAGTCATGTCTCCACTTCAGACCATGTAATCAGACAAGTATTACATGGTCATCTGTGGGTCAACAAAAACTGTCCAATCTTGGGCTCACAAAACTGTGTAACCCACTGAGTAATGTCAAAGTTATACGCTTTGTTGTTTTTCTTTTTCCCAGATAGGAACAACTTATCAGCAACAACCATGTGAGTCATCCACACTGGCAAAGATAGTGGCATAAGCTTATGCTGAGTCTCTTTTAGCCTCTCACAGCGGCCATACTACTGTCATAGTCATTTGCACAGTGTTTCCAAACTCAGACTGATATCCATCAAATTTTGAAATTTGCTATCAAGCGGCCATGCCTCTCACCTCTGGGCTGTGTCGTTGTCCGAAGCTTTAAACGTGTAGTACAAAGTGTTTTTATGGTAAAGGTGGAAGATGTTGGCCTCCTCCTCTCCCTCCTGCTTGTCAGGCAGTTTCACTGTGAAGCCCAGCAGAGGCAAACTTTCTGATGCTACTTTCTCCTGCAGAATCATAAAGGGAGGGGGGCAGGAATGTTTTATAAGATACTGTGATACAAACTGTGTCTTTTGTCCCTACTGTGTGGTCTCTTTAAATGTGAATATGTGATGTTCAGGTTAAAGGGGAGTGCATGTTTCCCCTCACCTCTTGGGCTCTGTAGGTGTAAAGCACCTTGTCTTTTAGGAGGAACCAAAGTCTCTTCCAGCTCCTCTTGCTCTTCTTGCTGCGGTGCAGACTGCCACTGATGGAGCCCTCCTCTGACACGGTCGCCTGCACGACACAACACAGTGGTAGGAAGGGATGGATAACTAGTCATGTAACTTACAAAACACGGCAAAGCTGTCAGCACACATGGTCATCTTTCCACAGAGAGAGAGAGGGAAAGGGCACGTGTCGTGGTGTACCTGGGTGAAGGAGACAGTGCCCTTCCGATGTCTCCAGATGTTGGGAGGATGAATGTTTTGGAACACAGCTGAGAGAGGACGACTGGAGCGGTTTGGACGAGGGCTGCCCTTACTTGCCAGCTCCGACACATCTCCCCCTGCAGAATTATACAAATGCTTTTTAACCACAGCAGAGGATAGTACACCCACACTAACTAGCAAGCTTGGTGTCTGATCTGCACCGCAGCAGAGGCCAAACTTTTCTTTGTTGAATCATAAAGGGGATGTACACAAGTAACAATGGGAACTATACAGTACAGCAACATCTAATCTGAATTCAGAATTTATGTATATTTTGTTTTCGGCACGTGTCAATGCAACTGACATTTCTTCTTTACTTCTACTTTTTCCAAATGTACTACTTCCTTTCTTTTATGAATACATTTCCTGTAAAATGAACTTGTTTTCCCCCAAATCTGCCAGGTCTGATCTCAGTCCACTGTAAGAGAGGCACTCCTCCTGTATCTAACTTAGCCCAAAGCCATGTCCCCCACTAATAGCAATTAGTGATGCTAGGGGTAAACATATTGCGCCTACTGGTAATAAGAAGAATAGCAAGGCTTTTGATTGATGAATCCTAAAAATACATCTATGCAGAGTTTTCCCCACCTCTCTTCTTCAGCTCATTGTAACAGTGATCACACACTTTGGCCATGCGGTCTTTCATGTATTTCAGTGGATATCTGTTCCTAGAGCAGCTCCGACAAACAATCTGTGTCAAACAATGAAAAAAAGACAACACAGGCACATTAAAAAGCTCAGGACAAAGTAAGTGGGTGCACACAAAACGTGCGGCATAGTTTGTTGCATCCTGTCTGACAGATATTAAAGTATGATAGAGCACTGTGTTTGATTTGTGTGAGTGACTCACTCTCCCACAGCCGTGGCAGTGGTGTCTACGAAGAGTGAGGCTGAAGTCTGAGGTGCAATTCATGCACATCATCACTTGTGAGACTGGAACAAGTGTGGGAGCTTTCTCTCCGAGAGACAGCCGCAGACGGTCTCTGGACTGGAGCAAATCCACAGAAACAAGAAAATACTTTAATCATACTGCGAAAGTCGATGGCAAAATATTACAACCTCAGTTTCATTCCGTTTGGGAGAGGAAAAGTATAATTAAAGACAAATTTGATGAAGTGATGCCTTAAGAGATGGATACAGAGAAGCAGCTCACCTCTCCTGCACAGCTGTTGAAGGTGACAGATCCCCTGGCATGTTCAGTCGCAGCGCGACTCAGAGTGTAAAACCAGTCCTCCCTTTCAATGAAGGAACTGCAAAATATACACAAAGGATCACAACGACATTATTACTCAAATAAAATTCAGCAATTTGAAGCCATAAAAGAGTCATGAACTTCAAATATGTAAAAAATTACCTGCAGTCATAAATGTTTTACACATCTTGAGTTTTAGCTGTTTTAACCTGAAGATATTATCCATTATTCAATCAGGACACTGTGCAGTGTTACTCACCCTGCAGACAAAGTGATGGAGATGTCTGTTCCTTCGATCCTCAGTGCATTTTGAACATTTTCAATGATGGGTTTACTGACCTGAGAAATCAGAAAGACAGATAGAGATGTAAATGGAAAGGATTTACAGTCAGCATATTGTCTATTTTCACAGTCTCTTATAAAATAGGTAAATGTTTTATTATAAAGCCACATTTAAATATTATTCATTTATTTCATAGCTATAGGTTTTATATTTTATGTGGGAAAAAGTACTTCCAGCTTTAATTGTGTATCAACTCCTGGCATATTTAGAAGATTTCAAAGACCTTACGACATTAGTCAAGTTAATGAAAGACTCAGACCTTTAACCCAGTGAGAGGCAGAGTATTCTTCAGCCTGTACTTCCCATCCTGCTGAGGGTAGGTGTACAGCAGCACATCATTCATCTAACAACAGACAGAGATAATTCACAGTAAATCTGCAGAACAGACAAGGTATTGCAGATCAGAGGACATCTTAAAATAAACTAGTCCAAATAGTCAGGTGCCCAGACTTCATCATGTATGTGCAGCAGCTCTCCAGTAGGTGGCACTCTAAGCTAAAACTTCCATGAGTTCGCACAGTTGATCCACTGACAGGTAAAAATCTACACCAAACTGTATGTGTGTATTTTTTCTCATACAGTTGGTAAGATGGTGTGCAGTTTCACGTACACACCAAACAAACAACAACAACAAACAACCTTTTCAAAATAAAGTTATGTGCATATTCATTATTTCTAGATCATTTCTAGAGAAGATCTAAGTGTGAAGAATTTTAAACTTGGTAACTGATCCTTTGTTGTAGAAAAAATACAATACACATCAAATACAAACATATTTTTCATAGAGGAGCATTTGTGTATGTCTGGAAATGTGCCTGGTGGGGTGGGGATCTATAAATGTGCTATTTTTATGATCATACATGAGTGAGATACTTCAGTAAATAGATATCAAAATTGCTATCAAGATGGATCATTAAACTCTGTATCATTTTATTCACTGTCACCGTGTGTTTTAATACTTTTGTTATGAGGCCAGCAGCTGCTGCAGACTTGTTTTGTCTCCAACATTAATAACAGCTAAATAACACGTGATCAGCATCTGGGTGGATAAACTGGCGGGATAAAAGTTACGCAGCTATGATTACCAACATTCCTCCAGAAGAGACATTTACGAGCTTTTTTAGTGTCAAGCCCAGACCACAAATTTCAAAAACGCCACAGGAGGGAAAAACTGAGCGCCTTGATGATGCTTGATGGATAATTTGTAAAGGCGTTTAATTTTCTGATCTCTCTTGATTACAACATTTCAGACCTATCTCTAACTCCATGTTATGACTTTTACAAACTAAACGTCTGGTATCTACAGTGTGACTCACTCTATTTTGAAACGGTCTCTTTCATGAAATAAAGGGCATGTTGATGTGGCAGTGACAGATGGTGAACACACTGGTACTTATTTTATACTTGCAACTTCAGTCAGTTAGATCCTTGTAGCCTTCCTCCACATCTTTCTCCCTGTTTACTTTACTATCTTAGCCAGCTGTGAGCACTGTCTGTATTAAAGGAGCTGAAGACACATCAGATTAATATTTAGCAGCCAGAATTAAAGTCACAAAGTTTCACAGGTGCACTCGGATCATTCAGTTTATAAAGAGCTGGGGTTGACCTTCCCTGTGCTGTCAGTAAAGGACTGGGTCAGGAAGTCGGCATTCAGAAACATCCTGCCAGGAAACCCTGCTCTTAATAGCTCAGTCTGGACACAGAAACAGACCAGACAGAAAGTGCCTGATTCTACAGTTTATGCAAAGATGTCTCCAGAAGTTACTGTGAGAAATGAATTTAGTATTAGTCTATTAACATATATTCTACAAACAGGAAGCGGCGTTTACCAAAAACAGATGCCGTGGCTGTCGACTCTTTCTGCTGACCTTCATCAGGGTGCCCTCCTTCACAAAGACCTGACCAAAAAAAACAACAACAACAAAAACATATACACATTAACTGAAGGCTTCATACTCATCTGATGATGACACACACACTGTCGGCATTGTAATAATTGGGCATATGTAATAATTAATGTTGTTTTTAAATCCAGGCCGGCTGGGGATTCCCAACTGAATGATTGTGTAAAGGGCAACACAGGGGTGGTGCAGGGCAGACAGGGTGGGTAGCAATCAGCAGACAGAAACAATGCTGTTATCAGAGTCATACCCTGCCAGGCTGCAGCAGCTCCTGTAGGCCACGAACGCTGTACTCTATGTTGACCAGACGCAACAAGTTCTCCTGAGAGATGGAAAAATAAGAATAACAATCAAAGAATATTATCAGTTGACTCCCTTTGTTTATAGACAAATTATCACCTGGATCAGGCAGGCATGTATTTTACTGTTCTCTCCGGAATGAGTCAGACTATTCAGAAATCTGTGAGATCTGTGCCTTAAAAAACACATGACACTACATTTACTAAGAAAGCAGTCAACTGTCTTTCTTGAATGATGTGTTTTGGATCTAAACTTTTAGCGGATGACTGAGATTTTAAAGTTAGAAGGGGCACAGTTTTCAGAAATTTAAAGACTCAGATCACTTTCTAGGCTGGAGACTTTTGACAACCACAAAAACTTCTCTCGTTGGAAATACTAAGCTGACAGATTGTATAGATATGTGTTTGTATGTTTGTTTGTTGGGTTCAAAAGTTACATATGCCCACACATGACACTTACCCCATGTTTTAAGCTGTCGTTTGCTTGATCTGCAATGTCAGACACTACCGCCACAGCAGCTGAGCAGGACAAACACAAAAAAAAGGAATCAGGAAAGACACTACATGTTGAACGTCACCAGACATAAAACTGTAGATGAGCCCGGAGCCCGGATGTGTCTACAAGCCTGGACTTGGGGTGGCTCCCTTATCGTAGATAAGAGATAGTGCTGCTGCAACTGGCCTTCTCATGAATTACACATTACAGCCTCACACAGAAGAGAGCTGGAATGACTGCCTTGTGGGTTACCACTGCAAACAAAGAGACCTAAATTGGCTCTCTCATGGCCATCTCTCTATGCCAAATGAGAGCAAATAAATTCCCTGTAAACACAGAGCCACAAACAGAGACCAGTGAGGCTCTCCTGTGAGTAACAGAACTGGCTCTGCTGTCTGTTTACGGTACCTTGGGTGTCTTCATATTCCTGTGAATCTGGGGAGAGGTTGTTCAGGTAATCTGTAAGAGAAATGCAACCACTGTTAGTGAAATCTATTTTTTAGTAAGAACAAATACTTCATTCCTAAATCGTTTCCTTTACATAAGACTCACCAGTGAGGAGCATGCGGTACTGAGCCACGCGCACAATGACCTGCAGGAGCTGATGTTTCAGAGACACTTTCTCTCCAGCTGGACTCTGCTGCTGAGATGAATACAACAAATGCAAAGTCAACATTTGTATTGCTGCTCATTAAAGCCAGATTTACTGTGAAATCCACATGAACTTTGGCAAGACATGTCAGATTAATTAAAAAGCAAAAGAGGCCTCAATGAACTTGTAAAAAATTTTGGCAAAGAAAATTAAAGTTGCATTGAGAAAGACTGGACCTTTGAGCAGAAACAGCAGTCATATTGTAGGTGTGAACAAGGGCCAATAACACAGACTGCTGGTCAGCACGCTGCCTTGTAGGGGAACAAGTGTGTGTGCATGTGCAAAGACAGCAATGCTGCATGCCTCTTTATATAATAATCACTTCATGAATAATATCTCACAGACACATTAGTAATGTAATCGCAATATTTAATCTTGAGCTTTGGTTTAATTCAAAGCATGGAAAACTATTCTGTCAGCAGTTTCCCATTTTAAAAACTTAAGATTATGAAGTCATAATCAATGAGGCTCATAATGATGAAAGGCAAACACAGAAAAAAAGCTCAATACACAAAGTGCTTAGGGGAATCTAAGGACTTTTAAACACAGCTGGTCTTAAATCAGAAAGAGAAAACTGCTCAGCTCTGCAAAGACTTTCTTCCCAGTCTTGTCCTCCGTGGTCTATAAACTGGAGGGAAAATATTGAAAACACCATCGTCCATGGTTGGATAATATTTGATTGTAAATTGCATAGTGGATAGTGAACAGATGCTGCAATCTCCCTCTTGAACTGTGAAGCATATGATCATATCCTACCTTTTTATATGTTTCATTTTTTAAACTTATCAACTTAATGGCTCCTCTGGCTGAGTGGTTTGAAAACACAGGTCTGTTGAATTGAGGCTAATTATAACTCCTCACTAAAGTGCATTGTTGTGGATACGTTGCGCAGCTCCAAAAAACTGCTGGGAAATACAACATACATAAAATTTAAGATTCCCCAGTTTTTAAATGTTAATTGTCGTTTTGAGTGACTCTTACCAAACATGCTTGTTCTTAACATCTAAAACACACGTTCTTTATTTATCCTTTGGGTGTCGTGACAGGTTCTTTTAACAGCCAAGAGCACTGTGTAGTTGTTGCTTTAAGTTAAATTACCACTTTTATTCACTTAGCGCTCTGCTATTTGCTTGACCCCTGAAAGGGTTTGCATCTTTTGCTATAAGTCACTCTTCTCTCTCACATGGATACCATCACACAGGCCAGTACCACACACTTGGCCATTTCCATCCCTGCTACTGCAAAACATGCACCTCGTCCTTGTCACTGCCAGACACACGTGTGCACAGAAATACACAGTGAACTCTGCTGATAAGAGATGCTGTGCAAAGATAAGTGAGCCTATTGATAACTATCAAATATGTGAGGCTGAAACCAAAGTTTAAGTGATATTAATAATCAGCACTGTAAGTACCTCTGTGATTTTTTTACCACCTCAACTAAAATGTTTTCTATTCTAATATAATGTTTACACATTCAAGAATTGACCCCTTGCATTAGAAGTGCCAAAAAGTGAGGAGGAGGTGGACACAGAGCACATGGGTCCAGACTTCCCTTGCTAAAGAGCTAATGAGAGTATCACGTCATGTGAGTAAAATACAGTGTTTTATTACTGTATATAGCAGAAGTTGAACATACAGTATAAACTTGGCCTTGAAGGAAGTCAACATATTCATGAGGAAAAGAGCATTTAATTCTCAGAAAGAACTACTTATATTGTGCCAAGTGAGTGATAAGTAATTTAAAGTAGATAAAGTAATTTTGATTTTTAATTAGAATTTTCCTTTTAAAAGTCCATTTTAATGCTTGGTGTTTACACTTATGGAAGAACTGTAATTCTGACCTCAAACTGATGAACAATGGCTGCAAAAGCAGGTGAAGTTTGGCAGCTGTCCTCCAGCAGGCTCATGCTTCGGTCATAGTGGCCGATGTAAGTGGTGAAAACCAAGAACTCTGCTTTTCGTGACAGGAAGATGTCTGCAATCCTCTGGCTCTCCTCCCTGAAAGGAGACACAGAGGTGAGAGGATGGAGGAGGTCCTCAGGTCACATGTGATGCTTTCTGAGCTGCATTAATGTGTGACCTCTGAGGAAGAAGAGGGAGGAGTGTGGAAGGTAATTAGCTTTTACTTTACAGCATATGTGTGCATGTGGTATTAACGCAGCTCACCAGTGTCGGATTCGGTTCTCCAGCTCGTTGAGGATTCTGCGGTGCAGTGTGTAAACATCGGGCAGCTCATTGAGAATCTCTCGCAGTCTCTCTTCATCCAACACCAGTTCCCCCTCGTCCCCGACTGCTGCCCCCACCGCTTCCCGAAAATCCTGGCATACAGATGAGTGTGGAAGAACCGTTAGTTTTGTCCTTTTTGTTCAAATCTTACTAAACTTGCTATCTCACTAAAGTCTGGGTTTCTCCTCTGTTTTCCTTCCCTTCTTCTACAATAGCATAGTAAGATAATATCACACAGCAGGGAGCACATGAGCTATTATATCAAGAAATCACATCACTGATAAGAACAGTGAAGCAGTGGTGGTCTGGCTCACTAATCAACACCACCAGAGAGATAAATCTAGGAGGGGAAGTGAAAGGGCAGCACTTTTTTGTCCCACATTATCACTACTGAGGTGCCCATGAGCAAGACACAAAAGCCCAAACTGGCCCGGTGGGGCTGCTCAGAGGCCAACAAATCAGGCTGTGTTTGTGGTGTGCAGCTTTTTAGGTGTGAATGTGAGCAAATGTTTCTGGAAAGGAGCATTTGTACTCTGGTTAAATAAAAAACATACACAGACAAGATCAATACAATTTAATAGAATTTATTTCATACATTAATTCATATTAAAGTAAATATAGTGTGTATCTGCTAAATAAGATATTTAATCTAAGTTCAAGGCAGCAAGTGGACAAAGATGTTTACATCTGAGGGGAGTTAAGAGATAAAATTGAGCAACGGATGAAACCATGAACTGCCTTTCTTTAGTATTTAATTGTACAACTTCGTGACATCCTACAATAGCCTAATTGAGAAACTACTCCCCCATAGAGAATATCTAGATACACATACGATAATTATATTGCAGTTGAAAAATGAAAGAGATTAGAGATACATCACTTACTTCCTGGAGGAGCTTGAGGGCTTTCACATGTCTGCAGACAGAAGAATAAATACACAATTAAGCAGGAAAGTGAAGGTAACCTGATTAGTTTTGACTGATAGGCAGACATGGTTGATGGGACGAAATTAGTTTACATGTAACTTACAATCTCTCTGTATCCACCAGCTCTTTCGCGATGTAAAAGGCCCTGGATCGGCCGTCAGGCTGTAAACAATCATATCATTTACTTGTAATAAGCCCAGGGTTAGGAAGAGCTAAAGCATTTTGGCACCAGTTCAACAAATATAGCCGGCTCCCCTCTCCACACTGTCTCCAAGCGCAATCAAATTCTAAATAATGATGACAGCCTTGTAGTAGCCCATTAACCTCCATTAACCCACATTAAAATCCTGGCTTGTGAGGGCAATTTTGCAATTGCCCAAGGTGAAAAACAGTTCACTTTGTTTTATTTTGATCTGTTCTATTCCTCAAATATATTGTCATTTCTGTCTGCCATTTGAAAAAAGGTGACACTTGCCCTCACAAAATGATGGCACACAGAAAACAAATTAAATCAAGGATAGTGGGCAGAAGTCCTCTGGTGAGAGCAACAGAAAACAGGGCCAAAAGACTAAACAGCATTATAATTTATTAATTATATATTTTTTTATTGCAAACAGGATATCCAACATTTCAGAAACTTCACACACGTGTCAGAACTAACCTGTCTGTCATAGTTGCTGTCTGCACCTCCCTCCTCCTCCTCAGAGGTGCGTCCTTGGTCTTCCTCACCTACCGTCTCTTCCCTGACATCGCCTGCTGAAGCAGTCTGTGGAGCGACGGCCAATGAACACACGTTGTAGGCCTCTGTATAGGCACTGGAGAGAAAAAAACAGGGTGTTATGGTGAAATATAAGATAGCAGCAGTGTATGCATACAATTAATGAAGTGTATACAGACACAGACACACATAGACTAACCATATGGTGATTATGACATCTTGCATAAAGTTTTTGAATGGTTCTAAAAAAAATTACACTAAATGTAGATATGAAGTTATATCCAGTAGCTGGTTAGTTTATCTTAGCGAGACTGGAAATAGGAGGAAACAGCTAGCCTGGCTCTGTGTGAAGGTCAGATATGCCAAAAAACAATATAATACAATCCTCCGCAAAACAGTAAATTATCATTTCGCTCTGAGGCTTTTGTGCAGATTAGACAAACGAGATATAACATATATTTTATTTAATGAACTTAATGGTGGTGTTAAATGATTTTGTTACTTCAAGACAGAGTCTGACTAGCTATTTCCCTATGTTTCAAGTCTTTCAGTCTGTTTCTAAGCTAAGCTTTTGGCCTGTAGCATCACATTTATCCGCAGACGTGACGTTAAAAAAGACCTTCTCATGGGTGTATGTGCTCCTTGAATGATTTTTAAGAAGCCAAAAGATGTGTCTCTATTACTCAAGACAATAATATAGAATTAGAGAAAAAAAAATCTAACTTTGTGTAAGAGGATATGTTCTTCTTACTGTGAGCCCTGGATGGGGTCCTAACCTTCAGTTTGGAAACCATTGATCTTGTCTGTACAGTAGCATTTAATATTTTGCTATCTACTGCATACCGCAAATTTCCCTTAGTGCTCCTATAATGTGAGCTGTCCTCAAATCTTCATCCACGTAAGAATAACTGATGAATTTCATTTAACCATCCAAGCCATCTTTATGGTCCTTTATAGTCTTCTACATTGAAATATCACTATAATAAACACATTCAGCGTTGGAAGCAAATGTGAATAGATAAAATATTGCAGGTCTAAAGGAACCAATAAACCGATCCCAAAAGGCCTGCGGTGACAACTGTACCCGACCAGGGACGCATGTCGGTATTTTACGCTACGAGATTCTCTTCTGCAGGGAGCCCAAATGAATATGCTAATGGCTGCAGCTCAGTCAGGAGTGTAAACTATGCAAATAAAAACACGTCCTTAAGTTACAGTAGTGATGCCGTCATCCTCTATGTGACCAATTGCCTTGCCAATGTTGCCTTGCCAATTGCCCTGCCATGCTTCAGTCTAAGCACCAGAGGATTTAAACCCACTGAGATGCAAATTAGCTACATATGAACAACATATGTGAGCAGTTCAGACCTCGGCATCGTACACATTAGAGCTGCATGGCCCATTACTGCTCACTGGATCAAGCTCTGGATGAGATACCAGGAGGGCGGGGATGTGTGTCTGAACCCCAAACTACATGCACAGTTTCTATATTAGGCTTTTATATCACTCCCATAGAAACTGCCTCCTTCACTTCTCACAGGCCTGCTTTGCTGTATGAAGGCTCAAGGCAAAGTCTATGGAGATAAATTACAGAAGATAAAAAAT
The DNA here is from genome assembly GCA_023238725.1 of Scortum barcoo. Lineage (NCBI taxonomy): Eukaryota > Metazoa > Chordata > Actinopteri > Centrarchiformes > Terapontidae > Scortum > Scortum barcoo. The sequence continues at coordinate 17,590,203 of CM041537.1, forward strand.
ATTCATTTTCCTTTTGCCCCAGGTACATTGGTGCCGCTATTTGTTCCAGTGGTAGCTGCAAGGGGGCAAAGACACTAACTATCTCCAAACTCTGATGTGCTAATATTGCCCCTTCAGGGTACTGAAAAACTAACAGCCTCAACCACTGACTCTGCTGTCCATCCAGACCATACTGTGGTCTCTGCTTGGTGCTCGCATAGAAAACTTAAATTCTTCACTGAGGCATGTAACTTCTGTAAATATGTGTTTTGTGATGGAAAAACAATTGTATAAAAAAGAGAGCTAAATGAAGTGATCAATATTTTACCAAACTTTCAGGCCTCACCTGCCCTAATTTGCATAAACAGTAGTATGGGAAGACAGGTATGTTCATATTTACATTCAGATTATAGTAATACAATAATGATAAAAACACAGCACCAGGGAGGAATAAGGTGCAACATAATTCAAACAAAAGAAGAACACGCTTCAGGGAGGCATCTGTTTAGCTTTTGGCTTATCCAACTGTAATGATTTAATTATTTTTAGCAAACATCAATTAAGCAGAGGGGACTTGATTATTTTCATTATCAATTAATTTCTTAATTAATCAAATAGTCTACAAAATGTGAACCAGAAACTGTGAAAAATGCTAAGTACGATTTTCCTAAGCAAACAATTATGTACTCATATTACTTTTTTAAATAAAAGGACAAAAATTGTTTCAGCTCTACTCACAGTTCATACACACCAATCAGAATTTAGACAATACCTAAAGAAATAGACCCCTTAATTGTAACTACTGGTACAATTATGCTGATATATACCTATAAACATTCAAAAGAACACGTGTATCACAGTTGTAATATAGGACTACTAAAATATCATTTTACACTTCATACGCTAAAGGAAAGAAATACCTTTCCCATAGTGGTATTGGAATAAAACTGACAAACAAAAAACAAATTTCATCTTAAATCTCAGAAGAGACTGCTAGGGGACTTGTTGTGACTGGACCCACAGGAGGAGGCACCAACAGAGAGAAGAAGAGGGTCGAATGAAGACTGTGTATTTACTTGTCCTTATTTATTTTTTATTTAGTTATTTTTTATGTTTGGACACAAAACATTGAGCTTTTATGTCAAACAAAAGTTTTGTCCAATAAATGAGTATTTTAGAGCCTTTGTTGTACAGTTTTTCTTACAGACCTAACTACGATGATGAGAGGGAGGTACTGCAGTGAACTGCTGACTACAGAACACACTGAGATTGTATCTCAGCAGTTGTTCCTTACTGTCTAGAGAAGAGCAATGACTCCAAAATGCTGTGACTATTTATCTTCCTGAGCTGCCTGTATGATATGGGCACAGCCAACAGGAATGCAGGGGGGATGGGTTAATGTCAGCACAGCATGGCTGATCATACCGACAAATAACACCACAGCAGGGACACTGGAGGCTCTACCTACAGCATCAAGACGAAAGCTTGTTTTTATAGAAAGATTATTTATGAATTAAAGCAGCCTTATTTCACTTAGATCTGAAGAGACCGTCCCCTCCACCGCCTCCAGTGTTTCCTCCTCTACCACCCAACATGCCCCAACAACACACAGATACATCACAGCTTAGTACATCTTCCTGCATAGCATGAGGGAAGCTGCTGCATTGCCCTCTCAAGCACTGATCTCCACATCCACATCACATATGTCTGCTGCGACCACAGCATCAGGGGACTCGACCTGATAAATAGTAATAAATCATCCTCCCCAGGGGCATTGTTAAACCCTCACAGTGGCCGAGCAGTAATAAAAAAGACTTGTGCTCTGTGTAAAATATGGCAAAGATCAGTAATATTATGTCCAGCAGCATCAATCTACATAAACACACACAACACAGACACAGGTTTTAGCAGGTCGTTAGCAGCATGGCTCTGTGGATGGTCTGTTGGTTGGGCCACCACTTTGGTCCAAACTAAAATATCTCAACAGCTATTGCATGGATTGCCATGTAATTCTGTACAAATGTTCATAGTCCAAAGAGGATGAATCCCTCTGATTTGGTGACGTGTCTTTCATCTGGCGCCTCATCAGGAAAAAAATGATGATGAACATGTTATACATCACACCTGCTCAGTATCAGAGTGTTAGCATTTAGCTCAGGTACAGTTACTTACCTTTCTGTTTCCTGTTCAGGTAACTGAGTTTTACTCTTGAACCCAGGGAGGCTGCTCATGTCCACATATCCGTCAGTCTCGTTGGCAGAGGACAGCACCCGACTGGGACGGTCAAAGAAGTCTGGGAATGGCGGCTGTCGGATGGGCCTCCGCTGCGGCACCTGAAGGTTCTCGTAATCCGAGCTGATAGCAGGAACATTCTCGTAGTCTGAGGTATCTGCATTGGGGAAGGAGATCGAGCGAGGCTTGGTCAGCGGAAGAGGCGTGAAAGGCACACGGGAGCGGTCTTCAAAGGACTCCACACGGACAACGCTGCGATTGAGAAAGGCCACAGAGCTCCCTTTTCTTTTGCTGTCCTTGTAGAACAAGAAGGTGGAGGCCGGCTCAGGTGAAACATGAGGTTTACCCGTGGAGCGCGAGTTGAGCTGTGGAGAGCTACTTATACTGTGCCTATCCAGATCCAGCAGTCTGCTTGGTGTGTGGTGGCTGGACTCTGCTGAGGACTTAGAGGAGGACAGGTGGACATCCACCACAGGCTTACTCTCTGCTTTCCGTCTGAATTTAAGCATCAGGAAACGTTTAATGGAGGATTTCTTTTTCCTGTTTTTCTCAGACGAGTCTCCTTCGATGAAAAGTGAGGGGGAACTCTTTGTGATGGGCCTCTTGGTGATGTAGGCCAGATCAAACGGTGGTGGGATATCAACCACAGATGTCGGAGTGGAGAGGCCACTGGATGACAGAGGTGAGCACCGGGAGAAGCTTCCAGATGAACAAATGGCACCTCCCTGTCTTGGAGATCCTTCCCTGCAGCTGTAGACACCCAGAGGAGTGTCGTGTGCCTCCATGGAGATGGAGCGGGGGTACAAGGACAGATAGCGGGGTTTGGCATAGCTCCTGTTCAGCATCGAGCCTAACATGGGGCTGCTGCTCAGTGCTGGTTGTCCGAATCCACTCATGTAAGGCCTCTCACTGAACTGCACTCCCATGTCTGCTAAATTATTATTAATGCGGTGTGACAGGGAGGGGGAGCGGATCTGTGTTGTCCTCTTACCAAAAGGAAAGACATTTTCACCCTCTGAACTGTGCCCTGGCTCCTCATAGACATGATCATCACTGATGTCCTGCTCTGTGTCAGTGGTGTCGTCCAGAAATGGCACTATGTGACCCTCCAGGTCATCCTCGTCTCTGAAGATGTCTGAGTCGCTAGGGGAGAGCAGCTGGCTGTCCGAGAGGGAGGATGTCAGTGAGGTGTCGGTGTCCGTTGGCACTGAGATGGATACCAGCCTGAATCTCGGCTGGCAGTCCAAATGATTCAGCAAGCCCTCCGCTGTCTGAGCCTTGGCTTCGTCAGTCTTGATGTTTGTCACCTTGTGACATGTTCTTAGCTTGTTTTTATCAGTGTTGTGGCAGCTGTACCCATTGTTACTAACCTCCACGTAATCCTCAGAGGACACATAGCCTCTTTGTCCATTTTCTGCAATTTCCTCAAATTTCCCAGCTGATACTCCACTGCTGTTTACTGATGAAAGCTTCTGTGGAGTGTCTTTGTTATTCCTTGGCATCATGTCTCTGTTAATAATGTCCTCCGTAGTGATGTAATAAGGCTCATGAGTTGGATCATCCTCTGTGTCAACATGTTTCTTAGCTGTATTACAGATCTGTTTCTGGTCCTCAGGACTAAAGTCATAAAAACTAATGTTCTGTAGGTTTCCGTCCTTTTCCTTTATTTTCTGGCCACATCTAAACTTTAAGATGTTACATGTGACGCCACAATCAGGAGCTTGATTTTCCTCTCTATCTGTTAGAAAATCTTGTTGTAAAACAGGGTCCTTTGTGTTTTCATTGATGAGGAGACCAGGCTCATCTGTGAGAGACTCAGTCAAATCATCTGCTGTACCATCACCTGTTTCGTCCTGCCTCTCCTTCGTGTGTCGGTTGTCCGCAGAATAGCATCCTGCCACCTCATCAATGCTGTTAACGGAGATGTCTCCCACTGAGAGGCCGTCCCTGTCAGCCAGCGCTTCACCTGCATCGCAACCTTCAGCGTCCATGTCCTCCGCCATGTCTGTGTCTACCATCTCCACTGCCTCCTCGGAGTCAGCCGTGAGTCCAGCATCACTGACCCAAAGTGTTTCCAGGGAGTCCACCTCCTCTGTTAGAGCACTGTCAGTAAGCCGCCAGTCCTCATCCATCTTCTGAATCATGTCTTCTTCCTCTTCCTTTTCCTCCGCTGTGACCTCTCCATCCTCCGTCCTCTGTGACACATTCTGAACATCTTTCGGCGGTGATTTGAGGATGCAGGCATTTAATTGCCTCTCTGCCCGCGACCTATCTGCAACCACTTTGTTCAGGCCTTTCTCTGTCTCTTCATCAAACTCGGCATCTGAAGTTAGGAAGCTGCCATTAGTATATCCTCCCTGGTTGCCGTTGAGTTCTGGTGTGACTTTAGGTTTCGGGGCAATAAAAGGCTTGGGACCCCTGGCTGCAGACATGCAAGGGGAGGGCAGCTTCAGGCTGGCGTGACAAACAAACCTTGGCTTTGGAGCAACAGAAGGCTTGGTGCAGTCTGAAAGAACAACAGGAAAAGGAAACTGTAAGATTATGTGCTTTAAAATAGCTTACAGGTCATTTGTATTGTGTTCCTGTGACCTAAAACTGCTCAAAAGACTCTAGATATTGTCTTGTTGTCACAGTTCGATCATTTTCACAAAATGCATATGATATTTGCTGAAGAACTAACCTCAGAGCCTATTAAATGTAGGTCACTTTCCTCATACTTTCCAGTAAGAGCTACCCAAACTAAAACTTTTGCGCTAAAAGGACTTAAGAGGGACTTAAAATAAGAAATGTTCACTTTTACATCCTTTGAAAAAGGACACAAAAAAATTCTAAGGGATTTCCCTGACTCACTTCCTGTCATTCAAGTGAGAGAAACCCCTCTCAGGCCGCCTTTGCTGCTTTGAGAATTAAGACTTTATATACAGTAAAGCAACACTATTATTCATGTACATGTAATAACTTCAATCCATGCACAACATAGGATCAATTTCAGTGAGCAGCCTGAATTAACTACAAAGAAAAATTGGGGTCACTTTACCACTTGTCTTGGGAATGACAATAACCTAAAGATTTTCGCATAAGATGTGAGTGCCTATTAATAAAACTAGAGAAGACATACGCTATACTCTGGAACAAAACTGACATTAGACCTGTGGATGAGTGCAAGGCTGGCTGAAGTGTTTGTTACCTCCCAAATGCTGCCAAATCACGATAAAAATCTTTCTTTTCTTTTCAAAACAGACATAAAGTCATGTTACACTGCCCTCTGCACTGACATAAATAGAGTCTATGTTAAATACACGTTGGTTTGCTTCACGTCCCGTTGCTACATCTGGATTCACCATCTATTCACAGAAATAAAACCAAAAAAAAGTAAAAGGTAAGAAGAAATGATGAAAACTCAAACTCTAGTTCCTCTGAATAGTTCTTCCTCAAAATATACTAAACATCCAACACAGAGAGAAAAATAAGCTTTTATTCTGAGCTCCGCACAACAAACCCACCCTCTGCTAAAACAAATCATCTCACCTGTGTTCATTTTGGCGACGCGACCCTCTCCAACATCTCGTCCGCGAAAGCAGCTTCGACGCGCACAGTTTCACCAAACGCGTAAAAAACTGGAGCCAAACTCGGCTGAACTGCCCGGGCAGAGAGACGCACAGAGAGTGAGTGAGTCCTGACTGAACACGGCTCTGTCGTTCTGCCTCCCAAAGAGAGAGGGAGAGAAAAGAAACGCGGCTCAGCTGATCCGCCTTGTGCGTCCTCCGGCGCGCAGGACGCGACTGGAAACCAAATGGAGAGAGAGGGAGCTGGACCATCACGCCTCTCTCCGGCCGGGATCCCCCTCCCTGCAGCGGCAGCAGGTCCAAGTGCTGAAAACGTTTGCATCAACCCACAAGCGAATTTACAGGCTGATTAGTGGTTTAATACAAGTCACTAGCTGCTACAGCTGAGGGAGAGATGGATGTTGAAGGATGTTGAGTGACAGATCTGACATGTGCACGCAAACTTCAGACTTTACAGCAAATTTATAAGAACAGCTCTTTTTCTTTCTTTCTTTTCTTCTTTTGAAAACATCAGACTACACGGTTAAACAACAAAGTTTGGTGACAGAAAATAATGGAAAAAATGTTCCCACTTTATAATAAATTTGTTGTTTAGAAACCAATTGTAACTAACCGCTTTATTACTGGTAAATAAAGGTTTACAGGTGCTTTACAGATATTTATGTTTATAAGTCTTTAATAAGAACAACTTGACAAACAGTTTGACAAACGACATTTATAACTATATTTATTAATGTCTTATTACATTTTTATTCGCACAGTGAGTGTATTCATCAGAAATTATTCATCCATGAGGATTTATTCATGAATAAATCATAAATAACCAGCATTTATTACTCTATTCTTGTTATTCTTGTCATAGATCAGTTAACATCTTATAACTGGTCTATAAAGTAAACTACTGACTATTAACACAGCCAAATTAACATCACAAATTAATGTTTTTTTCACCTTAAAACACACCATGTACTATTACTTTAAACCCGGCATTCTTTCAGTATGACCATTTAGATGATAATGTGAAAATAAAATACCCTCAGATCCCATTTTGTTTCTGGATAATATTGTCATAAATTCATATTTCTCTGCATTACTGATTATGTCTCATTAAGAAAAAGTATGTCCTATTTGATCTTAACCCAGCTGATTGATAAAGCAGCACACCATCTGACTGATCAGTGCACAACAGGCCCTTTTCTACATAACAGGAAACTGCTCTCCCTGTTTCCTGCACAGCCCAAACTTCACATCCTTCGCAGCTTATGGACATCATGCTCACATTTAACCCCTCGGTGAATGAACTGTGACTCACTGGGGGTGAGGTAAGGGAAGCTATTTTTACGCTTGAATTGTAGTCAGCTGGTGAAGATTTATTGCGCGAAAAAATATATCTGTGCTGTGTATCGCAGATTCACTGGCAACAAGTAGGAGGATAAGAATGGGGAGTGGCTCTGAGGGGGAGTTAGTTCCTGGCAACTCCGAACCCAACAGCAACACATGACGCCATTTTCTATTTGGTGCCATTCAAGATGACCTGACCTCTAAAAATTACCTACTTTCAGGTCAGGAAACATGAGCAGGATTAGATATAATCCCAGTGTTATATACAATATGTTTCAGATTGCTCTAAGAGAGACTAATCCTGTCTTCCTGGGAGACAGAAGCTTACTCAGACACACAAGAGGCTTTATATAGCACAGTGATGAACTGCCACGTCTTATATTCTTGTGCATCACACTTTAAGGTCAAAAATCAATTCACCACTGCATGAGGAAATCTAAGCACATTTGTCACTGGTATATGATGATGTAAATATTTTGTCTGTGATGGACTCCCTGATTCTTTACTGTATTAATAAATCGGACCGCCCTACACAACCCAATGCAAAACACACAACTCATACTTTAAACAGTATGGTAGCAGAATATTTATTTCCGTGTGCTGATATTCAGACTTTAAAGAGTATTGTCACTGACAGAGTGTTTGGCTCATTGAAAAACATTATGTGGCTGCACCTTTGACCACCTTTTTGTTGGTGCAATAATTGTGTTTTCATATTTAGTCAATAAAGGGAAACAAGGTGGGCTCTGCAGTCTGCAGTGTGAGAGAGTAATAACAGATCCTCTGACAAACATGACTGATATGAAAATATGTTTTGGGATAAATATGCAATAAAAATGCTTAAGGTATAAGGCTGGCAATATGTTAATATTATGTCAAGATAAACTTTAAAGGCCAAAGCAAACAATATGTTAGTTTCTCTCTCAGAACTCAAACTCAAACAGCAGCAAGTTGTGCATTTGTTGGGGACTATTTTCAGCTGTGGATTAATACACAATTGTGCTATAGTTAGTATTTAGAGTAGCAGGATGGTGCATGTGAGATTGACTCAAATAAACTATAATTTCCATGTTCATTCTGATAAAGAAACATGTCTCTCAGTGCAACTGTGTGGCTCAGTCGTGTGTTTTGGATGACACTGGAGTTTATGGGACAGATGAATAAGTTACATAAATTGGGTCTTAATTGGATTTTCCAACAATAGGACAATTATTTAATTACTGAAAAGAATACATCCAGAGTCAGCCTTTAATGTGCTCAGCATTTCCAATCAATAAAACTCATGCACCTGCTGTGTTTCAGAGCACAAGCATGTACTGATTCTTTCAATTAGCTGAACTACAATGCAATGGGTTGGGCCTCTCTTTAAACGAGTCCAAATCCTAATCAATAAATTGTTTTAATCTATATAGATCTCTTTGTGCTTGGAATTAAAGAGATTCAGGTCACATATACACAGTAATGATATATTGGATGTGTACAGCAACAGTATTGGTATTTGGTGGTACATTTTCAGTAATAGATCAGTAGAGCAATGTGAGCCATGTGCAGTCTGAACCCCGAGGTTCATCTCTGTTTGTGTGTCTCCTGTTTGCGTCAGGCAAGGAAAGAGTGCGTCTCCTCCTCTCTCCTGCTCTGAGGTGAAACAATAAGGCAGGGGCTTAAAAAAGGAACTCCATCTTGATATACTCCTTCCTGTGACTGTTTTCAAGTCTTTCAGCAAAACTGGAGCACAGAGGGCGTAGTCACTAAACTTAAAGGATAATTCCAGTTATTTTCAACCTGGGCCTCATTGTCCTACTTTTTGACATCATCGCTGGTTTATGAGTTTCTGGAAAAAAAACTGGCACTTACTTCACTTTATGTGTCTCCAGTTGATAAGAAGCACTGAAATGTAATTTTCTGACTCATTCTTGGTCTCCTTTTAAAGACTTTATCTTTACCTGTAATATATCAGAAGAATTAGGTTTCATAAATGTGAAAAGCTCTGGCCGCCTATTAGAAATCCCTGTTTATTTATATAATCACCACCAAAATAAGTTGTGTTATTTAACTCAAATTAGCTGCAAATGAAGAAAAAAGAGTGGGTGTTTTCTATAAGGTATCCTAAACATGTCAGTATAACCAGTCTAACCTTGTGTTATGTTCCTCCCTTCACCCTAGACCACATAGGGACGTAGCACCTTGAATTCTAAAAAGGTTCTGCTTATTCAGATTGCTTTCTCATAAAACTAAAGAACCTATTAAACACATTTCAATTTTAATAAGGACAAACTGAAATAACAAAGGAACTGAGTGGTTTTAATACCAATTCCTACATTCACAAAACACATAAGCGAACAGACTAAAAATACAGGTGCAAATTTGTGTACCCTTGGAAAGTATTGTCAACTTGTGTTGTCTTTGGCAACTCTGAATCCTGTAAACTGTAAAGTTTTTGAACCAATAGGATGCAGGAACAAACTCTTGTCATGGCCATCTAATTTTAGTTTCCCTTCACATCATGACAAGGAAGAAAACACAGCTGGAAGGTTGTTTTTGTTCTTCTGTGAGAACTTTCTGACAAGTGCACAATGGGATAGGTTCTGACAAAGGAGGGCTGTAAAAACAGGATTTATGATACACAGAAACATTTGAAAAAAGGTTTAATTTCAGCATGTATCTATCTTATAAAAATCCTGTTTGTAGACATTTTTTGTCTTACATATTTCATTACTCACACATACATATGTGACAGACATTTACCTTAACACAAACTATAGCATAGACATTTATTTAAATAATAAATCCTAAAACAGTACTTTAACAATTTAACATTGTACTTCTTTACCATTTTCTGACTCATGATGGACTTTTTTTAAAGGGAAAAGAATGGAAGGAATGACTAGGGATATCATCTTTTCTATCCAATGCATTCTTGTTATAACTGAGTGCCTACACTACCCACAATGCATATTAACCACAGACAGTTCAACCAAAGACTCACATCTGTTATGGCAGTGGCAGCTCATGTAGCCTCAAGCAGAAACAAAGCTCCATTACAGAAGTTTACTAAACACACCTCTTTAACTTATATCCCCCAGAATAATTTTCATTTTCTAAGTTAATTTTCCTTCTAGTCCTTAGTCCCAAAGAGCAAACAGCACTGACTCGGGCATGCAGCATGACCCAAGATCCACCACCCAAGATCTGTAAACAGCCTTTGATTGTAACAGTTGGAGTAAGAGTACAGATACATATGTAGGTATATGTAGGACTTGGTAACCTTACCAACAATACATGATACATAAAAGGACCTAAGACAAAGATTCCTATAGATTGACCAAACAGTTCAGTTCAGTTCAAATGTATGCATGCAGCCTAAGAACATTATCATATCAATATTACAGAAATGAATTATTTTAACATGTGAGTATGTCGCAAAACATCAAGTAAGGAGGAAAAAAGCAGTGTTATACTTGAAGCGTTTGAGGGAATTCAGAGCAGCTTTGTCTGTCAGTGTCAGTAAACACACTTGCACATTCAGTATTAATACACTGGTTTTTACACTCTCTATGCTAAAATGTTTTCAGTAGTATAATGCACATTAAAACCCTTGCTGGGATTTATTCATGGTCCTTGACTTTCAGCAGATCCATCACACTTGATTTAAGTGAAGGCTATAAACTGAAACTGAACAATACATCCATCAGGTTGTTGTCATGGGGAGCAATAAGTCTAATGACCATATTTATGTGAGTGCAGATCACACGTCCCTGTAAAACCACACTGGATTAACCTGAACTGACCCCCCTGTCACGAGAGTGTCATGTGTGTCTTCCATTATGTGTATGTATGCAGTGGACAAGACAGTTTTAAATATATCGGATTATATCAGTTTTTAATATATAGGATTGAGCCTTCCGGCGCCGACGCGAGTGGCAGCCTCTCTAGCAGCTCCGTGTGTTCTCGCACTTTTGTCTCTTTTTCTCTTTTTTTTCCTCTTCTCTTTCCTGGTTTCTTGGAAAGTATTATTCTATCCTATGGATATGGAATCCATATCCTATGGATATGGATTCCTCAACGCCAAGACTCGTTTACTCGAGCAACTTTTTACACACTCTGAGAGCAAAGTCCCGCATCGGTGTGGTTCCGTGTTTACCTGTGGACGTAAGGAAGCCGTACCGGGGCTGCAGAGCCGGCGCTATGCTAAAAGCTAAGCTAAGCAGCTAGCAAAGAAGTGGAGATTCAAGCCTCCCCGGTACCTTCGATGATCATGGGAAACGTGAACTCACTGCCGAATAAGATCGACGAACTGGCTGCGCTGACAAAGAACCTAAAGACCTTCAGGGAGTGCAGTTTACTGTGTCTTACTGAAACGTGGCTAACAGCTAGCATCCCGGATGCTAACGTGGAGCTACCGGACTTCAGCACAGTCAGAGCGGACAGAGACACAAAAGCCTGCGGGAAGCGCAAAGGAGGAGGACTCGCACTGTATGTGAACAAACGGTGGTGCAATCCTGGGCATGTGAACATTAAGATCTCCACCTGCTGCAGGGACATTGAACTCCTGGCTGTAAGTTTACGTCCCTATTACTTGCCCAGGGAGTTCAGCCACGCCATTGTTGTTGTTGTTTACATTCCCCCGCGCGCCGACGCGGAGGCTGCGTGTGACGTCATCCACAGCGCTGTGGCTAAACTACAAACACAGCATCCTGAGGCTCTCGTGCTAATCTCTGGGGACTTTAATCATGCCACTCTGGACAATACACTGGCTGCTTTTCACCAGTACGTGGACTGTAACACCAGGGGGAAGAGGACTTTAGACCTGATGTATGCAAACGCAAACGTGAAGGATGCATACAGAGCCACCCCCCTGCCTGCCCTGGGGAAAGCAGACCACAATCTGGTCCTGCTCAAACCTCACTACACACCAAGAGTGAGGAGACTACCAACAACCACACGCTCTTTCAGGAAGTGGTCTCCCGAAGCCGAGCAGGCTCTGAAAGACTGCTTCGAGACCACGGACTGGGAAGCATTGCAGGGGTCTCACAATGGGAACATGGAGGAGATGGTTGACTGCACCACGGACTATATTAACTTCTGTATGGACACTGTTGTTCCAGTAAGATCTGTACATGATGCTTTGCTAACAACAAGCCCTGGATAACGAGTGACATCAAAGGCCTTCTGAACCAGAAGAAGAAGGCCTTTAAAGATGGCGACACACAGGAGCTTAAGCAGATACAGAAGGAACTCAGAGTCCAGCCTCAGGGAGGCGAAGGAGCAGTACAGAAAGAAAATAGAACAAAGGATGCAGAACAACAACATGAGGGATGTGTGGGAGGGGATGAAGACCATCACTGGCTGCAGCTCCAAGAGAGGTGCCCCCATTGAGGGGGATGTGGGAAGGGCAAACCAGCTAAACCAGTTCTTTAACAGGTTTGATCACCCCAACCCATTCACACCTCTGATCACAGCAGCCCCCACCCTCCTACTCCCACAAGCCGTCACCAGCAATAAAGAGGACACCTCCCCTCCTCCCCCCCTCACACCATCCATGACAATCACAGCTGCTCAGGTCTGTGGAGAGCTGAGGAGCTGCTGCGCCCCAGCAAAGCTGCAGGTCCAGATGGAGTATCACCGCGACTACTGAAGGCCTGTGCGAGGGAGCTGGGACACCCCCTCCAGCGCATATTCAACCTGAGCTTGGGACAGGGGAGGGTTCCCCAGCTGTGGAAGACATCCTGCATCATTCCAGTCCCCAAGAAACCACATCCTGGTGAGCTGAATGACTTCAGGCCGGTCGCCCTGACGTCGCACGTGATGAAGACCATGGAACGGCTGCTGCTCCATCACCTGAGGCCACAGACCCACCACGCTCTTGACCCTCTGCAGTTTGCTTACCGGGAGAAGACGGGAGTGGAGGATGCCATCATCTTCTTGCTCCACCGATCTCTCTCTCACCTGGACAGAGGAAGTGGTGCTGTGAGGATTACATTCTTGGACTTCTCCAGCGCCTTTAACACCATCCAGCCACTGCTCCTCAGGGACAAACTGACAGAGATGGGAGTTGGATCACACCTGGTGGCATGGATCACAGACTACCTGACTGGCAGACCTCAGTATGTCAGGCTGGGAGACTGTAGGTCCGACACTGTGGCCAGCAGCACAGGAGCACCGCAGGGAACTGTGCTCTCTCCGGTCCTGTTCACCCTGTACACGTCCGACTTTCAGTACAAGTCAGAGTTCTGTCATGTACAGAAGTTTGCGGACGACACAGCCATCGTGGGCTGTATCAGGAGTGGACAGGAGGATGAGTAACAGAGAACTGATCAAGGACTTCGTCACATGGTGTGACTTGAACCACCTGCTCCTCAACACCACCAAGACCAGGGAGATGGTGGTGGACTTTAGGAGACCCAGGCCGCACCCAGAGCCGGTCATCATCAAAGGGGACTGTGTGGAGGTGGTACACACCTACAAATACCTGGGAGTGCAGCTGGATGATAAACTGGACTGGACTGCCAACACAGACGCTCTGTGCAGGAAAGGACAGAGCCGCCTGTACTTCCTCAGAAGGCTGGCGTCCTTCAACATCTGCAAGAAGCTGCTACAGATCTTCTACCAGTCTGTGGTAGCGAGCGCCCTCCTGTACGCAGTAGTGTGCTGGGGGGGCAGCCTCAAGAAGAAGGACGCAGCGCGCCTGGACAAACTGGTGAGGAAGGCAGGCTCTGTCGTTGGCACAGAGCTGGACAGCCTGACATCTGTGGCAGAGCGACGGACGCTGAACAGGCTCCTGTCCATCATAGACAATCCAAGTCATCCACTGCACAGCGCCATCTCCAGGCAGAGGAGCAGCTTCAGTGACAGACTGTTGTCACTGTCCTGCTCCACAGACAGACTGAGGAGATCGTTCCTCCCCCATGCCATACGGCTCTACAACACCACTCGGGGGGAGCGATAACTCAAACAAAGCTCCGGACTCACTACACACTCTCACCACACACCTTGGACACACGCACTTTATCACACACACACATACATCTATTTATGGACTCAAGTGTGTACAAACTGACTGTTGCACAACTGTATGTCACACACTGCCATTTTGCACAGCTGCACCTTTGTAGGACTACTAGATACTTACTTTATATTTTTTTTTTTTTTTTTTTTTTTTTTTTAATTTCATAGTTTTAATTTTCTACGGTTATTGTTATTTCACATTGTACTTTTACCTTGTATTTTATTTTATTATTATTATAATTTCTTTTTGCATCTTACTGTACTTACTGCATGCCCTTAAGTTTTCTACCTTTCAATGCTGCTGGAAATGAATTTCTCTTGGAGATCAATAAAGTATCTATCTATCTATCTATCTATCTATATCTGGATAGCGAGTGAATTTAACTCAATGCGAAATTACAACGTCAACCTCATGTCCAGCAAATCTGCGACAAAGATTCAAAGGGATTTGATATCACAATATAATATTATTAATATAATGAAGTATAACAAAATCAACCTCCTATTTCCTATGGACTAAATCACTAGTGTGTTTATTATTTATAAAAAAGCTACTTCTCTCTGGTCCATATAAAACATATGAAGCTACATCCTGCAGCCAGTTAGCTTAGCTTAACATAAAGACGGAAACAGTTAGCCTAGCTGTGTCTGAAGGTAACAAAACTCACCAACCAGCAGCTCTAAAGCTCCCTGATTAACACACTATATCATGTTTGTTTAATCTGTACAAAACCTCAAATGTTCAAAATGACACACTGCGCTGTCGAGGGGGGGTTATGTGCCAGACTATTATTTGGCAGGGAGCGGTAACTTCCTGGAGTCTCTGTTGGTTGCCTGGCAACTGCTCCCAGCTAATAAATAGTCTGGCACATGATCCCAACGAGACAGCAAATTGTTGTTGTTACAAGGATTGAACTAATGAGCAATAATTAAGTGTTAGTGAGCTTTAGAGGTGCTGGTAGGTGGATTTTTGTTACCTTTGGACGGAGCCAGGCTAGCAGTTTCCCCTGTTTTCCAGTCTTTGTGCTAAGCTAAGCTAAATGTCTGCTTCATATTTACCATACAAACGTGAGTTTTATTGATCTTCTCATCTAATCATCATCATCTCCCAAATAAACGACGAGCATATTAAAAAAAAAAAAACTCATAATAGTCCTTTAATGATGAAATTTACCACTTTACATTCCTTGAAGATTTTTTTTGTTCACACTTTGTAACTTGTTATCATGTTTTGTTGTTGTTAATGTGTTTGTGGCGGAGCTGCAGTGTGTTTAAAATCAGATGTTTACTTTGGCTGGGCAAACTGCCATTTAAGTTTAATTAATAATGAAGAGAAATGCAGGGGGATAGAGTCAGTGTTTTTTTTTAGAGGTAACATTAATCTTCTGCTGAAGGACACATTGATATGCAAGTAGCCCCTTAACAGCCCCTGGATCTAACAATCAATACTGGCCATGTGACCCTGGAGCGAGTAAGAGTGACAGCGGTGCTGCCAAGAAACATTGCCTCCTCCCTTTGAAGCATCTAATCTAAGCATAGTCACTGACAGCCACATTTCACCATCAAATTTACCTGATCTGACAACACTGAACACACTTTAAACTCTTACTTATCATTCAGCTTCTGCCCCTTCCTCATGTTTGGCTTAAAGGATTCCCAAATCTACCGACCTGGAACAAACTTGGGACAAAGTCCGAACGCAGAAAAATTAAAAAGCAGAAAAAGTAAAGACTTTTTTGCTGCCTTTAAAAGAGCACCATTTCCCATAAGGCCTAGACCAACGTGAGTTAGGATTTAAAATGCTGAAAAAAAGAAGAAACGTCATAAAAAGGAGTCCATGAGTGAGTGGAGGTTTGGCGGCTTGTTTAGATATATCTGTAATAACAGCAGGACAGAGAGGATAATGTGAAAACTTTTAGACACCCTCCACAGTGTGGAAGCTTTTAGACACCAAGATCACAACTGAAAAGTGGGAAAGATTACTTTAGAGGAGAGCACTGGTGAGTTTATGGATTTATACGTATGGATAACACAAGCACCTGCGCTGTTGTGTTGCTGAAATTTCATAGGAGCTGTAGTTTTTTGTATGCTCACAAGATAATCATTTTTTAGATTAAATAAAAAAAAAGATAAAATAATAAAGGTCTTGATTTCTGATAACAACTTCTGTAGTGGATGCTGATTTGTCCATATGAGGAAGATAAACCTCAGAAACAGGCTTAATTTTTTTTTCAGACAAACCTGATGGATGACATGCTGAATGACTGCGCTGAGCTACTGCAGCTGGTGCCGCACAGACTGGATGTGATGTCAGGACTTTGATTCTCCATTACCAAACAACCCCACTAATGCCATCAGAGTTTCGAACACTGCTAAACTGATTGGTGCATGAAATTATGTGACATCACCTTTTTCAAACCCCACTCACTATTAATCCATCTCACACAACCAGTTTCTAGCTCCACTTATCAAGGTAGCTGCTTTTCAGTATAATGGAAAACATAGTAATATGATAAATACTAATAATAGTCTAGAAGGAGGGGACATAAAATGATAATCATATACATGGGCTTTAATGTCTTTTGGTAATCACTGTTCATTCAAAATGTAAAAGATATTTTATCCGTTGTATAATTTCACTGGGAGAGTGAAGGATTTTTGTGAATCAGTACCTTATGAAGGAGTTCCTTTACAAAATATGCTGTATATAACCACAATAAGAAGCAACCCCAGAGTTAACTGCAGGTAGGGAGCATGCTGGGTGGTTTCGAGGAGGCAGAGAGTGAGAGTGGACTGCCAATGAGTTCCTTTCCTTCCTTTTTCACTCCTTTTTTCCCTTTCACACAAGCAGAATTTATGAGGCCATTACGAGTGTGCATGCAGTGTCAACAGTGCCCAGCTAATATCTTTATCCAGCGCCGTGAGGAGCGGGGGGCCTGTCAGACAACACATACACTGCCCAGGAGACAAACTGCCCTCCCAGCTCACAGTTCAGCTGAACACACACGTAAACACTTAAGACATCTAACATGCCTCAGCATCGCAAACACATTAACCGGCTCTCTTCTAAGGTCGCCAGAAACTTCAATAATGAATTCATCCCCAGCTTTCTATTATTATGAGCAAAACTGTTCATTAAAAGAGGAAGCTGAAACCTGGTCAGATGCCCAGAGGATTAAAGTCTGTGCAGTACACCCTGTGAAACATCAACATTTAGTAATATGTTAGGTTAATACCAACTACTGCTGAGTGTCTGTAGAACTGAAAACTGTCATCAACAGATCTGTAATCTTGTTTAGACCTTTTTTGCCATCATTAATTAATTCATTTGCATGAATCCGTACTGCTTGTTTGTAAACAGCATTCAAAGGATAACTCTAGAGTTCTTATTGTCAACAAATGTGTTCATCATACTATGACTTTCCTACCTTGTGGCTTTCAGCTCCAAGCCCACTGGTTCCTCTGAAGATAGACATGTTTAACAGCAGGACACAAATATATAGTTTTACTATGTGTTTTTAATCATCTTTGGACAACAATAGCACAGATGAATAAGGTATATCAGGCTACACAGGCAGTACTTTCGTAGGATAGCTTTATTGTTGCTTTTGGTCTACAACAACAGACCAACAACAACAACTACAGCACTTTGCCAATTGTTAATATTTGAGAGTGATGGCTTCTTCTGTTAAATGAAAAAAGGGGTTGTTTATATTAAAGTATGTTTATCTATATCAGAACCAGAATGCAGGTGCTGTATCGACACCAGAACTGGAAAAAAAAAATCTAATGGTCCCCAATATGTGGTCAACAGAGAGTAAAGGTGTTATTTACAACATAATTCAGCCACCCCATGTTGTGAACTGAACTGCAGCCAAATGCTGTCATTTGAGACTCTGCGGGGCCTTTTGTCCCTCTTTCTGTGATCCATCTGCTGCTGGGGAGACGATGCAGCAAGCCTGTCATCAAGCTCACTGGCACCAGTCGGTTTTGCATGTGTCTGTTTGACACAACACAGCGGGAGTGGCATTATGGCCTGGTGGCAAGAGCGGCTCAATAGCTGTGGCGGCATTAGCTCTCATTACGCACACACCAACTCATTACAGCTCACCGTGGGGTGATGCTTACAGCGGGACCCGGGCCTCCATCCGAAGCACATCGTCTCGCAGTGTGGAGGTGGCGATACGCGGCAGTGAAAGATGCTATTCACTGATGGATCATTAAAGAAGCCTACAGCAGCAAAATGGTGCTTGTGTTGAGCAGTGTGGGATGTCGAGGCAATAATGTGTTTTAATTGTCTGCCCTATGGACACTGCTTTAAATTGGAAGCATGTGGTCAAATATGTTCTGATTTTTTATTGTCTTATTTTTAAGCATCTTTCTGTTGTGTTCAGAGTTTGCACTCCAAATTTAAAAGAAAATGTATTTCTGAGGTACAGTATTTATGTAGGGGGTATTATGCATGTACATTATTATTATGCCATTTTATGAAGTTGTAGTGGTTGTAGCATGAGCTTTATTGGCAATGCTTTTAGTGATAACTGTAGTCATTGTAGCAGAAAGAGTAACAGTAGAAAAAAGGGATAAAACAGGCTGAGAAACCTGCACTAGCTGACTTTCTTTCTTTCTCTATATTTCATGCTTGTGTCATATGGCATTTCTATGAGGACTCTGACAACAGATAAGAAGTTAAACTCCTGCAGTGCTCCACAGCTGAGACAAGCACACAGAAGAACAACTTACATCCCAAAGCGAGAATCGCATCGTGTTGAAAGGAAATGAAACCAACCAGCTGGCCATCTCAGGTGGTATAGTACAGAAGCTAGAATTAATTTAGATGGATAAACATGCTTACGTATCAGAAAAGAAATGTAATAAGCTCTAATGAATGTTACATTTTCCACCTGACTCTCTTTCAGTCTTGCTGGACCTCACAAAAAGCCCCCCTATTGTTTTATGACTCCACTAAAAAACTAATCTCAAAGTTATTTTAAAACTCCAGTGGTTTTTTCTCAGTGTTCTCTTAAACCAGAGCATGTGTCTGTATTTTACCTGCACTCTGCCTGTTTTTAAAAAGTGTTCCTGTGGTCTGTGAAGACCACAAGATAATGAATAATAATACATTCATAATGCCTTATGATCAGCCTCATAAACATGCATAAGTCTGTCTAATGCACTATGTCAGTCATAAAACTTATATATGTAACTCCTAATGAATTATTAAAGTTAAAGTGTCTTATAGATGGTTTTATCATTAAAAACTAGAGGTTGACTATCTATACTCACCTCAACACAACTAAACAATCAAGAACTCATGGTATGCCATAATAGCAATACCTGAGGCCACTCAATAAGCTGATTCTGAAGCTGCACTGCACTTCTCTTATGATGCAGCACAGATTCGTTTAAATGCATGGTCACACATTACACTTTACTAACCACCAAAAATGGCACAATATGAAGAAGCAAGCCTAACAAAACTGCAAAGACTATTAGAGTCCTTACAACAGCCGATGGTTGAGGTGCGTAAGGGTAAGTATAGGGAGTCATAATGTATTATAGGCCACACCAATCAACCTCTAGTTTACAACTATTCAAGAGCATCCATAAGACACTTTAACTTATAATTCATTAGAAGTCACATCTATAAGTTTTATGACCATTGATATAGTGCATCAGAAAGCATTATATGTGTTAATGAGTCATGGTCTTGAACTACTCAGCCATCTCCCTTTAAAACTATACTATTTGTTCAATTGTTATAAACCTCTTTTTATTCTGTAGTAGTTTTCTAAATTTGTTTGTTGACTCAATATGCTTGATTTTACTGATTGAGTCTTAATGGCCTATTATCCTTAATGGAGCCAGTAGTAATCCCTTTATTCCCTTCACTTGTTTTTATGTTAATGTCAGTAATTTAAAGTGGAATCCTAAACTGATCCTAAAAACTCAAAATCCTGTCTCTTTAGGCTATTTTTGTGTAAACTCTCCTGTTGAGTAACACTTCCATTATCAAACACTCCTCCAGCTCAGTGAGCTTGGAGTTGCAGCATCTGCCCTGAGAGCTACAATTTATGATTTTGATTCCTTTTCCCAGTTTGTGAGTTCAGTACCCATTTGGGTCATTGAAACCAAGCATCATAAAACTGCCCCAAGAATTAAAAACCTCTTATAGATGAGTGTCTCATCTGAACTCATACCACATCTGGGACAGCAAGAAACTGTGTACAGATCCTGGGGAAGACCTGTATGATGACAAAGTACAAGCAAAGCAAAGACGCTCCAGGAAGTTACCACCCCCAACCAAGAGATTTGTGTACAGATTAAACAGAAAATATAATATATAATAATATAATTGGTTAACCTGTTAGCTCTATGATGCTTTTAGATGGATTTTCTCAATCTTCCGACAAAGCCAGGCTAGCTGTTTCCCCCTGTTTTTAGTGTTTGTGCTAAGCTAAGCTAACCAACAGCTGTCTGTAGTTTAGTGGAGAGTTTGATGATAACACTCTCACATCTGTCCATTACTGATTAATGGACAGATGTGCAAATAAGTGTATTTCCCCAAAATAGCAAACTTTTCCTTTCAGTACAACTAAGCATTTCCTTTGAGTTACATCATAGACCTCAGTTCCCAAAGCCCAATAACACTTAATTTATTTATAAACGTAATTTCAACAGAACTTTAAT
Organism: Scortum barcoo; assembly: GCA_023238725.1. Lineage (NCBI taxonomy): Eukaryota > Metazoa > Chordata > Actinopteri > Centrarchiformes > Terapontidae > Scortum > Scortum barcoo. Next base: position 17,611,016 of record CM041537.1, read on the forward strand.
AATGAATTATAATTAAGGTTTTGCTGTTAGATTTGAGTACCTTGATTGATTAGACTGATTAAAGACTTTTTGAGGTCAAGAGTTGTTTTTAGTCTTATTATGGTATCTGAAAGGATATGATGAAATTCTTAGATTATTGTATCTATTATACAGATGTATAGATCAAAAAGATTTAGATAGCTTTCCTTTATAAATCTAAAAGTAACATCTACTATATGTATGTTACTTAAGGTATTTTATACAGAATTGTCGCCATTTTATAAATTTTGTTTGTTTGTTTTAACAACTGGGGGTAAGTTACCCTGAAGCTGTCACAGATGAGGATCAGTGGGAATCAATACAGACACAATTTAGGGCAGATCCAGACCAATAACACAAAAACTCTAGAGTACTGAAATATAATTATATCTTACTGTCTATCTGGTCTGTGAAGGGATGTGTTTGATCTCACCACATCTGAAGTCTTATTTTGCTAGGAGGCAGTGTAAACAGCTTATTGTCCTGACCATTCTTCGGTTGGCTTTTATCCCAGTAAAACTGCTTTAACCAGGGGCCAGACCTGCCCCTCCCTCTGTGGATCAAGGACCCGCAGTGCAATAAAGACAACATTGATTGCCTGCTCAGGTTGTGAAGACATCAGACAGGATTACTGAGAAACAAGTGTCAGACACCATCTTCACCCCATAACCTTCCTCATAAAGGCTCCATCAGCTCCTGTGCTACAACGACTTTATGGCTGCATCGTATGAAATATCAACCGCAGGAGTACTTTTCCTTTCTTCCCTCATCTCTGCGTCTTCTTTTTTGCTGATGCTGTATTAATTAGGACACAGCTCGGCTCTCTTCGGCGGAGGCTTTACCTTCGGAAAGATGTTTTATATGCCATAACAGATTTGTAAAAAAAAAAAGCAAAAAAAAGAGAGACACTCAATGTTTGTATTATAAAGGAGAGTTGGGGTGCCAGCAAAGTGTTATACACTTTGAGGAGTGTAAAAAATAAAACACACACTGATGTTGAATAATCTGTATAGGCTAATGTTGTTGGAAGCCAGTTTTTGGGTTAATTTCATTTAATTTTGTTGCAATTTCGAAAAAGGATTTCCTGTTAGTGTTTTTTAAGTGCTTGAAATTTAACACCATTTTAATATTTCTTTGTCGCTTTCCTTTTTCAAAGTATTTTACTACTAGAATCTGATCACTAGAGTTTGTTCACCAGAAACATCATTATTGTTGGGTTTTTTTGTTTTATTTCATTTTTTTTTTAACTATGGAAAGGGTGTTACTGAGATCTCATATTAAAACGATGCTCAATATATGGGTTCACAGTTAAAAAAACAAAAGAAAAATGTAAAAGAAGACAACTATTAGGAATCAGACTTTTAAGAAATAAACTTTTTTTTCTAACCAAAGTGTCCAGGAAGGAAGTCATCATGCTTTTGTAACTGAATAAAGGAATAAACTATATGTATATTTGTTCCGTTTTATTTCCAGAGGAGTCATATATCTCACTCCGTGCCTCCGGGCAAAGGGGGGGATATGACTTTAGATATTACAAGCAGAGAAGAATAAAGCAGTGCCTGGGTAAGAAAGGAGTGCAGTGATCCAAAAAATAATCTCAGGCGGTCTGCCTTGCATGAGGGGAAAAAAAGGAGGGAGAAAAAGCCTCTGTTACATGAGCTGCAAGGCAATTTGAGAGAGCCAACTTGTGTCGACTTAATGGTCCTCGTCAGGGTCATAGAGATTAGGGAGTTCAGACAACATTTAATTAAGGTGCGCTGTCATATACCTTCCCCTCAAACTAATTTGCATCTGTATGTATACATCATTTGCATATCTTTTTAATGCAGGAAACGGCCCTGCGTCGTTCAGGTGACTAAAGAATAAAACAGAGAGAGGCACATTCGGTATTATAGGTTTTTTTTTTTTTTTCTTAATCAGATAGACGGATGTAGATAGGATATGCCGGCGACAGAGAGTGAGAGAGAGAGAGAAGTTGCTGACACATAATAAAGTAATGTAAATAAGTCTTTGGCCAGGTTCAAATCTGGGGCACTGTGGTTTGTGGTACGTGGTTTAGACCAAGAGACCACCACTGGCAGTCACTGTGGTTTTATTTGAATTGGCACATTCACAGAAACTTTGGAGACAGCAGAACTATCCCTCAGTCCAAACGTCCAAGATCTTTCCCTTTAATCTTAATCTTATTTGATATTTTGAAAAAATGACATGGCACTTTTTACATTTCTACCACTTAACTCAGGCACCATCTTGATATTTTTTTACTTTTTTTTACTCATCTTGAGCTTTTTCCCCTAAACTTCTGTCCAGCCTTGCCTATAATTCAGCTACACGATTGCCAACATCAGGCAAAGAGATAAGGTTTCTTTTGGGGGTCTGTTTTAATGGATTTCACCACTTGAGAGCAGTGCACCAGACTGCAGACACAACACTGACAGATGAGGGAAATAGCTTGGCTTTATTGGCCAGGTGTGTGTGCACATACGAGGGATCTGACTGTGGTTTTTCATTGCTCTCTACCTGAGAGCCTGTGGAAAGAAAGTGGCTGTTCTGGCGTACAGTGCTCTGCAGCGCCTACCAGAGGGAGAAGTTGGAACAGGTCCTCTTTGCTCTTTCTTTGTAGGATTTTATTTCTTCCTCTTTTGTTTGATTTTGCTCTTTGGTCGCTTTGAGCTGACTCACAGACCTTGAGATTTATTTATCAGTTTTATTATTTATTATTAGGAGTTTATTATTATTAGGAAGGTGAATTACTATCAAACTTTTGTGGTTAATTACTATTTATAATTATTATTATTATTATTATTATTATTATTCCGTCCAGAATCAGACTGCCCGGAAAGCAGGCTCGCGCGGCTCTCCTTGTAGGCCGTCCACTTGGTGTAATGCTCTTCTGCTTTGAGCTTCCGCCCCTCTTTCCGGTCCTGGAACAACCAGTATCCGATGCTCAGTCTCTCCTGCAGCCACGACGGGCGCTCGTTGGATTTGGGTGTTTCTGTTGTTTTTTCTGAACACTAAAGAAGAATTTATTAAGTACGACAGCACAGGTTCAAATACATCCAAGGCCAATGTAGAATGACTCAGAGAAAATGTGTAACGTATAATAAGAGACTTTAGGGCTCTACAGGATCAGGATTATATAAACAGGATAAAGAAATATGATCCAAACCTTCAGTCTTTGAGACTGTTTTTGCAGCAAAGAGTTCATAGGTTAGGGTGGAGCCTTTCTTTGACAGGCTTGCTCTCTGGTTTTGGCTCTTTAACCCAGTTGTTGTACAGAGTTTTCCTTCTACTCTGCCTCTCGGGCCTCAGGTCAGGGGTCGGGCGCTTAAGGCCCGCTCCGCCCTCTGCTCTTGGCAGATAACTGAGCGCGCCCCCCTTGCGTCCCTTCTGCAGTTTTTTCTCCAGAGCGCTCATCCACTCGTCGCTTTCAATCAGCTCTAGATCCACCTTCATCTGTAACTTCCACTGAAGCCTCTCTTCCTTCAGCTTAAGCACTCCATCCAGGGGCTTTTGCTCATTTGCCCTCTCCTGCCTCTTCTCCTCTCTCTGCTGGGCGCTCTGACTCGCTCTCTCCTCCAGACTTTTCTCTTTCTGTCTGTCTTTCTCTCTCTCCTCTAGAGCGACTCTCTGTCTGCGCTCCATCTCCATTTTTCTCAGCTCTACGAACATTTGTCTCCTGACCTCCGTCCTTCTCTCCTCCGGGGTCAGTTTCATCAGGGCTCTTGCCCGCTCTATTTCAGATAGGAGGGACCTTCCTTGTATTTCACTCATCTTTGTCTTTGCTTAGACTCTCTAAGACTCTAGACCCTACTCGTGTGGGTTGGTTTTCTGTGAAGCTCTCTCGTCAACAGGTTTGTGGTAAATGAAGCCATCAGAGTTCTCTGACAGGTTATGTAGTGGAACTATTTAATACTGTTTAATATTGTTTAATATTGTTTAATATAATTTAATACTGTTTAATACTGTTGAACGCTGCTTGATATTGTATATACCTCAGCATGTTGTAGCCCTGCTGGCTTCAAGTGTTTCATCATAAACAAATATATACATAATATAATATATAACATGATTAAGACAAATTAGTCAGCATTAATGTGGTTTTATTTATTTATTTATTACTTTTTACCTATAATATTTAACCAATCCTCACTATTTTTTACATGAATTTCATGTGTCACGCCTTAATATTTCTACTCAGCGCAGCATTTAGTGCTCCAAGCTGTGTCACTGTAATGCATGAACTTATTTAACTTAGTCAGGGAACTCACTGGAACATGTACATTTAAAAATATGTACAGCGATTAATATTTATTCTCATCACTCCTCGCAAGGCAGCAAGCGCAGCGGAGAGTGGAGCGGACCCATGATAATAAATACACCCCATCCCTCCTCTTCCTATAGGGGAATGTAAAGTAAACAGCCCACAGGTGGATGCTGGAGGCGGAGGGTGGGGTCTGTAAAATGCAATGTGAAACAGCAGCAGCAGTGGGGGCAGGTGGCAGCATACCTGTAGCCTCCAGGTCAGGCGGTGTCCAACCTGTTCGGTCCACCAGAATTACTCCACACACAAACTGACAATGACATGCAGACAGAGCAGACAGATCCTCAGTGCCTCAATGTGCACACACTTAATGATTAATCAATTTGTTCTTCTACTTACTTACTATTTATTTTCTTGACGGCCTTGCATACGTCAAGCTTTTGAAATTGCATCCGCACACAACAAGGGGCCAAACAAAAAATAACTTTCATTACCTGGAAGAAACATTTCACGCAACAGTCATTTCTGATATTATTGTTGAGCCCGGAAGACTTATTATTATGATGAGGGGACAAATATAGAACGTGTCATTGTGCGAAGCCGTGCTTACTGCATAGGTTTGTATTTGAGTGTGTTACATAGAGATAGCCGGGTGCCATGCTGTGTCACACCCCATGATTAGTGACATCCACTGGTGGAGAGGCCCCACTCTTTCTCACTCTGACAACCAAAGGCCTACTGTATAATTAACATCTCTCTCTCTCTGTCGCTCTCTTTCTTCCGCCTTCCAAGCTAGGTGTCTGAACAGGATTTTTGCATCTTTGTTAACCACTTCTCACCTGCCAATTTTCATTTATGACTTTGAAACAAGGTGTCTGAAACGTATCGCCAGGCACTTAAATGTGATTTACAGCATCTTTTATTTCACGTGACATTAGACACACATCACCGCGCTAAAACCCCGTCCTCTCCACGGGTCTGGCGTGTGACTGTTAACATCCAACACTGCCCGCTGGACGTCAAGAGTCACCACAGGCTGCTTCTTTGAGCTCGCACCACGGATGAAATTTATCTTGGGAGAATGAAATCATGTCCCCCGGTTTTTAAAAGCCCAAGTAATCAGCCTTTATCTAAAATTAAATCTGGACGCGTCACCTGTCCTGGATCTTTGAGGACCAGTTAATCACGTCCTAAAATGATGACATCCTTTGCACATGTAATGTCTTCAGGAGTACAATAATAATAATCAAAAAAAAAAAAACATTAAACATTAACATTAACATTAAACATTAAAAAAATTAAAACAGACGCCTTCAAAAGCGATATAACAGAGATTTTTCATAAACACCTGCGTGTGTACTAATGACGGCAGATGCAGCAAAAATATGATGTAGGAGTGAAGAAGACAATTTGATGAGAAAACAGAAAGCGCGCAAAACAAAGAGGCGGAAAGAAAAGGGAGGGCAAAGTACGGGGAGAGATCTCGTTCCAGCCATTGAAAGTGAATGGCAGTTAATTGTGTCCAGGTGCAGACTTCTCACTCACTTTGTGCCCATCATTAGAGGAAAGCAGCATCATACCTGCACAAGTGGACACACACATACAGACTGGCGCTAATGGACAGCTGATTAGCGACGGGGCCAGCTTCCAAGAGACCAAGACAAACACAGGTGTAGACTCGCAAAGTAAATTAGCCTCGTGTGTTTGATGTGTCTGATGTCTTATAGATCGGTCACGTCACCTGAAATAAAATAATGCTTTTTGTATTAGCTGGAGTTTTTACCATGCCCCTTACTGTTGCTGCACCTGTTTTAAAATAACAACCCTATATTTTCATCTTACAGTGAATATAACCCTTAAGTTTGTATTGCAGCAAAAAAAAAAAAAAAAAAAAGAGACATGGAAAAGTATTTAAATCTACTCTTTGGTAGGGCAACAGTTGTTTTTTTTTTTTTTAACATCATAGGAGAAAAGACTTTTAGGTGAAAGACTACCGTTTAATTTGGCAAACGTAACCCTGTCTCAGATAACATTAAGTTTTTTGTTTGTTTTTTTACATAACCTGTAAATCAATATTTGGATGCCTCATCCTTGTCGTTGTGTCGGTTTGTTACCTTAGTTACCTTGACATGCTAACGTGTCGTTTACATGAGAGCAGATAAACACACCGTTTAATTGCTTTCCTGCACTTTTGCTCATACATATTTGATTTTAAAAAAAGACACATCATTTCAAACTCTTTCTGTTGGACTATGGGGCTTTACAGACCTGACACACAATAGTCTGTTAAGTTAAGATATAACTGACTGTTGGGATTAGGGATTTAGCTAATGGTCAGTTACACCAGAGGCATGAAATCTTCCAGGTTGCTAAAGTAGTACCTCTTTATGATAAGACAGCATGAATGTATTCAAATGCTTAATGTAAAAATATTCATTTTGTAGGTTGCAGTGAACATATGTGGATACCTGGGACTGTGGTGAGAATGTACAGGGATGATTTGATGTTGTTACACATCAGTAGCTAAATATTATCGAGTTTTCCATGAACCTATGAACTCTTGGTGAATGCAGTGATGTGTGTGTGTGTGTGTGTGTGTGTGTGGGCTACAGCGGTGCTTGTATTTTCTCTGTCATAATTATGGCTGGTTTTACCTCGGTTGAAAATATTGTATCATGGTGTTGCTTACCATTGATTTTTGCTTTGGGCGTTCTGTTTTCTAAATGAGGTCCGTTCCCAAACTCTCTTCTTCTCTTCCTTTGCATTTCAATAATGCTGTTATGAAGAGAGGGGGTCTAACTTTGTTGCAGTGTCTCCTCCTGGCATGTGAGCCATGTTTTTCCAAATGGAGGAGGAAAGGAAATCAATAGTGGTGAAAACGCTGCTGCCAGCTCGTGTTGTGGGGACGGAGTAAAGTCTCACAGCCATCAGGGAGGAAATGCTCGTTCCTCTTTAGTACCGCTTGAGTAAACTGCCTCAGTCTGTAGCAAAAGGGCAGAGTCCTACACATCCTCGTGGATGTCTACTCATCCTCATTATTTTGTATCTGAGAAGTCACTTGGAATTCACCTGTCTCCTCCTGTCCTCTCTTGCCCCTTGTTTCTTTGTGTGTGTGTGTGTGTGTGTGTGTGTGTGTGCACACGCACACCGGCAGCTGCAGGCAACGGCCGCACACGTTTCTGCGTGGGAGTTCTTTCCTCCTCTCATACATGAGCGAAGACATATACACAGCCGTGGACATCAGTGCACATAAGCCCAAGCACACACTCTCCACCCACAGAGATGCTGCAAGAAAGAAAGCCCCTTTCAATAACATGCAGCCCCTCTCGCCTCTCATCCATCCTGCCCTCAGGCCGTTTCTCTCCGTCTGAGTGACTGGCACTCGCAGCAGGACGGGATCTGAGCACAGCATCTAACGGCGGCATTGACGATACGAGGAACTCGCCTCAGGGCAGTCTTAGTGCTTGCTTGATTTCCAAACACATATACTGGTACGCATAGACATGCATGTGTTTCTAAACACACACACACACACTCGAGCACAATTGACTGTGTTGGTTGGGTATCTCAGCAACCAGCAGAGCGACATGAGCCTGAGGTGTGTGCTCGGATATCAGTGGGCACAAACAGTGTTTTTCGGTGTGCATTGCTGTCTGCCTCTGTGTCTTTTTTTGTATTTACACTGCAGGGCCTCAAGTCAGAAATATCCTACGCACTGTGGCTGTAAGCTGGGTAAATTTAAATCCCTAAAAGTGAACTTCAACTCCGTTGTCCTTTTATTTTTGATTCATTGTGCTGCACATGAAACAAAAAAATGCAGTACAGGTGGGCAGGCAGATACTCTCAGATACGTCTCATACGTCGCCTCAGCACCTCAGCGGTCAGTGCACACATCAAGGCTCACACTTTGAAGCTTCACCTACCCCATTAGCTGTTGATTTATAACTGGTAATGCGGCTGTATTGCTCTGTAAATGAAAACGTATGAGGTTATGATGAGTTATTATCCAGCCGGCACTTTATTGGCCCTCCCACGTCTCTGTGGTGTTGAGGGGTCACCCGGGGACCGGCTGAGAGGGACAGTCAATCACGAGGCAGAGCCCGTTAGACCGATGCTCTGGAGATTAACTGTTCCCCGTCTGAGATATGTGCCTCCTCGTTGTTGGGGGAAGAGAAAAAGTTGCTCGGCTGCCAGACCTCCTGAAGTTAAGGGAAAGCTCTGGCGCCCTGAACCCCGCGTCTCTTCCTCTGTTCCCCCATCTGTCCATCTCGGCTGACGGGAGCAGATGACGGCCTTGAGCGGGAAGATGGATGGAGGCAGTAAACAGACAGAAAGAACAGGAGAGCAGCAGAGAGAGGGAGAGATGTATGGCGGCCCACATCATCGCCTCAGACAGAATGACAGATGGGGGGATTATGGGGCAGGGCTACTTTCCACAGTGATCAAAGTTAGGGAGCCTCCCTGCATGGCCCAGGTAGACTCCCAGCCAATCACTCTGGTGGATAGGGTCAAAAATCCACGTAGCAGGAAATACCCTCCATTTCAATATAATATCTCACTCTATAGGCCAGAATTCCCTGCTTAAATCTCTTCACCGCAGAACAATGCTTCAATTGTCAATCCCATTTGTAGGAAAGGAACCGTTTTTTTGACAATAGGAGACATTTTTCATTCTAACAGTGCATGGTGGTGTATTTGCTGGGAGGCGCGAGTGGGCAATCTCTTCAGTTTTTTCTCTCCCCGCTCTCGGTGTCAGAGTTCACTTGAAAGACACTCACATCGCCGTAGAAACACTCTTAACTCTAAATTTCAGCCCTCTCCTTCCCACAGACCCAATGCATATTTAGCAGGCGCACAAATGAAATCTTGCCAGGACAGTCGCATCACCTACAATGCATTACTGCAGTAATGGCGCATTTAGACTGATGCATTTGTCTGAATTTGCGTGCAACAACTCTGGGGGTGCCGGGGGGGGGGCGGCATGCACACACTGTGATGCATATGCACGTGTGCAGGCGCATCTGCGTGTGCGAAGCTTGCAGGTGTGGTTTCAGTAAACGCGGGTGTGAAGTAAACCCTGAATAATGGATTGAGCCCCAGTAAGAGTAATCAGTGAACCCTGAGCTCAGCCTATTGAAGTTTAATAACATTCTGAATGTCAGAACACATGACAGGAGAGAAACATAATCCCCTCTCCCTGTAAAGAGAGGTCCCACCCCACCACCCCCCACCACCGCCGCCACCACCGCCACCACCCCTCTCCCTCCCTCTCTCTCTGTCACAAACTATATATACACACACATCAACACCACTAAAGCCTTTCAGATTAGCAATTAAAGAGCTGTAAATAAGGGCGAGTTCCAGTTGAACAGTGTTCACACATCCCCATCACCTGCAGGGTTTTGTCGCCTTATCACGAGCACGTTCCCCCTGTTTGATAACTGGAATGAAAGTCTCACGACCCCCTCTCCCCTGGCATCTGCATCGCGTTTTGTTTGCGTGGCTTGTATCAATGTTAAACACCTTTCTTCTGTGAAATTGCAACTTGTTGATAACCCGAAACCTTGAAAACCCTCTCAGGCGCTTAATGACTGAAAATTAAGCTATAGATATTAACGGCAAATCAGAGTTCTCTCTCTGTGGATATGAAGTGGGGTCGGTTTTGGGAAAAGGACATGCGCGTGCTGATGGAGATGTTGCTAAAATGGTAGCAGCTCTCAGACACCTCTTGAACTTTCACTCCCTCACGTACACACACACACACACACACAAGAGACCCACATAATAATATTCACACTTCATCCCACACAGGCTCTTCAGATAAAGTGGTCAAGTGGGTTTTTTTGAGGATCTCCAGCACAGGTTCAGCTTCACTTTGGGGTTATTTATCAACAATTACGCAGCATTGGAAGTTAAAGCGAGTCTCACCGTGCTTTCAGTCTCCAGCTCAGCTCCACTCTTCTGTCATCAAGTCAGAGATTATCATTATCATTTTCCTCTCTTTGCCTCCACCTTTATTTCACCCCATATTTGTCTGATAATCAAGTCATCATTTACCATTTATGGGCTCCTGCGGTATATAATTCATAAAGGGGAGCTGTGAGACGTTTCAACACACACACATTCAGACACATTCGGTCTGCATCCATTGTGCTCTTCTAGCTCCAAGCTCGTTCTCAACTCTGCTGCGAGATGATTAAAAGACAGAAAGGAAAGATGTGAAATTCCCAATTTTTAGTAACCATAAAATAAACAGATTTGATCTAGTCTCTGATTTTGATCTAATCCTAAATGTTTGAGAAGGATTTAGGCTCATGATATACTCGCATTAAAGCTGCTATAACCAATGTGTTATTAAATACACGGTGGATCAAATGGTTCCATGTATGCGAAAAAGGGTGCATGCAGTGAGAAATCATCACAGTTCACCACGCTCATATCGTCTTTTATTTATTTTATTTCTTTTACTTTAAGTTAGCATATAGCTACTTAACATAATGAAGCACGTAGCAGCTAAAGAGGCAGATATTTCCATCACGAGTTGGGGGAGACCAAAAACAGAGCTGAAAGTAGAGTGAACGTTAAGTGAACAATATCAAATGAGTGCTAGCCTTTTGTTTTCCATATCATTGTTATATGGTGATAATACAGTATGTCAGTGTTTCCTCTACAGCCCCTCGCCCCCTCAAAAATCACTTAATGCTGGGCTATGCAAAACCAGAAGCCATCTATCCATTTTCTATACCACTTATCCTCATAGAGGGTTTGCAGGGGTGCTGGAGCCAGTCCTAGCTGGCATTGGACGAGAGACGAGGAACACCCTGGACAGGCCACCAGTCATTCACAGGGCTGACAACCACACACACTCACATATACACACCATGGGCAAGTTGAGAGTCACCAATTAACTTAACCTATATGTCTTTGGATTGTGGGATGAAGCCGGAGCCCGTGTGTACACATAACATACACTCATGTGTACGTGCTGCTGAAAACAAGTATCGTCATATAGTCACGACTGTTAATGTCGCATTAACATATGACATTTCTAAGGCAACCTAAATGAAAGGTTCTATGGTATTATCCCACTCATACTGCTGATTTCCATAATGCAACTCAAAGCCAGCGGTTGATTGTTGACATTAAATAGGGACCAAAGGAAGGCTGGAATACTGAAATCACGATGGCTAATGATGCGGCTTGTATCTAAATGCCTCATTATAATGAGTTTGCATTAATTCAGCACTCGAATGCCTTTTTATCTCTCTCCATCTCGCTCTCTTTCTGTCTCTGTGCCCCCTCACTCTCTCACTCCTATCTCATCTTCTCTCCACACTACACCTCCCCATCTTCACGTTTTCTCACTGTTTCTCACTCTCTAATCTGTTAAACCGCACATTTGGCTCGGCACAGAGAATGATGAGAGGAAATGTCCCATTCCACTGCGAGCAGCAGACCATCACACTGGAATGTCAATTGGCCGACTGGAGTCGGGATGGAGGGATGGAGCGATAGAGGGATGAATGGGCGGAGGAGTGGAGGATGACAGGAGCAGCCTGGTTCCATTGTGTGTTTTTTAAAGACATGGCTTTTTTTGATGATTATTCTAATCCCACCAAGGACCTCTGAGCCCGAACTGGGTGCCTTATCTCCTCTCCGCAGTCTTTCTCTCATTAAAACACAATCACAGGCCACCAACTCTAATAAACCTTCAACTTCCTCTTTGAAAGAGGGCAGGAGGAGGGTAGAAAATGCAGATTACAGTAGGTCTGTTGGCTAGTCCCTCTGTACGTGACACGGGGAACAGGAATGCTGTTTGTAATCACTTCTAGCGCAAAAAAGGCCATTTAAAAATCATTGGATTTGGTGATTTTTTAAAATCCACATTGAAAAGGTCACTCTTTAATAAAGGCCATGGGGATTATAGAGTGCCTCTTGGGATTCAGACTGTATGTACCTTGATTGTTTTTGGTTGCCTCGGAGAAGTGACTTGGAACACCCTTCTGAAGTCACTGCTCTTGGGGCAAGTTGTCCAAAGTTAACATCAAGCCAATTACCGGCAGGCATTGATGCTGCAGCCTGCAATCCTTTTTGACTACCTTATTCCGCCCTCTCTCTCTCTGTGACACACACACACACACACACTCTCCAGACAGGGTTTTAAACCCTCTTTAATCGTGAGCTCAAGTGAATATATCAACCCCTGCAGCTTGACTTAAATTCAAACATGGTGCAGAGAAGTGGGCCAGTTTGTTGCCCGTCTAACAACTTCAATATTTGAGTATATATTGTGTGTGTATGTACACGGACTGGACAGTAAAGCTCATTTCCTGACAATGTGAATCTCAGGTGGGTCCAAATTTACCCTCAGCATGGTTTCAAATAAATAATTAGCCCTTTGCCCATGTAATTAACCGCGGAGTAGCTCAACTAATGACATTTCCCCATAACTGGTCATATTGTAAGTGATCCAGATAAACCAAATAAACCAACACAGGAAAAGAAATGTCATTAACTGATATATTGTATTGTACTGTAAAAATATGAGATGCAGTAGTAGAAATACTGAGATGATTTACTTAAGTGAAAGTATCACTTCCACACTTATAAATTTACTCAGTTACAAGACAAAGTCCTGCATTCAAAGTAAACAACAAATACCAACATTATCAGTAAAGAATCACCGCATTCACAGCGTTGTACTGCTGTATATATATTACAATATTGTTGTGACAGATTCATTAACATGTAAGCTGTTGTGCTACTTTTAACTACTTTGTATAATGTTGGGCGGTTTAGTCTGTAACAAATCAATAAAGGCCGATCATATGTTTTATAGATAAAGTATTCATCTGCAAAATAACTGGTACTTATTTATAGTTGTAACAATATAGTAAATATAGTGGAGTAAAATGCACAATATTTCCATCAGACATGTAGTGGAGTAGAGCTATAAAGTTTCATCAAATAGAAACATTAAATGTGGGACATTTTATGATTTGATGGAGTAACTTGGTAAAAGTGTCAGTGTTTCTAAATTCTCCTCAAACCTTGTTAAGCTGCTCTGTGCTGCAGTTCCTTCTTACTTATTGTCCAACATATAAACAGATAAAGATATGTGTGTGAAACGCTTACATCGGCTGGTCTATATTGGTCTAGCTTTAGTATATTCTGTACATGTGGTTTTATTCTTAAAAAACATTGGCTGGATGTGATCTGGAAAAAATGAGACACATCAAAGTTTATAGATAGATTTGCTCAGAGTTGCATTTCTTGTAAATGAGTTCTGCTGGCCACAAAAATGGCACAATAAACAAAACTATTGTTCCCAAGTTGTGATGATTATGCAAATGTAAATAATGATTCGGCAGAACTGTGGCAACAAGTTTTTCAGTCTCCACTGATGATAGTGGTGGGGGAGCACCGAGATGGTAAATTAGTAAAACATCTGGAGTTTGGACCACGTCTGCTGTTTTAAAAGTTTAAACACACCACTGATGTGTAGCTTGTTTTGTGATTTTTTTTGTGCTGAAACTGAACCTCTGCAATGCAGCAACCAGTTTTTTAAAGCATTTTCCATCAGCTTTCATTTCCATTTTATTCCTCCTCTCATCCAACTCCTCCTGAAATCAACAAGTCCACTAATCACCATCTCCCATATATCTGTCAGAAAACTGCAAATCAATAAAGGCTGTCTGCTCCCCTTTACAGAATGCTGATGATCTAAGTGTGAATCTCTTAGAAATCATTTTATAATGTCCCATTTATCATCTACAGTAACTTTGTGATGATATTTATCTCCAGTCTCCCCAATAAATTTAGCCAAAGAGGAGAGTCACTTTGGGTTTAATTACTCAGAGTAAAGCATGAGTGAAGTCTCGCAGTGCTGTTGCTTCTGTTGTTATCTAAAGGTCATTTTTACCTCGTCTTCAAGGCCCCGCTTGCATGTCCAAGAACCGGCGCTGCGCTCTTTGCGTGCGGACACAGCTTAGCGATGTAAGGGGAGCGATTTATGGAAATAATATGCATTAAAAAAGATGAGAGAGGAGCCAAAGTCAGTGCAGGCAGCTGTCATTGGTAGTGATTCAGAGGTCTATGAGGCCTCTCACTTTGTTCCTAAATTATTCATGCAATCTGTCAATGCTGCTGTCTAGGCAGACTCCTCTCCCCATGTGTTCAATGATGACAGAAATCCCGCACAATGTTCACCGCTATCCTCTGCAAATCCCCAACAGGAGACACGCACCGCACTCACAAAGCTCCAGCACATGCTTTGGTGAGCAAGGGCGCATGTGTGAGAGAGAAGAGAGTACATGCGAGAGAGCACACTCCCACTCATACACAGTAATGAAGGAATACACGGCTACGCCTGTGCTTGAATATTCCCCCTGGTGTTTTTTTCGCCCACTTTAGAGTCATTTTGCATCTTGGTTGCACTCTTTAAAGTCTTTGTGAGTGTTGTCATGTGTCTCTGTAAGTGTTCCCTCATGCAAATCAGATACAAAACACACAGTGGTACAGTATATGAATATTCAGAGACAAATGCAAAGAAATAAAGACAGTCGTTTCTCTTTCTCTCTCATCCCAGTGAGCAGCAGCTTTGCAGCGGTTCCATTTCTCTTTGTGGGGGGACTATAAAAGACTGATATTCCTCAGATGTTGGGGAGCATGTATTATTGAAGCTCTCCCTCAAATAGCCTCATAAAGTTCCCTCTGCCCACGATAAAACTCTTAATATCAAAAGATAAAGAGATGATAAACTTCCTCCAATGAACATGCACGCTGAGTGCGCGGCGGTCACCTGTCGGGACGTGTAGGCCTAATGAAGAACAGCCAGCCCTCTAACGTTTTGTGCCTGCTGTGTTTTTGAGAGGGACTATACAGCTCAGACTGCATCACAGTGATCCTGGCCAGTGTCACTCAGCATTAGGGAGGATTGTCTCTTATCTTAAGGATGACCACATTTTGTTTTTCAATGTCTTAAAACTTTACATTAACTCCTAAATTTATTTAAGCAGTTTTGGCCTCACTGGAGCATTACCAGCATTTTAAACAAGTCGAAATATTGACAAATGAGTCTCACTCCGAGCACTAAGTGCCTTTTTAAGAAATGGGACCACTGTTTGTTTGTTGTATAGATGCTGACGTCAAGTGTTTGCACAGCAGCCTCAGGGAGGCTCAGGGAATATGTAAGCTGAATACACATACTCACATATGCACAGGCAGACACACTGATATGTGGACATATGCAGATGTAGAGATAGACAATGTATTTTCATGCACACGCGCACTGCATACACACACACACACACACACACACACCTTTAAATATAGTCCCTGAGTACACAGGATGTCTGTGTCCAGCAGTGATCTAATTAAGAAATGCCCAGTGAGCAGATTATCAATGTAACGGTAACCAAGGCCGACCGCCTCGCCGCCATGACAACCAAACATCCAGATCTGAGAAGGTCCCTGTGCTCAGTGATACCGAGATGCTTCAAATCAAAGTCGGTAGAGGCTGTGGTGACGGCTTTGATTTCATCTTTCAGACAAAAAACCCAAAACAATTTCTTTCTTTCTTCCTTTTCCTTCTTCCTTTCATCCACATCACATCTGACTTTTCACTACCCCCTGTTGCTGTTTATTGTTCCTTTGTTACAGGACTTACTGTAATGATAAGACCCGAAGGCTGAACAGTAAATATGATCTCGTCCACAGCTTTGGCTTCTGCTGTTTCTATTCAGATGCTGCCTTATCTTGCCAACACACCTTTGCTTTGCAACAAACTTAAATCCCAAACTCCCCCGGGGTGAGGCCTGCTCTCCTGTGAGAGCGCTACAATGACTTGCCGCTGGGAAAATTATGACCACAAGTTGATGAGATGAAACAGACTGATACTGCCGTATTTACTGAAATGTGCATATTTGTCAAATTGAACTGCCCTCTGAATCACTCTGTCCCCTTATCTCGCTTTCCTCCCTCAAGCTCCCCACCCCTCCCCCACGGCCCACTTCTTCTGCATCATCTCACTTTTCTTCAACCACACGTTTCCTTCTTTCATCATCTTTATCGCGATCATTATCCTCCTCATTGTCTTGGAACTTGTAGATATGATCTTTCGCACTGTTTTTCATTATTCAGATGGTCGTTATTCAAAAGTTATCTCCCCCATATGTCTCCTGG